>LPNX010410101.1:128374-467344 GCA_001517045.1 Pseudotsuga menziesii
TACTACACCGTTTTGTTTAGGATTGTAGGGAACGATAGTTTGATGTGCAATTCCATGTTGACGAAGATAAGCTTCAAAAGCATTTGAAGTGTATTCTTTTCCATTATCAGTATGAAGTGTACCAATTTTTGATTGTGCTTGTTTTTCAATCAATGCATGAAAGTCTTTGAATGTTTGAAATGTTTCTGATTTTGTTTTTAAATAGTATGTCCAGCACATTCTTGAGTAGTCATCAACAAATGTCATAAAATACTTGTTCCCATTTGCTGAAGGAGTTGAATTGGGCCACACAAATCAGAATGTACTAACTCTAATTTCCTACTTGCTCTGAAATTAGATTCATGGAATGGCAGCTTACTATGTTTCCCTAAAATACATGCATCACATTTATTCTTCTCTTTAGGAATGGTGGGCAAGCCAAATACACCATTCTTTCTCAACAAACGAATACTGTTATAATTTAGATGACCAAACCTTGCATGCCACAATGAGCTAGATGACATATTACCTTCTCCATGTTGAGAGAGGTAGGCATAGTTCTGAAATCTTGCGGATGAACCCTTGAGCTTCAACAGCTTCCCGTCTTCATATCCAGTCATGATGACTTGGTTGTTAGAGGACTTTCTTATTTCAATGATTCCATCAAACATGTGGATGGAATGGCCTTGCTGTCGAATATCCACCAAGGATAGCAGGCTTCTCTGCAACTCTGGAAGATAGAGAACGTTCTTCAACAATAAATCAGGGAATCCAGGCATCTTCAGTCGAATGGTTCCCATTCCCTTTGGTTTAATACTTGACTTATCTGCAAAGTACACTATGCCATCTATTGTTTCATTAAGTTCTTCAAAACAGTCTTTTCTAAATGTTATGTGTGATGTTGCACCAGTATCAAGCAGCCAACAATATTTATAGGATGAAAGAGAAGTCATTTCATTAAATCCAAGATTACAATGTGCAACAATACACGAATCAAAAGATTTACTAGCATTTTGGTCATCTTTCTTCCGGTTGTGCTTGTCTTTGATGGAGTCCCATGAAGCCCAACATTGATCTGATGTGTGCCCAGTCTTTCCGCAACGCTTGCACTGCAAGTCTGATCTTTTGCTTCTGCCCCCTCTGCCTCTGAAATTTCTTCTTCCTTGTCCTCTCTCTTTGCCGCAATCTCCTTTGGAAGGGTCTTTGGATTGGTCTTTTCCAGCTAGGGAAACACCAATACTAGATGCCAAAGAATGCATCTTTGCAACTATTAGTTTACAATAATAAACTTGATATGACAAAGAGAAAAACAATAACCTTGCAGGTCTATAGTCTCTGCCAAGGTGTACAATGCAAGTTTCAGGTGAGCATACACAAGCTTCTTCAAAATATATCAGTCATTATGCAATATATTAGTTTCAATATCACAATGCAATATATCAGTCTCAGTATATATATATTCTTCAATATATCAGTCAGTTTTCAATTGAATATTTTTATCTGAGACTGTCTCTCACACAAAATTCCTTAAGCTTACGCTGCCTTTAGCTTCAACCTCTAAGAAGACACCACTCAATATTCAACGCAGCATACATGCAGTCACGCAGTAGCAGATATCAACAACAACCACGAGCTCATGCTCAGGTTCATACAACAGCCACGGGCCTCTTTAATAGGCAGCATATACTCAACGCATATAGACTAGGGTTTTTGTATGCCAGTTTCATAAATCTTTTCATAAATTTGATGTGACTCTATATCCAAACAATACTTAATTGGTAGTTAATGAGCGGACACTTTCACTTTACCATTTTCAAATCTTTTCATGACTAATGACCATTTTCAAGACTTCACAATAGCCTATCGCCTGTGAAAAATAATCAATGCAATTGGTTCCCATATCATTTAATTTCTATTCAGAGATTTTCTCAGGAAGGCAGCTTCATGAAGATCAGTAAGAGTGGGCTGTCTCATATGGACACAGTCAAGTCAAGAATTTAGCTGATATTTATGCCTAATCACGACTTATCTATCAAAAATATGATGCATAAGCATGGATTACACAATATATATGAAGTTCAATACTTTAATTTATACTGAACTTCCCAGCCATGGCACTCAACAGAATGATAAACAGCACAACACAATCCAGACTTTGCAAGAAAAATTAGGGTTCACTTCAGAAAATTAGGGTTCCCCTGCAACGGTGCTTCAAATCTCAAATCACAGCTTCAAATGGAGGATACCATCTCTCACACAAATCGCAGCTTCAATCTTCACATAGGTTTCCACGCAGGTCTCCACGCAGCTCCACGCAGCCAGCATTCACGCAGACACTCTCCACGCAGGTCTCCACGTAGGAGCAGTCTTCAACATAAAATATTATGCAGTCTTCAAGTCGCAGCGTTCAAGCAGTCTTCAACACTCAATTTTCAAAGCATCAACCTTCAACATAGCAACGGCACCATCTCCAACGCAGCATTTAAAATGATATACCATCACAATATATCATCCACGTTGTGAACTGTATTTATACATCATCCACCAGGCAGAAATATATATGTATTTATATATCAATACTTCAAAAAAATTAGGGTTCAGCAATATATATGTATTTATATATCAACCACCAGGCAGCTCAATGCATTCTTTAGGCAGCTCAACGCAGTCACACCAGGCAGACTTATGACTCCTCCAACGCCTTCAGCAGTCTCCAACACCTCCAACGCGCAGCAAACTCTTCACGCAGGCAGTCTCCATGGTCACAACAAAAACGCAGCATATATCTTCAGTCCAGATTCGATCAACAACATATATTATATACCATCAACAGCATGCAATGGTTTTCAAGTCTTCCAGAACGCAACAATGGAATGGATTGCAAATTATCCCTCTTAGTAGAAACTGAACACACAGGGTAAAAGGCACACATCATGGAGATATTGTTTAGGAAAAATCGAAGGTATCACAACGTCCAGGAAACTAACAGGTCGCAACTCACGCTCACAATACATGAGCAGGCTCATACAACAGCCTTTACAACGCAGCAGGTCGCAGCCCACTAGGATGAAAATGCAGCAGAAGAATAACTTAGGATTAGGGTTAGGTATTGCATGCACGCAGAGAATAAACTCAGGCAGATGGAGTAACGCATACATTGCATGCGACTCCACTGGCAGACTTATGGAGCAGTCTGGCAATGGACTGGCAAGCATAATGCTAGTAATGGGAAGAAATGCAGCAGGAGTTATGGCAAACAACCCTGCTCTGATACCACTTGTTAGGTATAACTCCCGATTCAATCTCTATTCATGGCTAAAACATTAATTTATAGATTACAATGAGGCGGTTGATTACCAGCCTTTTCTCCTTCCTATCTATTCATATTCCTATTTATTATTTATTTACAATAATCCTGACGGATTATCTAACAGAATTGGCGACCATACTGGGAAGTTCCTAGTCATTTCCTTTAGGGTTTTATTGACATTCAATGTTCTTGAATTACTCTGATTTCTCTGTTTCTGAGTCGGGCCAGGGGACATGTTTTCCTAGTAGTGTCTGATAGGAGTAAATTTTGTCTCAGCTTATCTATTTACCTTCTTTTTTTATCTCCTTTTCTTCCTGTACGCGAGTTTTGTCTTCACAGTCACGTGTACATGTGGTTTTTACTGGGATATCCAGGTATATACATGGTTTTTCTGTACACAGTCACGTATGCCCTGAGTTTTTCCTTTTTGGGGAAGATTAAGTGTTCCTAGGTGAGTTTGGATAATTGCTGAGTCTTCTTGGATGCTTCTGGAGTCTGTATACACCCCTGTTTCTCACCATAGACGCTTATTAGTTTCAACTTTTTGAAAATGTTGTTGTCATTTCATTTTCTATTTTTTGTTTTGAGATTAGTGCATTAGGTCTCTTTTACCTTAGTTCTTTGCTTGGGTGCCGTATGATAGTGCTTGCAGAGTCTGGGGGTTGTAGAGTCATACTTTTGCATAATTATCTCATTTTAATTCAAAAAATACAAAAAACATTTACTTTTTGCATCATTATGCATTGTTGCATTTTACATTTTGCTTGGTACTTGCATTAGGTTTGCTTGGAGAAGTAGTAGTTAGATTTTCATATAGGAATTATTGCATCTTCATTTGAAGGAAAATTTTGCACTTCATGTAGTAGCATACCTCGTTTTTCATTTGACATAGTGCATTTGCATTGATTGTTAGGTGTGCATTTTACTTCTTTTTGCGTCATAACATCATTAGTTGCACGACCATTTTTCCTTTTGAGTAATAAGCCAATTAAAATCAATGCATAATAAAATGAATTACACTATTTTATTTTATAGGGTGTGCCAACAAGATTAGGTTTTAGGGTCTTGGAATAGTTCATTGTGAGTAAATTCTCCAAGACCACTAAACGAAAGATTTATGTCTCTGTCTAGGTGAGAGTGTGAAATTCCTTTATATAATTAGTGTTTCTCAAGATCCTCCTCTTACAAGGGAGTTAAGCATGAGGCAGTGTGAGCGGTTATTGATTGGGATGACCCCTGGTCATAATTGAGTATCACCGAAGACATTTCCAGGATTGTATTCGTTCTTGGGGGCTCTTTTGAGAGTTTCGAGCTTTGCTACCCTGCCCATACGGTTAATCCCGCCTACGAATATCCGCTTAACCATTGATTATATTGAGGTGACCTTAGTTTCCTTACATAGGTTATCGAGGGGGTACTTCACATAGGATATTCTGTAGGTGTCCTAGCCAGGTAAGGGTCAAACAACACAGTCACTATATGTGTTGAAGCTGAGGGCCACTATAATTGGTTACGAACCTTTGCTTGTTGTGTATGGGAGTCTCAAGCCTCTCCTAGGTGAGACATACCTGCTTCATTCAGGAGCTCACATATCCTACCCC
This sequence comes from Pseudotsuga menziesii, assembly GCA_001517045.1. NCBI lineage: Eukaryota > Viridiplantae > Streptophyta > Pinopsida > Pinales > Pinaceae > Pseudotsuga > Pseudotsuga menziesii. The sequence goes on from LPNX010410101.1 coordinate 133,265, forward strand.
TATTTGCTTGTGATTTGGCTGTACATTGTATAGGTGTATGCTCTGTGCACGCTAGTTTGCCTAGGGTTTGCGTAATTAAATAGAGTCTTTTTCATTTTTTGATTCATTGTGGATTCGAGCATGGCACTTCACCGTTCTCATCGTTTAGAAGGACTTTTTCCTTCCACATCTCCTCCTCATTTGGGAGAGAGAAATAGATAGTCCGGGTGGATTACTTCTCACATTGATTCACACACAATGGGAGATCACGAGGATGAGATTCCTGAGATGTATTCTCCACCTCACAAGGTTGGGGATGTAGATTCTACTCCTTTATATGATTCTTCACCAGAAATACCTTCACATTCTAGTTATGATCCCCCATTCATAGTTCATCTGTATTGGTTACCAGGTGATGAGACTCATCATGAACCCACAAGCACTAGTTATATTCATTATGGCATGCCTAATATCCCTGCACACGATTTGGCACATCATGTTGAGTCAGAAATTGAACCTAGCACTATGCCTGGGGGCACTCCTATTCCTTTCCATGCAGGGATATTTGGGAGCACTAGTCACATTGCACCTTCCATCCCAGTGGTGGAAGCTATCTCACATGTCCATCCTAGACCTAGTGTTTGTAGTCATAGGTGGATACCAGAACCAAGATGAGTGACCATAGGGAACACCACTTACATCCCTTCACATGTCCCTTCATCCTCAAATCCTACTCCTTTGAATACATTTTTGACAACCCTTCCTCCCCCTCATTCACGTGGTCCTTCGGGCCAGAATATCTCTACTATCCATATTCATACTACGACTGCTCACACGATAGTATCTCAGAGTCAAGTATCTCTTCTATCTCAGGAGGTCATATTCCTGTTTCTGGATCGTCTCACGGTCCATTTCAAGGAGCTCCCCATATCCCTAACTATGGAGCTTCTCATGGGACACCTTATGGAGCTTATCATGGACAATCTTATGGACCGTAGTATAGACAGAACTATCAACCCTATGCATGTAGGTATCAACAACCTGCTTACTCTTATAATTATGGCTTTGTAGCACCGCATATTCAAGGTACAACACATCATAATGCTTCCATGCAGCCCTACACGGGTCCAATGGAAGGAGGATATTATGGCCAAGGCCATGGTATTTATAGTAATCATCCTTATATGAACCAGAACTATTAGGGAGCGTGGCATAGGCCGACTCAACCTAGGCTCCCTTTCCTCGCAATGTTGAACAGACCTGACTTATTGAGACTTATGAATGATCTGGTGTATCATGAACCGGCTTGGCCGGATGTCCCTAACAAGCTTCCCTTGGACATTCCCAAGTTTGAGGGAAAAATAGGAGAAGATACTAGTGAACATGTCACTACTTTTCACTTTTGGTGCTCTTCCAATTCCTTACATGAGGACTCAATTTTTTTAAGGCTATTTCAATGCACCCTCGCTGAGCCTGCAGTGAAATGGTATATAGAGTTACCAAGGGGGGCATTCATTTTGTTCGATGACCTTGCCATGACTTTCATTAATCACTTTCAGCTACCCGTGCATTATGACGTTGGTATAGAACTCTTGTCGACATTTCGACAAGACAAAGCCACACATATCTCAGATCATATTCAAGAGTGCCATAGACAGAAGATATTGATTAAAGCCTTTATACAACTGGAATTTATCCTTGAGTTGTTCTTCAAATCGTTGTTACCTTACATCGCGAAGGATGTTTCTACATATAAAGTCCAAAATGAGGAACACACAATCTTTAGAGCATAGGAGTTGGATTTGATCTATGCTCAATCTAGATTCTTGTAGTAGATCATACCTAATGATCCGCATTCTAGTTTCGATCCCAAGATCAAGCTTGGACCACATGCCGATGGCATTGTGGATTGTTCAAGTGCCAAACCTATGGATTTGGTTGTGAAACAAATGAGCCAATTGTCTATTAATCAATCCACTTCGAGACAAGCCATGGCTTCGTCTCAACCCACCCAAACGGTGAGTGTACTTTCCATGCAATCGACAGACCAGAAGGGAAACCAATAGCCCAGAAGGAATAATAAAAGGGGTAAAAATAATCGTAAGGGTGGGAACAAGAATGAAAATGCTAATTTTAATGACAAGAAAGCCTGCAATGCTTGGGGGGACAAGAAGTATAAACGTAAAGTTAAGTTTCCTTGCAAATTGTGTAAGGAGCACGACCTCACTCACTTGTGCCATCATATGGAATATGCCTCGAAATTCATAGCATAGGTCTTAGTTGTGCTAACTAATCCTTTACCCCATAATCAAAATATGAACTCGAGGACTAATGATCCTCATTATGCACTGGGCGAAGATCAAAATCCACTAGAAGCCAATACAGGTCATGGTTGCATCAACATGGTACAGGCTGTTGTGATTCGTGCGAAAGATTATGGGTTGTGACAACTAGACCTCGGAAAAGAACCCGCTCCACCTGAGAGCACTTTGTGCATTGAAAACCCTATGGATAAACCTGAAATTGCAACTCGCATTCCTAAGGGATTCCTAAAGCATTCAAGACACAATCCTAATGCCCGAGATGCCCAAAACTATTTAGTTGTCGAGGATTTGGGTCAAAATCCTTGTGTGATGTCCGCACTTGAAGTACTTTAGAGCTATCCGCTACAAAGGAAAGCCTTGATTTTTTCTCTTGGGATTAGTGTCTTCTTTCGTCATCAAATTTGAAACCATGGGACTACATCCTCGCTTTCCTTACTACGTGTCTCTTTTGATTTATGTAGAGTGTCTTAATATGACCTTCAACCGCACTGTGATTGACAAAGGCACTGCTGCTTCCATGATGTCTTTATCGTGCTGGAAGGGTTTAGGTTCTCCCAAGTTGTCTCAATCCACTACCATGTTGAATGCCTTTGTTGGTAGATCATTTCTGCCACATGGGATTCTTCTTTCTCTTAAGGTCCAATTGGGAGGGAAGAGCATCACGATCAAGGTCGAGGTGGTTGATGTGCCTCTTGACTAAAATCGTTTACTAGGCCATAATTGGATGTATCGTATGCAATTTGTACCCTCTTCTCTATTTCGAGTAGTATGCTTTCCATTTAATGGGAAGATTGTTACAATTGATCAGACATCATTCTGTAATCCAAGTGTTAGTGCATCATCAAGAGCTTCTATCCCAATTATCGATCATTCTTAGCCGACAACTAGGAGTGTGGGTGTAGGTATGTATCCATCTCTTATGGGGACCTTTAGCTGTCCTACGACTGTTCTTATGATCAAATCTAGTTTTGGTGGGGCTTCATCTTCATTGAATTTGGTGTCTTTTTGCACAATCCATATGGAAGATCATTGGATTCTTCCTCCACCGAGTCCTTCGAATGGACCTGTCGAAACGGATGTGCCGTTTCCTGCAGCAATGGTAGCATATCAAGTGAATCTTGATTGTGTTGCAGATCCTAGTCCTTCCTCTTCATGAACAGAGGAGGAGGAACCATATGTGATTTCTGCATAGGCAGTTGAGTCCTCTCACATACATGATTTCCTTGATGATGTTTTTCCATCAGATGAATCCATTATTGAGGCCATGGTCTGGGGTTGAGCCACCTTGGGAACCGTTGCATCATAGATCATATTTTCTTTCTGAGCTTAACCATATAGAGCGTGAGGACTTTAGGGATATTCTTAGCAAGAAGATTGGTATTTCTATGGTTCCATTGAGCTCTCCTGGTCAGATGGCTGATGGGAACATAGCGAACTTATCACCTACTATTCCTATCAATATTTATCGCGATCCTGGCAAAGTTGAGAACGTCTACATTGGGGTGGATTGTTCCCCCGATGAGATCAAGGAGTATACTGAGCTATTTAAAGAGTTTCATGACATCTCTGCTTGGTCATACAAGGAAATGGTAGGTATTGGCCCTTGTATTATCGAACATGAAATTAAGACCTATCCAAATGCGAAGCTCATTTGGCAACGTTTGCATGCGGTGAATCCTAGAAAAGCACCTATTATTAAGGCTAAGATAGATAAATTGTTAAAAGCTAGTTTTATCTATCTTGTTCCTTTGATGGAGTGGGTTTCAAATCCCGTTTCAGTTGATAAAAAGCAGGGAGCGATTCGTATATGCACTGATTTCCATGATTTAAATCATGGTTTTCCTAAGGATAATGTTTCCACACCATTTATTGATCAGCTTTTGGATGAGTGTGTGGGAAGTGAGGTATTCTCTTTCATGGACGGTTTTTCCAGATATAATCAGATTCAGATCAAAGCCAAGGATCAACATAAAAATGCATTTATTTGTCCTTGGAGTATGTTTGCATATCAGAAGATGCCTTTCGGTCTTAAAAATGCCAGAGCCACATTTCAGTGGGCTATGACCTTAATTTTTCATGATATCAAAACGGTTATCGAAGTGTCTTTGGATGATATTGCTGCACATTCTTATCTGAGAGTGCGTCATCCATACCATTTGAGATTAGTATTCGAAATATGCTGCCATTACCAGGTTATGTTAAATCCTCATAAGTGCATATTTTGCGTGACAGTTGGTCACGTGCTAGGGTTCATTGTATCCAAGGAGGGTATAAGAGTCGATCCCTTAAAGGTTGAGGCAATACTTCAATTGTCTCCCCCATGTAATATTAGACATCTTTAGTGTTTGCAAGGCATGGAAAATTTATTGCAGAGATTCGTGGTTTAATTTTCCAATTTGACTAAAAGATTTATGTGTCTTTTAAATAAGGACACTACTTTTTTCTAGGATGATCAATCCTAGGAGTCCTTTGATGCTCTTAAGCGATCCTTAACGTCATCCCCCATGCTTAGTCCACCTGAATATAGCCATGATTTTTTTATTTATGTGGGTGCATCCATGGAGATGGTTGATATGGTTATTTTTCAAGAATATGAGGAGCTCCACGAGCATGCCATATATTATTTGAGCTGGAACCTTATTAATGTGAAAATCCATTATTCTCATGTGGAGAAACATGCCTTGGCCACCATTCATGTGGTTCAGAGATTGAGACATTACATTCTCCTTCACCAGACCTTGGTGGTAGCTCATGTCAATCCATTTTAGTTCGTCCTCACTAGAAGGATGATTGGGGGAAAATATAATAAGTGGATTGTTATTTTGCAAGAATTCGATTTTGAATTCGTTTCGATGAAATCAAAGAAATTGTTGATCTTTTTGGAGCGCATTTCTGATTTTCCAAGGGTGGAGGAGGAGGAGGTTTATGACGATATGTTTGTCGATGAGCATATTTTTCTTATCTCAACTTTGGACCCATGGTATGGGGATATCATTATATATTTTCAAACATTGAAGGTCCCTACTCACCTTTCATGGGATGGGCGATGACGATTACGCCATGTATGTAAGAACTACCTTATAGTGGATAACACTTCGTATTTCCATGGGGAGATTCCATTTTATGTCATTGTTTAACCCATGATGATGCTGAGGTTGTGCTGAATGATTTCCACAGAGGGGTGTGTGGCGGTCATTTATCTGGGCTTTCTACAACCCAAAAAATATTGAGAGCGAGATATTTTTGGCCATCGATATTCAAAGATTGTGTCAATGCAGTCAAGAAGTGTCACCCTTGCCAAGTGTTTGCATACAATATGCACTCACATCTTGCCCCATTACATCCCTTTATCACCACCGATCCCTTCACCAAGTGGAGGCTTGACTTCATGGATTGGAAACCAGCTTTGACTGGGGGGCATCATCACATTATAGTGGCTATCAATTATTTCATGAAATGGGCGGAGGTTATGCCCATGATTAAATCCAATGGTGAGACAACCGTGCATTTCATTTTCAACCAAATTATTACTCGGTTCGGCATTCCGAAAGAGCTTATCACTGACCATGGTAGGCACTTTCAGAATAGAATGATGGAAGAGTTGGCTTCGGGGTTAGGGTATAAGCAGGAGCACTCCTCTTCTTATTACTCTTAGGAGAATGGACAAGTTGAAGCAGTGAATAAATCACTTAAGTCCATTCTCCAACGAACCATCATGCAAAGCAAGATGAATTGGCATATCATGTTATATTATGCTTTGTTGGCATATAAAACCACGGTTAAGACTGCCACTAGTTTCTCTCCATATCAGCTCGTACATGGGGTGGAGTCTATCTTACCAGTTGAATTCAAAATCCCTTCGTTGAAGCTAGCTATAGAGATTTTACCAGACACTTCTGTATTGGAGGAATGTTTGGTCCACTTAGAGCAGCTTGATGAGCAGCGCCGAGATGTCTTAGTGGCTCTAGAAGTAAATAAGCGTCACGTTAAGGTCCAATATGATAAGTTTGTCCATCTAAGGAGGTTTAGTGAAGGTGATTTGGTCCTTTTATGGGATCAAGCTAAAGAACCCTTGGCGGCAGGGAAGTTTAATCCCATGTGGCATGGTCCTTACGTAGTTAAATGTGTATTAGAGAAGGGTTCCTATGAGCTAGTAGATTATGAAGGGACAACCTTCGAGGAGCCTAGAAATGGAATCTATCTTAAAAAATACTATGCATGATCTTTAGCTAGGGCTGATTATTGTATATTATTATACAGTTTTTTGCATAGTTAGGTTTTCTTATGGTGATTGGGTTTGTTTATTAGCTTTTGTTTCTTATGGAAGATGTCAATAAAGTCTTCCACTTACATAGGATTCACTGATGGTGCTAGCCGCCACACTCAAAACTCAGCTTTTGCTTCTTGGGTGATTTATACTCCTACAGGTCAGGTATTGTCTTCAGGAGGCGTAAATTTATGGCCTTTTTCGAACAATGTTACTAAATATAGTGCCGTTATCGAGTTATTACGGGATGCCATTTCACATGGTGTTCTCTCTCTTGAGGTACATCTTGATTCATAGTTAGTGGTTTCACAGCCTAATGGATTGTATCGCATTAGGGATCCGACATTATTACGAATATTCTAATGTGTGAGATTGCTAGAATGACAATTTGAGAACATAACATACATACATGTTTCAAGAATTTTTAATCAAGCTGCTAACTCATATGCTAACTATGTGTTAGATTGGCATTTGTTTCATAGACCATAAGCATATCACAAACATACATTTTTACACACATGTAAATAAATAAAATTGATCATCATAACATTTTTTCATTAAACATCCAAAATGTGACGTCATAAAACATAAGTGTCATAATAAAAAATTGGGGCTTCCGAGTCACCAAAATATAATACACAGTAGTACAAAAATAAAACACTTTCAGGTCTCTAAGCCTGAGGAGGAGGAGGGGGGTTCTGATCGTGGTAGCACACCATGGCTCTAGCTAGTCATCGAAATAATCGAACCCATGCCCATGGTACACCAACCACCTGGCCCTGCATGGCTTCAGGCAAGTCCTCGACTTGCGCCATGGGTACCCTGTGTGTCAAGCATACAAAGCTTGTGTGGATGCTTTGGAGCATTTGCTCTGCATCCACACCCATGATGTCGTCTCATCTTCCCCTCCATCTATGATGAGGGAAACCGTCAGATCGTCGTGGTCCAACATCTGCATACACATGATAGATTGTCACTATGTGTCGTAACACCAAAACATGTCTTTTGTGTCAATATATCAAAACACACAAAAAAATTTTAATAATTCAAAAAACTTAAAAAGAGGGTTTGGCATTCATTACCTATGTCACCATATGACACTCTCGGTGGTAGGGGCATGTCTAGATCTCCCCGAAAATCTATCCCTGCATAGGGATAGTCATCGATTATAATTATCTATTGTCACCACCATGGAAAGAAGCTCACTGGGTAGGGGTTAGCAACCCTACCTTCACCCAACATGTGTATAACATTTTCCCAACGTCGTTGGGCTAGATCTCGAACTCCATGAGGAGGAATGTCCACTGTAGGTCTTAGCCCTGATACACGCTCAAAGAAGAACATGCTTAGTATGCTGTTGAAACTGAAGTTTCCCACCCTGCCGATCTTGCAGTCACTGAGCTGCTGATTCATGTTACTCAATAGCGCAGTGCTCCAGTCATATATTGTAGGTCTCATACACTCTACCACATAGAACATCAATGGCCGTGAGGCCTGGTGGAGTGAAGCTAGACCAACTATATTGCCGAGTTCCAATAGTATGGCCTTTAGTCCCAGTACCTGGATCGAGTTTGTCGAGATTTGACTCCTAACCCTTTCCATGCCCAGAAAATAGTATACCGAAATGTACTCATCAATAGTAAGGCCACCTTCGGGCTTGTGAGAGTGTAGGTCACCACCTCTCCCCATCGGGATAATCCAATAATAAAATATATTTCCTCAATATCTATAGTGAGAGACATCCCATCGATATGAAAATAATCTGAGTCTGGATCCTAGTAATCTACTAGCATTTGCAGGAGTCTTGGTTTGGCCTTGAGGTTGCCAAGACACCGAAACTTATACAAACCGCATGCACATAGAGCTTGTTGGGCCATTAAGTCACCTTGAACAGCCTCTTCTACATCTTCATGATTCCTCTCCCTCCATTCTAGAACCATCCTACACATAAAAAATGATTTTTGTTCATTGTATACCTTAAAAATCCTTATGCGCAGCCACATCTGTGAGTGTATACAAAACAACTGCGTATGTATGCAGTTTTGGCAGGTTTTTTCTATCCGCATGGGCTGAAATGCCTATTTTAGATTATCCTAGAAATTAAAATTGACCATGGGAACTGAAAAAATTTACATGAAATGGGAAGAGGAGGACATGAGGAGTTAACTGGAACAAACAGTGTCGAATTTCTCTGGACAAAGCTCCCGGAATTTGCGTTGGAAGTTTTGAGCTCAAATGCGTAAAAATTTCAAATGATATGGAATTTTTGAATTTTTTACTGTTTATAATTTTTTTTTGAAAATTTTGAAAATTCTACCCACTTTCTATAGTTTTCGACTGTTTCTGACCATTTTAGACTGTTTTGGACTAATTTGATGATCTAGGAGTCTATTTTGAGCGTCGTTTTGACTGTGGTTTTGACCCATTCATGTCGATTTTAGGTATTTTGTTTAAACTGACATATAGATTAGGTTTCACATTCATTTTGCAATTTGCATGACCTTATGACCATTTCATTATAACCTTAGGTGCGAACCCATTCTATCTTGTCATGGAACCTTCTTGTTGTTTTTAGAAGTGACATGATGTGAATGGTAGAGCTTGACCATACATTGGTGCTCTAGTCAGTTCCCATTTTGCATTTGGCGCCCATGCCAACATTTTTCCTTTAGGGTGTGGGAGACCTTTGTATAGTATCACCATGACTTTGTGCAAGAGCCTCATAATCCTCTTGATATTTTGCTGGGCTTTTTTCCTAGGACTCCCTTATGTCAAGTTGTAATTGCATTATCATGAGTTTCGCTTGCCTTATTGAGCCTTATGCCGGCTTCCTTGACTTTGATTATCAGCTATATATCCCGATGTTTTCTCATGTCTAGCCACGCAGACCCATTTTACATATCCTTTACAGCTTGATTCCCCATTTTTTACCAGGAAGGGACTTTCCCCCGAGTGTCGTTATCCTACACATGTGTCCTTGCATTGAGCCTAGGTATGTTCCACTGCTTGGAACTAGTTTGTTTACCCTTTGACACTCATATCCTCCTAGTCTGTAACTATAAAGCACTTTTATTCTTTTTCAAGCTTTTCAAAATATTTGAAAAGTCCAAAAAAAGGTTCAAAAAACTAAAAATCCGGATAGGAAAATATGTTATCTTTTGCTGTAGTCGATTCGTGTCGCCTTCGAATAGAGCATTGTATATCACATCTGTTGGTTGGGTTAATAGTTTGAATTTAGGAGCTGTACTCATTTCTTTGAGTTTATCTCCACTGTCTGGTTAAGCTTCCATTCCATATGGAGCCTCTATCGATGCCTCCCATGTTGCAGAGATGTCCCAGTTTTTTATCTTGAGTCTATTCTACCTACATTCAGCCACCATTCTCCTTTATGCTCTTGCTCGAAGGAAGTTGAAACATGAGTCAGCCATTCCTCAGTTCTCTTGAATTTGCATGTTGGCCATTCCTAATACTGTTATTGGTTCATGCACATTATGATCAAGTCCTTCCATAGTATATAGCCTTGCTGAGTATCTCGTGTTGGATGATGAGAGATGCCTTAATTCCCTCCTTCCAGTGGATTTCATCCCATATACTTCAGATCATTTATTCTGGGATAGGAACCTAGAGTCATTTTGAGTGCCTTGAGACTTGCAGTCATCCATGGGAAGTTCTCTCACCATTGAAAGTTTTAGGAATACATTAATGTCCCCTGATCGATGGATTGTCTCAAGTGTTTGAACTCAACACATTTATTCACACTTTTTAGTTTGCACTCTAGTACCTTGATTCCCATTTTTCATTATCGGTGGGTGATCTTGCGTCTATTAACGGTATACATCAATGACCGGTAATCAGATGATGGACTACTATGTTCAACCTCGACACCTCTATTCACATAGTGGGACATGTACTCGTAGTGGATTGTGTAGAAGACCTTCCATATTGGTGGCATTTCATATATGCTACCTTTTTAATTGTGCCAGTGTTCATGAGATTTCAGCTCTCGTGACTTGATTCTAGTGTATGTTAGATATCTTCAGCCATTATGGAGATCTTGATCCTTTGTATATCTTCATCATGGAGATTCTGATCTATCTATATTGTACATGGTGATGACCACACATGTCATATTTTGTATCATGCCTAGTCATGGCCATTGTACTCTTATGTATTCGGGACTCCTGTATCTACTTGTAGTCATGTGCAGAGTTTGATTATTATACTGTTGGATGGCTGGTTCTTCCACCTTGTTCTTCATCAATCCTCTTCTGGGATGGACTTATAATGTATTTCGGCCATTGTATCACCCCTCTGACCTCACACATTAGGGGGCATCTGTTACAACTGATATTACCCCACATGGTGGATCACACATTTATGGCCTTCCCTGTCCGTCTATAGACTCTTTGGACCCCATGGACCATTTTCGTACCTTTGATGTTTCCAATATCATCCCTAAAAATATGCATTATCTGCCATATGTGACTTTTAAACCTATTCTCATGTATATACACGGGTATGACCCTCGAACCCGTGTACATCTGGATGTGTGCAAAAGGCTAAATAGTTTTGGAGTTTTCCTTGATGTGGATCTGAGTCACTTGTCTCTTGGCCTTCCATATGCCTTGAGATCTCTTTGATTTGACCTTCCATTAGCCCATTGAAGCACTATATAAGGAACTCTTTGGATACATTTAAAGGGGAGGAATTGAAGAGCAAGAAAACTATAGTCCATTGTTGCTGGATCTTGTACTTGTGTTTGCATCCCTTTGTCCCTTTGAGCACTTTATGTTCTTCCCAAGCTTGCCTTTGCTTGTGAGCTTGCTATCAAGAGATAGAGGATTGAAGCGGTGGAGGCCCAGGTGGAGGACTCAGTTTCTCCAGTTTGCAGACATGACGACAAAGGTTGTCACTATTGTAATCTTTGATTTATATTAATAGAAATATCTTTTCCTGTGCAATAATGTGTATTTAAATGAATATTGAATCCATGGATGATTTTAAATGCTTATATGTTATTGATTACATATGCTAGAGTAGGTCTAACACCATTATATAGTATGCTTGCCTTGTTTGTTGAATGTTGAGAGAGCAAATTGCTAATACAAGTGAGAGTGGAAAATCTCAACGGGGATCTACATCAACCATTCGAAACAAGGTATGTTTCAAGATCCTTTAGTGTTAGATTTTTTGTGCCTCTTGCATATGGGAAAGGATTAATTTCTACGATTACTCTGTCTGTTGTGGTACCCCAAGCCATATGAAGTTTTCTTTGTATTACCACGAGGTTTAAGTAAGTGTTGGTGTCTAAGGAGACCTTTTGAACTTATCCAAGCCCAAGTTTGAATCCCTTGGAGCCCTTGGGAGAATGACACAATCCCTTAACACCATATAGAGTCTTTAAGTACCCCAAAGATGTTTTACAGTTCCCCAGTTGTTTCTCTGGTTCCCCAGTAGCACAACTTATGCCCAATACCCTACAAAAGTGTCCTTGGTGAGTTAAAGAAGTTGCAGGGGTCCAAATGACCCTTTCAGTGGTTATTTGTGTTTATTGAGTTCATGGTACCCCAAGAGAATTTCTAGCAACTCCATTGGTGATATCATGATGGATATTGACCCTTATAGGTCTCCTAGTGTGGAAGCCTATGGATCCCCTTTCTTGATTAAGAATCCCTAAAGAACCCCTTGGACCCACATTTTATGGCTTAATGGTCCTTTTCCCCTTAAAGGTGATGATTTGGTCATTAATGACTTAATGAAGACTTGCAAACCTTGATGAATATATTGATGCTTGTGTAGCCATTGTTGGGTTAATGGAACCCTTGGAGATGGTCATTATGCATGATAAGGTATGGAACCCACATAAATGGCGGCATGATGAACCTTGGACACTATATGATCATTAATGGACCATTTGGAGATGATTTGGGTCTTGGAATTCATACATGTGGTGGTTTGTAAGCTCATGATTGTTGGATCCTTTGATATGATGGAATATTTGGTCACGATGCCCTCATCACTTGGTGATGGAGTCCTATGTGATGGGATTGAAGTCCATGGAAAGTATTTTCTTTAAATATCACATGATATCTTTGAAAGAGTCCTTGAAACCCTTGCATGTGGTGCCTTGGGCCTTGAACCATGGTGATGTATGGTCATATTTGTGGTTATATAGCTATTGGGATGTAGATGGAGGTAGATCCCGCAGACGTGCATTGATATGTTGAACAAGACCTTGAACAAGACTTTGAAACTCTTGTAGTTGGTGGTATGGTCTTTGGCACCATCATGTGTGGGGTCTTTAATGTCTTGGACATATTGAATAATTTAAGGGTATTAGACCAATAATTTGTGAATAAACCATCATAGGGAGATATTCCTCATTAATACATTTTCATTGACATGTGCAGAATGCTATAACTCCTTATGGTTGAAGAGATATGAATTTTTGAAGTTGGGTTACCCCACCATTTTGGGCGAGCCTACCAAACAAAAGAGAATTTGATTATTTGTAATTTTGAATTGCATGTTGGACCAAGGTAATAACTTTTCTCCACAACATTTATAAATTTAATATCAAACATTTCATTTGTTCATCATCAATTCTCTCAAGAATATCACAACTCTTGGAGAAAAGTGCGAAATTTTGTGACATAGAAAGTTTTGGCCATCTTCACTAAAATTGGTATAACTGTCTCATATCGAATCAAAATTACAAAATCCTTGGCTTGTTGGAAATATTGTTATGAGGGCTATGTGATGAAATGATATAGAGTTTCTTTTGGTTTGTATAATGTTTCTTAATCTTATGATATTCAAAAAGGTATGGCTCATGCTTATGGGTTTCTCCTGTGATGGCACATGTCTCTAATGGATAGAGTTCATCTTTAATCTTAGTATGTGAAGCTATATATTGGTATATCTATTTGAAGTTGTTGAATATGTTATAGAGACTATGGTGATGGTTATCATGGAATATATATTGATGTGATATTGGTATAGATCTTGATTATTATCTTGTATTTTGTTCATATAGATCTTGGTGTTTATCTTGACTGTTGTAAAAGTGTAGTAATTGTTAGTTTTTCATCAAATAAGCTAGCATTATGATCTTAGGATCTTTTCACTGAGAGAATAACAAGCACAACAATAAAACATAAGCACATCACAAGAGACAAGAGACACAAAGAGATTTTCCTCGGGGAAACCATAAAGGAGAAAACCCCGCAACTTCCTCTAAGATAGAATCAGCACCAAAACAATAAGAGATCTCCCAAAACAACAGTAGTCTTCTTCTTCTGTCTAGTCCCAGTATTTCCTTCTTCACTAGTGCACCACCCTTGAGAGAGTGAATGATGTCTGTAATAAATAGAGAGTCTCACTCTCTATTTATATTCTTCCATTCACTTGAAGTGCACTTAATCACGTAGGCTCAACTTACAATTACTTACCCGAGCCTACACCTTAATTAGCGTATAATAACTCAAGTGCCCCGAAACTGTGGGGACTTACCTAATGACTTGACATGACTTGTTTACATTATTAATCTTCCCAATCAGAACATTGGGGCATGATCACATGACTCAAATACATAATAGAAACATCCTGGAATAAGCATCGGGTTACAATATATAATATACATAGAAGAATACATTCCGAAGTTACATATACATCAACACTCCCTCTTAACTAGGAAGGTATTCTTTCAACACAATTTTCAACACTGGTCTTCTTCTCTGTATCAACTGGATCATCTCGTCTTCAAGTCAGCTTCGTCTTCAAGTCATCTTCATCTTCAAGTCATCATCGGATCTAGATCATCTCTCGATCTGGATCATCATCACTAGACTGGATCTGGATCATCACTTGATCTGGGTCATTACTGCTAGATCATCATTAATGGATCTGGATCATCACTCGATTTGGATCAACAATGGTGCTATCTCATGATTCTTCTCGTCATAGGAAGTTCTACAGATCCAACCATTTTTCATGCTGGTTGTAGGCCTAGCCATCATGTAGGTATTCACCCAGCACTTACATCTGACCTGCTCGTCAGAAAGGCACGCCCAACACTTACATCTGATCATATAGGAACCAATCCTATAGTCACATACGAAAGGCCCAACACTCACATTCACCAGCATGATAGGACATCACATCACTAACATCTATGAAAAGGCTCAACACTTACATCCGACCTACTCATCAGAAAGGCACATCCATCCAGACAAGAACACATCCTATCATAGTGATGGAAGACTCCCATCTAGACAGGAACACATCCTATCACAGTGATGAGAGATTTCAAAACTTACATCTGACCTACTTGTCAGAAAGGTACATCCATCCAGACAGGAACACATCCTATCACAGTGATGAGATATTTCAGCACTTACATCTGGCCTACTCGCCAGAAGGGCATGCACTCAAATCTGACCTGGTAGGAACTGAATCCTACACCCTTTTCAGAATGGCCCCCAGTCCGAGACTGAGCTACCTAGTAACGGACCAGGTGCCTCCACTCTCCCAGAGAGAGGCAATAGCCCTTACATCTGTCCTACTCGACAGAATGGCCAGCACTCACATCTGACATGGAAGGAACTAAATCCTTTAGCCATGAACAGAATGGCTCTGCCCTTACATCTAACCTGCTTGTCAGAATGGCGGTAGCCCTTACATATGTCCTACTCGACATAATGGCAAGAACTCACATCTGACATGGAAGGAACTAAATCCTTTAGCCATGAACAGAATGGATCTGCCTTTACATCTGACCTGCTCGTCAGAATGGTGGTAGCCCTTACATATGTCCTACTCGACATAATGGCCAACACTCACATCTGACATGGAAGGAACTAAATCCTTTAGCCATGAACAGAATGGCTCTTCCCTTACATCTAACCTGCATGTCAGAATGGCAGTAGCCCTTACATATGTCCTACTCGACATAATGGCCAGCACTCACATCTGACATGGAAGGAACTAAATCCTCTCACCATGATAGAATGGCTCAGCCCTTACATCTGACCTACTCCTCAGAATGGCTATGGATCTCTAGCACTCATATCTGACATGGAAGGAACTAAATCCTCTCACCATGACAGAATGGCTCAGCCCTTACATCTGACCATGGAAGGAACCAATCCTCTCACCATGTCAGAATGGCTATGGGTCTCATCACTTTCTCTGGGAGGAAGCCTCGATCTGGAGAACACCAAGTCTCTCTCTGAAGTACTCGAAATTCAGCCTAGCCAATGGCTTCGTCAATACATCAACTATCTGTTCCTCCATCGCAACATACAGGAGCTTCACTACTCCTCTCTGCACCATATCCCTGATATAGTGATACTTGATCTCGATATGCTTTGAATTGTCATGGAACACTGGATTCTCTGACAACTTCACGCAACTCTGGTTGTCACAATGTATACAAGTAGCATCCAACTGGAGATCAAATATATCAGACAATAGCTTCCACAGCCATACTGCCTCACAACTAGCTGAATAAGCCGTGACATACTCTGCTTTAGCTGTAC
Organism: Pseudotsuga menziesii; assembly: GCA_001517045.1. NCBI lineage: Eukaryota > Viridiplantae > Streptophyta > Pinopsida > Pinales > Pinaceae > Pseudotsuga > Pseudotsuga menziesii. The sequence continues at coordinate 149,374 of LPNX010410101.1, forward strand.
TCAGTGCCACACAGGATTACTTCCTACTAAACCAAGAGATCACACCTGATCCCATACTGAAGCAACATCCTGAAGTACTCTTCCTGTCGACGACACTGCCTGCCCAATCTGATTCAACATAACCCTCCAGGTTAATATTTTGATTTGCATTGTACTTGAGTCCATAATCAACTGTACCTGTTAGCTCTCCAAGAAACTACTTAGTGGTTATGGCTAAGTATGCTTGGTAACTTGAAAAATCATGTTTTTTGTGTTTTCTGAAAGGTGGATCAATAGGACAATTAAAAGACTATGCAGTAAGACAACATACCATGCCTCTAAATAAGCCAGTGCTTCGAGGAATTAAATATCAGCCATAGTAAATAATCAAGATATGAAGAAAAACATTCGAGATAACCAAATACATTGAAATGCAGGGTCATACAAGAATATAAAGAAACACTAATTCATCCATGAGCTATATCAGAAGATGACAGTTCTGAACAATTGAACTGAATAGAATCAAATGTAGAATAATGTGAGTGTGAACAGACTGATATCCAATAACCAAAGGAAACTGTGATTCATATAGCAAAGAAGTGTCCAGTACATAGCCAAAAATATATCCCAAATCGAACCCCCCCTTTTTTAGTCTGAGTTCTTAGGCTTTTAAAGCCTTTACAAACAGTTTCAAGATCCTAAAAACATGGATCTTGTTTGAGTTAACACTAGTAAACTAGAACAGCAAATGCAAAACAATAGGGACTGATCTCTAAAATCAAGGAAATGCTGATATGAAGACCTCCTTTCAAAAGCTCGGTGGTTGGTGAAGAGCAGCTGGCCTCCCAAGGCTCGGTGGTCTGAGTTTGGCACATGCAGACTTGACCTAGCTGATGTGGCACTTGATCTAAGAGTTGTTTCCTCAAAAAGATGCTCAAATCTAACAAAACAACCACTTTGACTTTGATCTCGCTCGAAAATCCTTTAGATACTGATAGCACAATTCATAATTTGTTTATTCTGCTCTGCCTCCCGCCATTCCATCTAACACATCCTAGATCTGGGCGAAAAATAAAGAAAACTGTGTAAACAGGCTTTTGGCAGCTAAGCCTTCTGCCAGTTTCACGCGTTAGCTGCCGAAAGTCAGCCTTTTCGGCAGCTAATGAGCTCTTGGAGGCTCGCCTAAGCTGCCGAAACCTGTAGAATTCCAAAAAAACTGCCTTTGGAAAAAATCGATTTTCTCAACCGTCCGATGCCCGTTTTGCATGTTCGAATAGTCGATTTTGATCTACAGATCATAAGCTATCCACGGGTGATTCCAGATATGAATTTGGATTTCGGGAAGGCCGTCAAAATTTCCCCACAAGATCACGCGATTTCAGCAAAAAATCCTCTTGTTGATCTTTGTTGTTCTTCCATTGTAGCTCCGAGCGAAAGCTTCAGCAAGTGGCTGGTTGAAGCTAGTGAGTCTCTCACAGTAGTAGAAAAAACTTGTAGACTTGAAAAACTCGGCCACTTGTGGATGGGATTCAAGATACCAGACCCCGTCTAACTCTGTCCTGAGTGGCAGATTTGTCTTTGCCATGAGATGGATGATGACCTGTCACTAAAATATGTAGATGCTATATGCCAAGAAGAGACACTTTCCCTTTAATTCGAATCAGAACAGAATATGATGAGTCACAACACCAGACTAATGTTTCTTGCAAAACAGATCTCATCTATCACAAGAGGGCTGTACCACTTGACTTGTCTTGATTAATGGTTCAATCAGTGAACGAACCATGCAAGGCAGAAACTTGAAAAATGCTAAGCAAAGCATAGACTCGAGACTTAGTTTTTTCAATATTGCTGTTCATGGAATAATAACTTCAACCTGTTTTCAAAGAACTTTGAACGAGAGCTGAAAACCAGCTACTTCAACATTTAATGTTGGAAGAAATTAATCTGTCAAGAACCTTGTCACTTGCAGAAGATGAATACGGCATATGACTTGACATTGGAGCATGCGAAAGCACAAGATTTTATTTTTTACACATGGAAACATTTTCGGCAGTTAAGGCCGTTCTGGCAAACCATCTTAGGTGCTGAAACTGACCTGTTTCGATAGTTAAGTAAACTTCCACAGATTGAGTTCACTGCCGAAAGCAAAAAATTTTGGATTTTGAAGCACAAGACTCACAGATATAAAAGTTTTTACCCATTCTATCAACCAAAATGACGGTGGTCAATTTGGGAGATAACATCTGGCTCCTACTCGGGGATGGAATCCTCCCAGTGAGGTTTCAAAGAATCCCAGAACCAAGTAGTTCCAGTAGCCTTTAGCATTGGGCATGGAGTCATCAAGTCTTTAACACTGATCCCTCTACAAACCTGTAGCTTCCATGCAGCCTGCTCTGCTTATTCAATAACAACTGAAAATGATCTACGTGCTCATAGGAAGAGCTTATTCATCTACCTACCCCTACACTAACCAGTAGAGGTAGATTCATCAAGTAAAAGCACACTTCCAACACAACCATGTAAGAAATTTATTTGCTGACAAAATTCTTAATCTTGATCCCAAAAATGAAAGAATACGTAGCCAACAGAGATGTGTTCTGGAAAAATGATAGAAACAGCTTTCATCTGATAAGAATATCTTGATCTTTATACTGCTAAATGATTCCAGAAAATCGGCAATAGGATCAATAAAATAGTAATGGAATACCTCTTCAAGCTTCTGTTCTGACTGTAAATGAAAATGATGTGGCTGGCTGTCCTCCTTGGTCTCAATGATGTGTATAAACTGCTCAAGATCTGCTGGAGAAGGATGCTCAAAATCTGCTGGAGAAAAATATCCAATAAACTGCTGATCTGGACTGCTTAGTTCCTCACCACCATCATTCTCTTCATAAATGCTGAAATCTGCCTTTGTTTGCAAATCTGGAAGATGTGGGCTGCTCATAACATACGCTGTTGCAATATCAACACATTTGGGATCATGATTCACGTGTTCTAGTTGAAGATTAGACAGCCCCTGCAAATCTAGACATGGTAGGCTGTCCTCCTCATCCTCTGCATTATGTATTTTGTAATTCCCCTGTGTCTGCAAATCAAAAGACTGAAAATTGTCCCTATTATCTGTTGCAGATATGAAACTATCTCTTGCTGATATAAAAATCTGCTCTTCACTTTTCAAATTTTCAATAGGAACAATCTTATCTTCATGACAACATAAGTTGGGAGATGCATTTGATGCAATAACAAAAGCATCACTATGGCTATCATGATGTGGATAAACGATCTCTTGATCATAATGAAGAGTATTTTCTACAGCAGCATAATCTTCATGAATGTCTACTTTCGAAAGATTAAACTCATGACAACACTCAAGAAAAAGAAGATCAGCTGAATAAATCTTCTCGTAATATGAATTGAAAGCCACATGGAAATCCTTCATAGAATGAATACTAACAGCAGGAAGGGATTGACACCATTCACGAGCATTTCCTTCTAAAGAAAATTTGAACAGCTTGATCAAGACATCTTCATGAACAAAGCCATGTTCAAGCATGCATTGATGAAAATTGAATAAGTGCTCACCGGGATGATCATACTTACTTCCTCTGAATCTGGGAAGATAATCATCCCATTCATTTATAGTTGGCACTGGATGTGGAAAACCAGCTATATCTGAAAAATCGCAGAAAGCATACCTCTTAGCTAAGATCTTTTCCATTCATACCAGTGGAATCACCAACAGAATTCTGAACAATGGAGTCGCCACTGAGTTTGTCCTTCATGGAGTCGCCAGATAGATGATTATAACCAGTAAATGTCTACCCCTTGTCTATCATCAAAGAGTAGATCTATGTCGTCTCCCAGGAAGATCAGCTTCTCACCTTGCTCCCCGGCAACGGCGCCATTTTGTTAGCTCTCCAAGAAACTACTTAGTGGTTATGGCTAAGTATGCTTGGTAACTTGAAAAATCATGTTTTTTGTGTTTTCTGAAAGGTGGATCAATAGGACAATTAAAAGACTATGCAGTAAGACAACATACCATGCCTCTAAATAAGCCAGTGCTTCGAGGAATTAAATATCAGCCACAGTAAATAATCAAGATATGAAGAAAAACATTCGAGATAACCAAATACATTGAAATGCAGGGTCATACAAGAATATAAAGAAACACTAATTCATCCATGAGCTATATCAGAAGATGACAGTTCTGAACAACTGAACTGAATAGAATCAAATGTAGAATAATGCAAGTGTGAACAGACTGATATCCAATAACCAAAGGAAACTGTGATTCATATAGCAAAGAAGTGTCCAGTACATAGCCAAAAATATATCCCAAATCGAACCCCCCCTTTTTTAGTCTGAGTTCTTAGGATTTTAAAGCCTTTACAAACAGTTTCAAGATCCTAAAAACATGGATCTTGTTTGAGTTAACACTAGTAAACTAGAACAGTAAATGCAAAACAATAGGGACTGATCTCTAAAATCAAGGAAATTCTGATATGAAGACCTCCTTTCAAAAGCTCGGTGGTTGGTGAAGAGCAGCTGGCCTCCCAAGGCTCGGTGGTCTGAGTTTGGCACATGCAGACTCGACCTAGCTGATGTGGCACTTGATCTAAGAGTTGTTTCCTCAAAAAGATGCTCAAATCTAACAAAACAACCACTTTGAATTTGATCTCGCTCGAAAATCCTTTAGATACTGATAGCACAATTCATAATTTGTTTATTCTGCTCTGCCTCCCGCCATTCCATCTAACACATCCTAGATCTGGGCGAAAAATAAAGAAAACTGTGTAAACAGGCTTTTGGCAGCTAAGCCTTCTGCCAGTTTCACGCGTTAGCTGCCGAAAGTCAGCCTTTTCGGCAGCTAATGAGCTCTTGGAGGCTCGCCTAAGCTGCCGAAACCTGTAGAATTCCAAAAAAACTGCCTTTGGAAAAAATCGATTTTCTGAACCGTCCGATGCCCGTTTTGCATGTTCGAATAGTCAATTTTGATCTACAGATCATAAGCTATCCACTGGTGCTTCTATATTTGAATTTGGAGTTCGGGAAGGCCATAAAAATTTCCCCTCAAGATCACGCAATTTCAGCAAAAAATCCTCTTGTTGATCTTTGTTGTTCTTCCATTGTAGCTCCGAGTGAAAGCTTCAGCAAGTGGCTGGTTGAAGCTAGTGAGTCTCTCACAGTAGTAGAAAACACTTGTAGACTTGAAAAACTCGGCCACTTGTGGATGGGATTCAAGATACCAGACCCCGTCTAACTCTGTCCTGAGTGGCAGATTTGTCTTTGCCATGAGCTGGATGATGACCTGTCACTAAAATATGTAGATGCTATATGCCAAGAAGAGACACTTTCCCTTTAATTCGAATCAGAACAGAATATGATGAGTCACAACACCAGACTAATGTTTCTTGCAAAACAGATCTCATCTATCACAAGAGGGCTGTACCACTTGACTTGTCTTGATTAATGGTTCAATCAGTGAACGAACCATGCAAGGCAGAAACTTGAAAAATGATGAGCAAAGCATAGACTCAAGACTTAGTTTTTTCAATATTGCTGTTCATGGAATAATAACTTCAACCTATTTTCAAAGAACTTTGAACGAGAGCTGAAAACCAGCTACTTCAACATTTAATGTTGGAAGAAATTAATCTGTCAAGAACCTTGTCATTTGCAGAAGATGAATACGGCATATGACTTGACATTGGAGCATGCGAAAGCATAAGATTTTATTTTTTACACATGGAAACATTTTCGGCAGTTAAGGTCGTTCTGGCAAACCATCTTAGCTGCCGAAACTGACCTGTTTCGGTAGTTAAGTAAACTTCCACAGATTGAGTTCACTGCCGAAAGCAAAATTTTTTGGATTTTGAAGCACAAGACTCACAGATATAAATTTTTTTACCCATTCTATCAACCAAAATGACGGTGGTCAATTTGGGAGATAACAGTACCCCTGCATGCTTTGCAACCATCAGGTGAACATGTCTCAATGTGTTCACAGCAAAGCAAATATCTGGTCTCAGGTACATTAAGGACCCAATCATTTGACGATACATCGTAGCATCAACCGTCTCTGATGAAGCATCACTTAATAGCTTCATGTTCGATGCCATAGGTGTGGTCATGCAGTCCATCATCCTGAACCTCTTTAGGATCTCTACTGTATACTTCCCTTGTCCAAGGAAGACTCCATCTACACTTTGCCACACATCCAAATAGTGCATCGACACATAATAGGAGTATCACTGGTCTTCTGTGTTCAACCTTGAAGCAAAGGTTGGAATCCTCTTTACTCTTAATAAAGCCTAGAGTCATTAGTAATCTATCCATCCTGTCGTATCATGTCGAACCTCAGGATCTTCTGTAGTCATTCCCTCTTAAGAGGAGCATCATACTCCCTCTGTCTTCTGTGCTCTATGCACTGAAAACATTCTGTACTAGAGTGACAAGTAGCTTCCTATGCTACTAATATTCTATGTGACCATCTAGTGTATAGACTTACATCTTCAACCTTGTAGAAAAGGTTAAGATCTTCATCAATCTCATCATGTATGTGTTTCAACTCTTACTGGCTGCAAATGTCTCTTCGTAGTCTAGACATTCTTTTCATGAGAATCCTTGTGCTACGAATCTTGCTTTATATCCCATGATGTTTCCATCTATTGCATGATGGAACTATGAACTTCTCTTCAGGTCTCGATACTGTGCCCTGACATCATTCTTATTGAACTGGTCTTCCCTTTCTTCTTGGTGGCTAGAAGGTTCTGCATCAATGATGTCACTGCACTCGTCATATTATTCTTCATTTTGAAATGTCGTCACTTGTTCTTCAGAACAAGTCTTCATTCTTCTTTGCTTGTAGGCGATTATGTATGCGATCTTTCCTACAAGTCAAATGCATTGGTATGGTTAGAAACATTTCATAAGGTACATTCATACTGGCAAATTATTATGCATAAATATATGATCATGCAACTACTTTAGTCAATACAACATTCATCCATATCTTACTGAAACTTTCTAGATGCCTTCCATCTCTACCAGGACAACATTGAAATTGTGCACTAATCCAATATGTCAGCAAAGAGGTTTCATTCTAGATAAGTAGCAATGGAGAATTTGTATAGCCCCATGAGCTACTTACCCATCACATGCATATTAGTAGTATTCGGTCATTAATGCAAACATCCTATCATGCATAATACAATAACTGAATATAAACAAATGCATAACAAAATAATATAATGAAATGACAATTGAATACTTATCTTTATTTGTTTTGAGGGTAGACTCCTTCTTGAGCCTTCAGCTTCATAGTGTTCTTCATTCATAATAGCATCGTTTCTTATCCAAAAGCTAAGGTGGATAAGAAGTTCTTCAAGAGTTGAGTTCTTCATATTCCTCATTGCTTGAGGGATCNAGCATCGTTTCTTATCCAAAATCTAAGGTGGATAAAGAAGTTTTTCAAGAGTTGAGTTCTTCATATTCCTCATTGATTGAGGGATCTTCTTTGGATGGCAATATCTTGATCTTCAATTGATCCCCTCTTCTCTTCTCTTCTTATGATTCAAGCTTCTTCTTCTTCCCAAAGTTTGCTGAAAGTAATCACTTCCTTCTGGAACNACCACACATTCCTCACATGAATGAATTCCATGATCCTTGGAGGCCATTCAAGGTGGCCATCACCACTTCTGCATTCTTCACTTTTTCTTTTACCGCTTCAAGTTGTTCTTTGATTTGAGAGACTCTTATGACTGCATGGTCTCTGCATTCTGGATCTTCACATTATTCAACTGGTTTCTTAAGGTCATGTTCTGATTTCTGTTCTTTCCTTCAAATAGCTTGGTCAAGGAATCAAACATCTTCGGTGTCTTTAAGGAAGACACTTGTGGTACAAGTTGATCTGTGACTGAATCAACCATGATCTTCTTGGCCTTGACCAAGTTCTTTTTGTGAAGGGCTTTTAGCCTCATCTCCCTCTGAAACTAGAACCTCCATACTCATGTAGGTGTCCAATCCATTTTCTTCAGAGAGATCATATACTTCCAGGCTTGGAAGTTGTCAACTTCCCCAAGCTTGTCACCAAGCTGATGTGATATATCAATTTGAAATGAGAACCTCAAATGAAAATAGCAAAGGATTAGATCTTATTGATTTGAGGTGTCCGTCCTTGTCCTGGAGTTTGTTGATCTAGGGTTTTTCCCAGAAACCCTAATTTTCAAAACTTGGAATATTTCAGATCTGATTGGACAAACATATATATCTCTTCAAATGGAGCTATCCAATGTACTCCTTTTCTGAAAACAGTGGATGGAAGCTCCCGGAACAGGAAGCCCTAATTTTCCAATTTCTTTTGCAGAAATGCCTGTTACTGTTTCTGTGATATATCCGAAATTAATGATCCTATCTGTCTGAAATTTCTCACTGAGGTAACCTCGCATGTCCCTGATATAACACTATATGTTTCATCAGAATTGGTTTCACCATTTGGGATTTATTATCCTTTTCCCAAAGTGACCTATTACAGAACTGTTCAGAACAGAAAAGTTGTACGGCATGCCACATGTCCCTGGTTCATCCTCGAATTCTGATCTTTAGACCACTGAAAGTAACATCCGTTCCCTTTCTATAACATCTTCATAAATTCCATTTGGACCTTTGTAGCCAAAGATATTGCAATTCTTCCCAGGTGTCCTGTTTATGGATGATTTCTGGAAGAGGCTAGAACCCTATCTTTGAGAGATCATATCTCCCATAAGATAGCGAATCTGAGGCTAATTTTTGGACACAGTGTTCATCGGGATGTTATATTTGGGCCCTAAAATTTTTAGCTTCTGAGACTGTGCCAATCACGGAATATAGCGACTGTACCAAAACTTATCAGTTTTAGTATTTAGGGTTTCTCCTATCTCAGGGTCAAACTAGGGTTTGACTTTCCCAGAGTTTCACCCAACCAAATTTCTTGATCTAGGTCTCTAAACTTCGGTTTTGATGAGGAGAATAATCCTATGCTGGTCTCACTCAAAAATTTCTCTTCTGTATAAAGCCCTAATTTCCACATTGAAACTGAAAATGCTTGAAATTGAATTCCACATCGACAGAAAGATGCACCCTTCAATGGAGAGTCATCCTAGCATACTTTTGCTGAAAATCTGTGAAGGAAGATCCACAAACTAGGAAGCCCTAGTTCCTGTAGCTCCACAATGTCTTCATCTCAGGTTAGTTCTGATTCCATGTTAGTTTTTCATCAAATAAGCTAGCATTATGATCTTAGGATCTTTTCACTGAGAGAATAACAAGCACAACAATAAAACATAAGCACATCACAAGAGACAAGAGACACAAAGAGATTTTCCTTGGGGAAACCATAAAGGAGAAAACCCCGCAACTTCCTCTAAGATAGAATCAGCACCAAAACAGTAAGAGATCTCCCAAAACAGCAGTAGTCTTCCTCTTCTGTCTACTCCTAGTATTTCCTTCTTCACTAGTGCGCCACCCTTGAGAGAGTGAATGATGTCTATAATAAATAGAGAGTCTCACTCTCTATTTATATTCTTCTATTCACTTGAAGTGCACTTAATCACGTAGGCTCAACTTACAATTACTTACCCGAACCTACACCTTAATTAGTGTATAATAACTCAAGTGCCCCGAAACTGTGGGGACTTACCTAATGACTTGACATGACTTGTTTACATTATTAATCTTCCCGATCAGAACATCGGGGCATGATCACATGACTCAAATACATAATAGAAACATCCTGGAATAAACATCAGTTTACAATATATAAGATACATAGAAGAATACATTCCGAAGTTACATATACATCAACAGTAATGAATGAGAATTTGACATGTAAGTAGTAGACCTTGTGAGTTATTTCTTTGACCAAACTAAATGTTTTATTTGAAAACTAGTTTGACAATTGTTGATCATTGTATCTTTGACCTAAGTGGAGATGGATTTTTATTGACTGTTAATGACAACCTTTGATAGTATTGCAAGTGACTATTTTCTTGATACTTGTTTGATTTTCTAACTTGATTTGAGTGGAGTGAAAAATCCTTTTGTGTCTAAGAATTTATGAGATTGGCTAATTTTGAAATAGTTGGTTAAGCCTCTTATCTTCTTAGATGAGGTTAGTTGGTTGAGCTTTATCATGTTTAACCTCAATTATTCCTTGACTGTGATTGTGGTTGGTTGTGGTGTTAGTGAGTTGAGTGTGATTGGAAAAATTTTGGTTGATTATATGTGAAATCTCTTGGTTTCTCAAATGTGTCTCTTACTTAATGAATTAGGCCAAGTAAGAAGGGTTGGTTGACTATCAGAGAAATTGATTAGATTAACACAAGTATATGATTGATTTAGCATAGGTACATAAGCATCTTGGTACAGGTTGGTTCAGTTGAGCAAGATTGTCACAAGTTGACTTATGTGTAGTTGGTTTGAATATGATTGGATGAGTTGTGTGAGAGGTTGGTTTGTACTAGGAAAACTGAGTTTAATGTGTAGACTCATATTAAATGAGTCAGTTGATGTGAGAAACATATTGATTGGTACAATTTGATTAGACAGGTTGATTATAGAGGTTGATGAGAAGTGTGATACAGTGTATAGTGATCAGTTGATGAGTAGTGATTAGATGATGAGAAGTAGTTAGTAGTGGAAGTGGTTGTGTAGTGTGGTATAGATGGTGCAGTGTAATATAGGTGTTGGTTAACAGGTCTGTAGATCAGTGCGGTCATGGTTTAGATCGGGGTGGTAGGATGGGGTAGGGAAAGGGGGTTGTATCCTCCTTCTTGTTACAGCCATAGAACTAGGGAGTTGTATCTTCCTTTATGTTGTAGCCTGTAAATAAGGGGGTTGTAGCCTTCCTTTCAGTTGTAGCTAGAGAAATGAATTCATTGTAATAAGGGGGTTGTTTCCTCCTTCCAGCTATTTCTGGAAAACTATTATAAAGGCTTTTCTGGTTTTTCCCCTAGGACTTGGGTTTCCACATAAAATATGGTGTTCCTTGTTTCATGCTATGCTTATGACGTGATGATAATATGATGATGATAATAATCTTGATGATGATATAATGATAATGTGATAATGCATAATATTGAACTAGTCGTTGATTTTTAATAAAAGTGAAATAGTAATAGAAGATATGCACATTGATTCATCCCCCCCTCTCAATGTAATTGGTGTGTCCAACAAATTCTAACACTAAGGGATGAGAAGTGTACCTCATTTTGGATGTTCGTAGAAGATCCCCATTGAGCTTTTAATCACACTTGCACCTACATTTCAAAGTTTGACCATTGTTCATTAGGAAAAACTTATAGTGATCAGATTGATATATTTACATGTATGTTTAAAAGTAAATGGAATGTGTATGCTTCATTATTGATGTGACAAATTCCAATCTAAGACGTAATTTGCATAAGAATCAGTAACATTATTATATAGCCTAGGTATATGAATTTATGTTATGTAGTCAAGTTATAGTTCTAACAATCTTACCCATAAGAACCTTCTTAACAAAGTAGGATCCCCAATACGGTACACTCCATTTAACTGTAACACAACTAGTTGTGAGTCAAGGTAGACCTCAAGAGATCTAATACCATTGGAAATGGCATCATGTAGTAGTTCAATCACTATTCTATATTCAACAACATTATTTGATGATAGCCGAAGACACACACCTCCTGAATACACCACCTAACCCTTACGTGTATAGATGACCCAAGCAGCCGAAGCTAATTTTTGGGTATGACGGCTAGCACCATCAATGAATCCTAAGTATACCAAAAATTCTGTCAACATCTGTCATAAAAAGGGAAGCAAGTCAAGAAACTGATGCCACTATAAGGGGACCCAAAAAACAAACTATGCAATCTGTAGAATAATATACAAGATATTAGGCTTGACTAAAATTTAGGCATAATGTTTTTTGAGATAGAGCCTGTTAAGTCATAAATTTGTTTTCTTCATTCTTATATTTTTCTTATGATTTTTGTTTTAATCTTGCTCATTTTCTTACCTTTAGGAAATTTTGGTTTAAAGTGAAATTTTGATTTTTGCTTTTAGGTTTTCATTATGTTTTGTTTTTCTTATGGTTCTGAAGGGTTCTATAGGACATATGTTGATTAAAGGTTTCACAAATAAACACTAAGATCAAGGTTTACCATATAAACCTCATTTAAAATTGAATTAAGGGTAAAAAAGCACCAAATTTGAGTTTTAAATATTCTTGTAGTGCAACGGTTAAAATTTTACACTAAGGCGGTACAAGAATATCACGGGTGCTAAATTTGTCAGTTTTTGCACCAAATTCTCCAATGATTTCGCTCTTGGATGACTAGTCGCACGTGTAGATAGGTTTGATATGTGTTTCATCAAAAATAATCATCCAAACAGTGTGGTCTATGACGTGAAGGAGATCATGGCAGTCAGAAGCAAATCATGATAGAAGCGAGATTGATGGGAAAGAGGTTCTCCACATAGGCATTACGAAGTTGGTGGAGAAGTGGAATGAAGACAATTGCTAAGAATACAGAATTTGCAGTTGAAGAAGGAAGTTAGTGTTTTATCAGCGCGACAGTTGGAAGTAAACTAAAGACTTGAGGACACCTGGACGGCTAAATTCGACAATCAGATAGTACAAGGATCAATTTTAAACACCTGCAACTAGCTGGGAGCCAGGTATTCCGCGTGACTTTGGTCATGGCCTGCTAAATTGGGGGATTTTTCTATTAAGGTCTGTTATGTTAAATTGATTAAAGAAAACACAAATTCATGTTTTTAACAAACTCCAAATGGTGAAAGATCAGTCAAAAAGGTCGAAATGAACAAGTTCAGCAGCCACTTTGTTAAAGAATTTTGGTACTATGTTTGACCTAAATTACCTAATATTGGTACAAAATATTTCCTGCATTGACAATAGAATAGATTGTTAAAAAAATTAAGAGAAAATAGATAGGGAGAATCCAAAAGAAAAATGACTGTCAAAACTCTGAAAACTTGAGGGAAAAAGGGTTGTTACGTCATTAACAGGGTCTTAAAATCACACAGAAACATCATCAAGCCTTGGGAGAGTAGATGAAGAAGAGTGGGAAGACCAACAGGATTGAGCCCACTGAGCTGAATTGGATTGACAAGTTTCCAGGTTGTGCAGAGCTCTTTGAGAATGCTGGATGGTTGGACTTCTTTAAGAAGATCGATGGATATAACACCGAAGTCTCTCATAAATTTGCTCAATGTTATAACCAAGATATGGTATCATTTGATACTTTGAAGTTCAAATTGACTGTGGAGTTGGTGGCTGAAGCAATAGGGGTCAGGAATGAAGGAGAGCTTTGGTTCAAAAAGGTGCCATTTACCTTCAATGCCCAAAGGTATCTTTTGCTTGGCATTGTTCGATACTGGAGCAAGGGAGTGCTCATCCAGAATTTCAGAGCTGAATGGGTAGAGCCCATCAAAGTCCTACAAATCTACATTACCTGTGAAGGGAGGTATGCTTTTGTCTTCAAGTATCATTTCAGGTTCCTACAACGCCTTGTTGGTGAATCAAGGATGAGTCTCCCTTTCTTCCTATTGAAGAGTTTGCAGAAAATGTCAAGCAGGATTAAAGAGCATCATGACCACACTGCACAGTCTATTTTTCATCATGGATTGATCAAGCTTTTTATCAGCATTGTTCTGCAAAGAGAAGGAAATACTTGGGACTACTTTCTCTTTTGGTCTGGGTTCCAAATTAACCAGGAAGTGTTAGGTAAATAAATCCCGAATTCTATTCTATTCCATTGCTAATGCATATATTTATACATTTCATATGGTGGTTGAGATTCATCTTCCAATCAGCCTTTTCACCTTCCTATGTAACTATTCATATTCCTATTATGTACACTAACATATAGTCCTGACGGATTATATTCCAACAATCCCCCCCTTAATCCGAAGGGGTGTTAGTAAGTCCGAGCATGTTTCTGAATCTTTCAAACTTTTCTCGTCCAAGTGCTTTGGTGAAGATGTCTACAGCTTGATCATTTGTGGAACAATGAAGAAGATGGATTGTCTTTCCCTCTACATGATGTCGAATCAAATGATACTTTGTGTTGATGTGTTTGGTTCGATCATGGAATCTGGGATTCTTAGCCAGCTTGATTGTAGAAGTATTGTCGATCAATAATGGAGTGGAGTTCTCTTATTTTTCTTACAAATCTTCAAGTATCTTCCTGAGCCATACTATTTCTTTCATTGCTTCAGTTGCAGCCACATATTCTGCTTCTGTTGTTGAATCTGCCGAAACTGATTGTTTGCGTGATCTCCATGAGACAGCTGCTGATCCAAGACTCATAGTGTATCTAGAAGTTGATACTCCTGTCTCCTTATCGCCATCAAAATATGAGTCTGAGTACCCAATAAGTTTGAAGTCATCCACTTTATAGTACTTGAGTCCAACTTCTTGAGTCCCCTTCAAGTATTTTAGAACTCTTTTTGTAGCTGGCCAGTGTCCTTCAAAAGGTTTATGCATGAACCTTGAAAGTATGCCAACAACATAAGAAATATCTGGTCTAGTTATTGTAAGGTAGATAAGACTTCCTACAAGTTGTCGATACCTGGTGACATCCTCAAATTCTTTTCCTTCGCTTGATGTGAGCTTCATTTTCTATTCCCTTGGAGTAGAGATAGGGTTGCATTCTGTCATGCAAAATTTGTTTAGCAGTTCTCCAACATATTTTTTCTGAGATAGGAATATGTACTTAGGATGTTGAGTGAATTCAATTCCTAAGTAATAGTGGAGATGTCCCATATCTATCATTTCAAAGATCTTTTTCAAATCTTTCTTTATGGATGCTATATAGCTCTCATTGTTCCCTGTCATCAAAAGATCGTCTACGTACACCACAGGATACACAACAGATCTTCCAACTTTCTTTATAAACAGTGTTGCATCATCAAGATCAAAATGTTCAAAATTTAACTTCAAAAGATGCTCGGTTAATTTTTCATACCATGCATGAGGCGCTTGTTTTAGGCCATACAAGGATTTGACAAGCTTGCATACCTTTTGTTCTTTTCCTTTCACAACAAAGCCTTCTGGCTGAGACATGAATACATTCTCTTTCAAGTCTCCATTCAAGAAAGCAGTCTTCACACCCATTTGATGAACTTTCCACCCGTTCTGAGTAGCTAAAGAGAGTAAGGTATGGATGGTAGCCCATTTTTCTCTAGGAGAAAACATTTCTTCATAGTCAATTCCTTCCTTCTGTGTATAGCCTTTTGCTACAAGCCTCGCTTTGTGCTTGTCAAGTGAGCCATCTGATCTATATTTGTTCTTGTACACCCACTTGCAGCCAATTGGTTTGGTTCCAACTAGAGGGTCAACCAGCTTCCAAGTTCCATTCTTCATGAGTGCATCATACTCATTCTACATAGCTTCTTTCCACTCAAATCGAGTAGAAGCTTATTCAAAGGAAGTTGGTTCAAAGTTAGTGGATAAATTAAATTCACAATCAAATGATACATCCATGTCATCACCTGAATTATCTGCTTCTCGTCCATGTTCATGTCTTTTTGAACTTCTCATTCCCATCTCTCCAACTTCATCCGGATGGACACTTTCAAGTGTCTTTGTGGCCCATTTAGGAATCTTCCATGATGGTCCTGGTTGATCAGCTGGTGGTGCTTCATCATTGATTGAGAGTCTTCCAATTCTCTCAATCACATCATTCAGTTGAATCTCTTGTTCAGGTGAAGTAGCAGGAACTTCTTCATGCGGGGGAGTTGGTGCTTCATATGGAAATTCCAAAGGTTGATCCAGAATAGGAATCCCCCCTTCAAGGTTTGGAATTTCATATTCATTTTCAGAATATTTCTTTGGATGAGGATATTTTTCCAAATGATCAAGCTGTCTCTCAATGGGCTGGTCATTTTTATTAGTTTCAAGAAAAATGACATCTCTGGAAATAACAAACTTCTTGTTTACCTCATCATACAGATGGTATGCCTTGGAGTATTCTTCATACCCCAAGAAAATGCATTTTCTGCTTCGAGCGCCAAGCTTGTTTCTTTGCTCCTTTGGAATCAAGGCATAACAGGTGGAACCAAAAACTCTAAGATGCCTAACTGAAGGGAGATGGCCAAACCACATTTCATGTGGAGTTTTGTTATCAAGAGCATTTGAGGGACTTCTGTTTCTCAAATAGGCTGGACATTTCACTGCGTCACCCTAAAACATTAGTTTTATATTCTTAAAAAACATCATTGAGCGTACCATATTCATTATGGTTCTATTCATTCTTTCTGCTACACCATTTTGTTGAGGATTGTAGGGAACTGTAGTCTGATGTGCAATTCCATGTTGGCAAAGATAATCTTCAAAAGCATTTGAAGTGTATTCTTTTCCATTGTCAGTACGAAGTGTACCAATTTTAGATTGTGCTTGTTTTTCTATCAATGCATGAAAGTCCTTGAATGTTTGAAATGCTTATGATTTTGTCTTTAAACAGTAAATCCAACACATTCTTGAGTAGTCATAAACAAAGGTCATAAAATACTTATTCCCATTGGCAGAAGGAGTTGGCATTAGGCCACATAAAACAGAATGCACTAATTCTAATTTCCTACTTGCTTTGAAATTAGATTCATGGAATGGCAGCTTATTGTGTTTCCCTAATATACATGCACCATATTTGCTCTTATCTTTGGGAATGGTGGGAAAACCAAATACACCATTATTTTTCAACAAACGAAGACTGTTATAATTCATATGACCAAATCTTGCATGCCACAATAAACTTGATGACAAATTACCTTCTCCATGCTGAGAGAGGTAGGCATAGTTCTGAACCCTTGCAGATGAACCCTTTAGCTTCAGCAGCTTCCCATCTTCGTATCCAGTCATGATGACTTGGTTGTCAGAGGACTTTCTTATTTCTACAATTCCATCAAACATGTGGATGGAATGGCCTTGTTGTTGAATCTCCACCAAGGACAGAAGGCTTCTCTACAACTCTGGAAGATAAAGAACATTCTTCAACAAGAAATCAGGGAATCCAGGCATCTTCAGCCGAATGGTGCCCATTCCCTTTGGTTTAAGACTTGACTTATCTGCAAAGTAAACTATGCCATTTATTATTTCATTAAGTTCTTCAAAACAGTCTTTTCTAAAAGTCATGTGTGATGTTGCACCAGTATCAAGTAGCCAACAATATTTGTAAGATGAAAGTGAAGTTATTTCATTAATACCAAAATTACAATGTGCAACAATACAATGAGTAGAATCTGAAGATTTACTAGCATCGTGGTTCCTATTGTCATCTTTCATCTGGTTATGTCTGTCTTTGATGGAGTCCCACGAAGCCCAACACTGATTTGCTGTGTGTCCAGTCTTTCCACAATGCTTGCACTTCAAATCTGATCTTTTGCTGGAGTTGTTTCTACCTCCTCTACCTCTGAAGTTTCTTCTTCCTTTGCCTCTCTTGCTACTTTCTCCTTTGGGATGATCATTGGATTGGTCTTTGGTGTGGTTCTTTGCTTTTTGAGCAAAGCAAAGTGATTCTCCAGATTGCATCTTCTGTAATTGCTAGTGTAATTTACAATAATGAACTTAATATGACAAAGAGAATGAGATAATAGAAAAACAATAACCTTACAGGTCTACAGCCTCTGCCAAGGTGATTTACAATCTTAATATGATGTCAATAAGTTCATAAGAAAATTTTTAGCACTAGAAGAACTGCTCAGCAATACGCCAAAGGAAATACCATTGTTTGTGAACTGTCACAAAATATAGGGTTTTGAACAACACCAGTCAATGATCTTAGCTATATGAAAGAGGCAGGTCTAAGTCTCTGCTACTTTTTACAATATAGTCCTTGTAAAATTACAGCTGCACTAGCTAGAAACAATGTCTTAATAAGCTCTATTCACTATGCAGGTATATGTCACTGCCATAGTATTTACATCAAACTAAATTTTTTTTGCAATAGTACAGTTTATATGGTGAATGTGCAGAATTCACAATGACCATACACAATTATGTAGCCCTCTTTTTACAACTTCATATTCAAAAATAGAGGTACAACTCACCATATGGGGTCGCACATCACTAGATGACGATGCAATTGCTGGATCGTAGCTCTGTTGAAAGTAGTAGGGTTTCAAACTTCACTGTATAGCTTCAAAGGTGAAAATGTAATTCCATACATCCCATGAGAGAGTTCACAACACCCACACAGTACACAGCAAAGAAATCAAAGCATTAGAATTAATGATTTCAAATCGCAGGACTTCGTATTCACGGGTCTCCAAATGTTGCTCCATGCAACTATGCATTCATACATCTTTAGTACTTTAAAAAAAATGAGATAGCCCCAAATTTCACAATAGAGCACGATAACACATGCTCCACATAGTCGATCTTCACCAACGCACATCACCAATGAGTTTTACTACAAGCTTAACCAACGAGCTTTAACACAAAGAATTTGGATTCTTCATACAATAGTCATCAATGATAGCATGATAGCACACAATTGGGACAGTTCAAACACTAGTCACAAGCAAAATCAGTCCAGACTTCAACAGGGCTCCACCATAGGAATGTTAGGACTTCTCCATGTCACAAGAATTAGGGCATAAATTAGGTTTTATGCATTTCAAGGAAAAACTAGGGTTTTTGTATTCCAACCAGCAAAAGCAAATTACCTTCACGTGACTGAGTAAAAACTTGTGTCTTCAGCAAGTATTCTCATCATCTTCAAAGCAAGTTTGCTCTACGCACTTGAGAAAGGGCATGAATCTCCACCATTAGTGTTCAGTCACTGGCATTCAAAGGAATTATAGCAGCATATCACGGCTTCAATCAATGTAGTCACACTTTGCACAAAAATAATTAAAAATAATAAGGTGTACAAATCCCATATTCTTGATAACCAGACCTCTCATACACCATTTATCAACTAGAAGTATCATATGGCATTGATTGGAACCAATTAAAAGACTCTTCAGATCTCCACTGTTGCAGCAGATACAACTTTGCCCGTAAAGGGTTCTGGAACGTCCACTACAACAGACCGCCCAGTTGATGGCTGAAACATATAAAATATTTGAGAGTTGTCAGGTCGAGCAAACCCATTCAAAAAAATTCGGTCGCCACACTGTGAAGCGCATTCAAAATTGTAAAATCGACGAGGAAGATCAGCGACATCAGTCCAAATGTTTCCGTTGGCATCATACGTGCTGACTTCTTAATCTCGGAAAACATACAATTACCCAAAGAAAGCAACATACACAGACGTGCTGAGGGGGTAAATAATACAACAATTACAAAAAAATGTAGAATATCCCATACATCAAATTATACCCATTGTAGAATAACGCACACAATGAATGCACTGGCATGAGAGATGCATGGAATTATTGGCACCCAGGCTGTAGGAAAATGCATCCAAATACAGACTGATGGGGCAGGAAGCCTGAAATAAATAAGTAGAAGGAAGAATGTAGGTCTAGCAGCCAGACTGCTAGGACTAACAAGCATACAGGCAGGAGTTATGGCAGGCACCCGCTCTGATACCACTGTTAGGTAAATAACTCCTGAATTCTATTCTATTCCATTGCTAGTGCATATATTTATACATTTCATATGGTGATTGAGATTCATCTTCCAACCAGCCTTTTCAACTTCCTATGTAACTATTCATATTCCTATTATGTACACTAATGTATAATCCTGACGGATTATACTCCAATAGGAAGGATAGCCTACCAAAAAGCATATTGATAAGGGACAAACCCTAATTAGAAAATTAGGGCAAAAAGTCAAGGCTGAAGATAAAAAATGTGTCAAACTTGAGGAAGTGACAGAACCTTCAAGGGGAGATTATGAATCTTAGCAGCCTTCAGCTGATAGTAAGGGCAAAAGTTTGTCGTTTATTAAAAAGGAAACCCAGCTTGTGCAAAATAAAGCACCAGTAGAAGCACTCATAGATGAAAAAATTGTTTTCATAGAGAAGGTTGCAGAAGGTGAAGATAATAATAAAGTCCAAAAACGAATCCCAATTACCATTTTATCTGAAGATGAAGGATACTTGTTGGAAGGAGATGAGGTGTCTGTCAGTGGCAAATCTAGGGTTGGCACACACAGGGAATTCTACAGTCAAGATGATAAGACAGTAAGGCCAAAGAAAAATAAGATCAAGGTTAAAGCTATGGTTTTTTCCACAGTTATACATCAAGGAAAAACTTTGAAAATGGTGGGAGAGCTTGCCCCAGGCTGAAGACCCAAAACTAGACCAAAAAACAAATTGAGGCTGAACATGAAAAAGCTACTAAACCCTAAGTTAAACACATAAGAGGTAACTATGATTGATACTTCTTCTTTATATGAAAGCCTAGAATCTAGCAAAGGTAAACACAAAGGAAATAAAACATTGAAGACAGTAGAAGAGTCCATCCTCACCGAAACCAAACTTTCTGCTGTGTTTTTGGAATTAAGAGGTGAAATGTTGAAGGAACAACAAAAAGAAGAAATGGAAGCTTCTTATTCAGAAAATGAGTTGTTGATGGATGAAAATGCACCTGATGAAATAGATAATCAAGAAAATCCAAGTGTTCATGGTGTTTCTACAGAGCTGTTTCCTGAGGATGAGGACATCTTTCGAAAGCTGAATATCCCATTGCTGCCTAGTGAGCTACAGAATACAACAACAGGCAAGGCTTTTGACTCAGAAAAGGAAAATTTGCAAAGAACCATCAAGCAGTATAGGCATCAAATGGAGTACATGCAAGAAACAAATGATGGTGTAATCCTAGCTAATAGAAGACTCGGGGAGGACTTAGAAGAAGTGAATGATCATTACCAAGAGTTTACTGCAGTCTCCAAGGAAGCCCTAAAAAAGAAAAAAAGAAGAGATTTACAGTGTGTAGAATTGAAACTGACTATCAAAATCCTACAGCAGCAGAATAAGGAGCTTACAAGAAGGATGACTGATATGGATGCTGAGCAGCAGAAAGCTAGGAAAAAGGCCCAAGCCCTAGATGGGATAGCTTTATTGGCAGAAGCTGCTAAAGACCTTTGAGTATTGTTAGTTAAGCAGTTACTTGTTATGTTTTTGAGAAATAATTTATTTTGTAAATTATAATTTTGACATTATCCTATCGATGAGTAGGCTAAAAATAGTTAGGGTTTAGACCTTAACTGAATTTTGAAAAACAGTATTTAGGAAGATTAGAAAGAGAACAAAGGGTTCGATTTTTGGCTGGCTTAAGGAGGTCTTTGACTTGTTTATGAGCTAAGTACTTTACTCTCATGTATATTTGATGAACAAAATTATGAAATATATGATCCATTTTACCCTTCAGTCTGTGTTTTGGCTTCATTTCTAGCTTGTTTAGCTACATAATTGATAATTTCATTGCTGGCTTATAGTCTTTATGCTTGTAATGCTTGTCAGTTGTGGATGAACTTCAAAGTTATGTTCTATTGGTACATGGTTATTATATTATGCATCTCTGTTCTTATTTATGTGTGATTTAGTTCCTATTTGGCTTATGAATGTATTCCCTTTTTGTCACCAAACTTCACAACCAAAAAAACCATTCAGAAACCCTAAAAACCTAGTTTTGCTTGATTGAATATTTGAGATTGTGTTGGCTTGTTTCTTTGTAGTCTAGAAACAATTTCTGGCACAAAAATATTTGGCGCCATTGCTGGGGAACGAAGTTGAAAAAATATTTTTCCCTGGGATACTTATCATTTCACTGGTCTTAAGAGGTGAACTTAAACCAACACATTTTTAAGGCTACTTTTCACTAGTTTGTCACAGTGGCTACTAGGGGAGTTGGAACCAGAAACATACCTACTTCACCATTGTAGTTGGGTGTTACAGATCCTGAATAGATATTGAAGATAGAAAGGAAGATTAGAAGGTCTCAGTCATTACCATCCCTATGTGACCCTGACCAGTTGGGTGGTTCATCACCTTTATCTATATTGAGAAAAGAAGAAGAAACTTCACCTTGGTTAAAGCCTATATTCCCTGACAGTAGTTTCCAAGTTTTCACTGATCAACAATCTTTTAGAAAAGCTAAAATAGCTTCTCCTGGTAAGATACCTCTTTTTCAGTTGAAATTAGGTAAAAACCCCTTTCATCCAAGTTCCAGTCAAACCTCTTCATCACGAAAGTCAGTCAGCCTTAAAATGGCAGCCCAAAATCAGCCTATAGACATGATGGACCGAATGGTTGCAGCCAGATATGCACCATTGGTTTTGCCTCATCCTTTAAATGCACTTCCTGGAGGTGACTATCATAAATATTTTCCTAGGTTTAATGGATAGGGGGAAACTACAACTGAAGAACATTGGGAAGCCTTCCTTAGTTATGCTGATAACCAAAACATTGAAGCCAAGGATGTATGGATGAGAATGTTCGTGCAGAGCCTTGGTGGAGATGTTAGGAAATGGTTCAGGGAGTTGCCTGCTAACTCAATCACTATCATTGAAGAACTTCATGATCTCTTCAGGAGACAATGGGGTGACACCAAAGACCATGCATACTACATAACTGAGTTTGGAGCCCTTAGGAGGAAAAATGATGAAACTATTGCAAACTTTTTAAAGAGGTTTAACAAGATGTACAGTAGAATTCCTACAGAAATAAGCCTACAGAAACATCTACAAAACTTACATATGCAAATGCTTTCAATCATGAATTTTCCTTAATTTTAAGAGAAAGGAGACCCATTTCTTTACTGAATATGCAGGATGTAGCATTTGAGGTAGAATCTAACATACTGGCTTCCAATAGATTGAAGAAAGAAATAGCTCAGCAAATCTATGACAGAAAAGGAAAGAAGGAAGCAGCTCAGGGAGGTTTAGCTTCCCTTTCTGCTGAAGGGAAAATTGATGAGATGGCTAAGTTGGTGAAGATTTTGACTGCAAAATTGAAAAAATTAGAACTAGAAAAAATTCCAGCAAGCCTGTTCTAGAAGGTGAATGAAATCCTAACAATCAGAACCAGTTCAAAAGACAGTTTGCTCCCTGTATCATGCCTAGAGAACGAAGCAATAATGATATCCACCGGGAATGGAGAGAAACTGAGGACCAAAGAGTACCACCACCTCTTTAGAACAATGTTACTGATGAGGAAGAGGTTGATGATGAACTAATATTTGAAGATACTAACCATGATATGAACCATTTTGGAGAAAGATTGTCCGGGGGTATTGTCACTGAAGAAGAGTTTCTAAATGCAGAATGCTATGACACTGATATGTTCGAAAAAAAAGATGATTTAGGTCTGAAAATGACTGCTGTAACTGCTGATGTCTGTCAAAATGAATTAAGGAAGACTGTGAATCTGAGGTTAGGTCCAAAATAGGTAGTACAAAGCCCAAAGAAGAAGGTAGCTGTCTCTGCTAAGCAGCCATCTGATCATGTGACAGAAAAAAGACAAGTTTCAGAAAAACAAAAGAAGAACATGGAGGTTGAAGAGGTAAATAAAACTGTCCAGAATTTCATCCTAGAAAATGAATTAGGCAAGTTAAAGATTCTTGTACCTTTAACTGAATTAATGAGAAACCCTTCATATAAAGAATCAGTCCTTAAGATGATTAATTCAGCAGGTAGTCAGCCTATTTCTGATACCATGAATTTGCAAGAAGAAAACCCTAGGATTTTCATTAGATCAGCCCTGGCTGAAAAGACTGAAAATGAAGCAGGTGATTCACCTCCATTCTACATTACTCTGACAATTCATGAACAAATGATACATAATTTCTTATTAGATTTGGGAGCCGCACACAATTTAATGCCAAAGGCTGTTATGGAGGCTTTAGGTCTGAGTATCACCAAACCCTATCATGCTCTGTATGCATTTGATTCCTAAAAAGTGAAGTGTTTAGGGGTAATAAAGGACATGATTGTCAGTTTGGCTCAGTTACCCATGAAAAGTGTGATCATGGATGTAGTGGTAGCTGATATTACACCTAAATGTGGGTTACTTCTCTCTAGGTCTTGGGAAAAGAAAGTTGGTGGGACCTTACAAATGGATTTATCATATGCTACTATTCCTGTGTTTGGAGGAGAAAATAGAAGGCTGTACAAAGAGCTTCGGTTTGCCTATATTGTGACAGATGACAAGAACCCTACCAACCACCCACTGTATGCTGTTGATAAAGACCCGGGTACTTGCATGTTACATTTTAATGATGAAGACAATACTGTTGGTTTGTTACAAGTTGAAAGGGAACAACCAGTAAAATGCAGCAGAGAACAGGAAGATGAGCTGTGGCAATTATACTTTGATGGATATTCTTGCAAAGAAGGTGCTGGAGCAGGGGTTCTTCTTATATCCCCTGCTGGTGAAATAGTAAAGCTGATGGATAAATTAGAGTTTATTTCTACAAATAACACTACTGAATATAAAGCTTTGCTGTTAGGTTTGAAAGATGCTAAATATTTGGGCATTCAGCAGATTTCTGCATTTGGCGACTCCGAATTAGTTGTTCAGCAGGTGAAGAGAAACTATCAAGTGAAGCAGGGTTTACTAAAATTCTATCGAAATGAGGTATGGGACACGATTGAAAATTATTTTGTAGCTTTTAACATTACCTATGTTCCAAGAGACCATAATCAGACTGCAGACTCATTAGCGTTGGCTGCTACACACTTTAGGATCTCCAAAACCACTCAGTTGAGATATCCCATTGAAGTTAGGTACAGACCATCTGTACTTGATAATGTAAAGCAATGGAGAGTGTTCGAAGATGAAATTGAGATTAAAAGGTTTCTAGAGCTTACACATGAGTTTTCTAATTCCCTAATTGATTAGGAAGAAGATGAAGAGGATGGACAGGTGGAAGAGATTGCTGAAAATGAAATAGCTGGACACAAAATCATTGAATTAAAAATTAATTTCATTCCAAAGGGTTTTGTACCTTTGGAAAGGATTTTTTCAAAAGATGATACACTCTTGAAACCTATTGTACAGTCCTCAGAAGAGAATGTGGTGGATTGTAACATTGGCTCTACAGAACAACCTAGAATGGTAAAAATTTCTAAAGCACTTACAGCTGAACAAAGGAGCAGGTACATTAAATTGTTAAAAGAACATGTGGATGTTTTTGCCTAGTCTTATGAGGAATTGAGAACCTATGACACTGCAATTATGCAGCATAAAGTCCCTTTAAAACCGAATGTCAAACCTTTTCTCAGAAATTAAGGAGGATTAATCCAGCATTGTTTCCTGTTATTGAAAAAGAAGTGAAAAAGTTGTTGGATTCCAAGATCATAGTCATTAGAGGAAATTTCAACTCAAAATGGGCCTCCTAAAAAAAATTAATAAAATAATAGTTAAAATAATAAAATAATATTTATTAATTTTGGAGGAATAAAAGCAAAAAACTACTTTTTTGTTTGTATTTTTGACATATATCCTTGTGTTTTTACTCAAATTTTGATTGGGAGAGCTCATTGGATGCGGAATTAAATTTTTCATCCAACGAGTACCCACTCGGCATACTTTTGATGGACCCCTCTACCCCAAAAATAGGAAATACCTGAAAAACATGATGATGACATCATAATCACATTTTTTCAGGTATTTCTTGTTATGGGGGTAGCAAGGTCCATCAAAAGTATGCCGAGTGGGTACTTGTTGGATGAGGAATTTAATTCCTCATCCAACGATCTCTCCTGATCAAAATTTGAGTAAAAACATAGGAAGATTTGTCGAAAATACAAACAAAAAAGTAGTTTTTTTAATGATACCTATCCCCAAATTTATATTAAAAAAATGTTTAATACCTATACAGTATTTGAAATTTAAAGGAATTTCATTGGCTAACACATGATGACATGGAATTTGATTTAAAGTTAAAAGGCCCATTTTGAGTTGAAATTTCCTCTAATGACCCCTCAGGTACTCTTCATGGGTGGCTAATCTAGTTCCTGTTAGGAAAAATAATGGAGAAATCAGGTTGTGTGTTGACTTTAGAAATTTGAATAGATCTTCACTAAAGGATAATTATCCTCTGCCTAAAATTGAGAAAATATTGCAGAAAGTAGTTGGGGCACAGAGGATCTCTATGGTTGATGGTTTCTCAGGGTACAATCAGATCTCTATGCATCCTAATGATAAGTAAAAGACAACTTTCACTACTCCTTGGGGAACTTTCATGTATGATAATATGCCTTTTGGTCTAATGAATGCTGGAGCCACTTTTTAGAGGGCTATGGTTATTGCTTTTGTCAGAGAAAAGGACAAGTTTGTGGTAATCTACTTAGATGATATTATTGTTTTCTCACAATCAGATGATGGAAATTTGAAGCATTTGAACCAGACTTTCCTGAAATGTAGAAAATTTGGCTTGTCCTTGAATCCAAAGAAGTCACACTTTGCTGTACAGGAAGGTAAATTGCTTGGTCATTTAGTGTCTGCTGATGGTATAAGGATTGATCCTGAAAGGGTAAAATCTATATTGAAAATAAGTTTACCGAGGAGTAAAAAGGATGTGCAATCTTTCATTGGTAAAATCAAATTTCTGCGTTGGTTTATACCAAACTTTGCTGAGACTATCAAACATATCACAGTCATGCTGAAAAAGGATCAGGAAGTTAGGTGGACCACTGAAGCAAAGAATGCATCTGAGAAGATCAAAATGGTTCTTACTGAAGCTCCTGTATTAGTGAGCCCAGATTTTACCAGAGAATTTCTTACATTCTCATTTGCATCAGAGGATACAATAGCAGCTGTTTTGTTGCAGAAGAATAAGGAAGGACTGGAGCAGCCTATTGCATTCCTCAGCAAAACTCTCAGGGATTCTGAACTAAAATATAGTATCTTAGAAAATTAGGCCTATTATTTGGTTAAAGCTTTAAAGTTTTTCAAAATCTATGTCCTACATTCTAAAGTTATTTCATTTGTGCCTAGTGCTGTTGTAAAAGATGTTTTAACACAGCCTGATAGTGAGGGGAAACGAGGCATGTGGATTGCTAAAATCATGGAGTATGATGTAGATATCAGACCTACCAAACTAGTCAAGGGACAAGGTTTTGCAAAGCTACTGGCTGAATCAAATTGTCAAGCTCTAGGATTGCATGTAATGGCTGAAGAGTTAGCTTAGGAAGAAGATCAAGCAATCTTGAAAAAAGAGAAGATTATGGACTATTATTCAGCATCCACATGGTATGCAGACATTGTGTATTTTCTGTTGTTTTTGCAATGTCCTGAGCATTTAGATAGAAAAGATGCTAGATCTTTAAAGCTTAAAGCTACTAAGTATTGTCTAGTAGAAGAGCAGTTATTCTGGAAGGACCCAGGTGGTATTCTACTCAGATGCTTGGACAAATCTGAAATTGAAGGAGTAATTTCTGAATCTCATGAAGGTGCTTGTGGAGGTCACAAGTACTGGAAGAAAATGACATACAAGATTTTAAGAGCTGGGTACTATTGGCCCTCTTTGTTTGCAGATGTATATCGGTAGGTAAGAGCCTGTATCCCTTGTCAGAAGTTTGCTGGAAAAAAAAAATTGTTGTCATTGCCCCTAAAACCTATTGCATTAAGTGGTCCTTTCCAGCAATGGGGTCTAGATTTTATAGGGAAGATAAATCTATTTTCCTCCGGACAACACAGATGGATTCTAACTACAACACACTTCTTTACCAATGGGGTGGAAGCCATCCCAACTAGGAATGCCACAAACAAAGTAATTATGGAATTCGTTGAAGAAAATATCCTTAATAGGTTTGGGTGTCCTCATTAAATAGTAACAGATAATGAAAAGGATTTCAAGTGTAAGGAAATGAATCCTTTTGTGAAAAGAATGGATCTTGCTAAAGCATTCAACTCCTTACTATCCCCATGGTAATGGTTTAGCTAAATCCTCAAATAAAAACATCATTCAGAGTATCAAAAAGTTGCTTAAGCATAATAAGATATCATGGGATTCTATGCTGAAATATGCATTATGGGATGATAGGATAATAGTCAAACAAGTAATTGGAACTTCTCCTTTTCAATTAGTGTATGGCACAGATGCAGTTTTTCCTATTCAATTGGGAATCCCAGTGATGAAGTTTCTTCAGAATTGTCAAGAAGAACCAAATGATATGCAGAGAAGGATTTATGAGATAATAGAATTACAACAGAACAGGAAAAAAGTGGAAGAAAAGGCATAGTTATAAAGATTGAAGATTAACAACAGATTTGATAGGAACATCAAAGAAAACACTTTCTCAGTTGGTGATATGGTTTTGAGGTGGGATGCCAGGAAAGAGCAAAAAGGGAAGCATGGCAAATTTGACAACCTTTGGTTTGGCCCTTTCCTAGTGTCTAAGATTCTGGAAAATAACACTTTTGTCCTGCAGTCTTTGGAAGGTGAGGAATTGTCAAGTCTAGTCAATGGATGATTCCTCAAGCATTTTTACAGTATTTGAGGAGATTCTTACTTTTCATTGTATATACTGGTGTGAGTTAAGCATAATAAGGACTCCATAACCCAATGGAAATTTTGCAGACTAGTAGGTAGCAGAAGAAAAGGCATTGGTCTATAGGTTCTTGAAGCCTCACAGGGAGGACTTCATCCCGCAGCTAGAGCCATATGTTAAGTCATGATTTTTTTTCCTCATTCTTATAATTTGCTTGTGATTTTTGTTTTAATGTTGCTCATTTGCTTACCTTTAGGAAATTTTGGTTTAAAGTGAAATTTTGATTTTTGCTTTTATGTTTTCATTATGTTTTGTTTTTCTTATGGTTCTGAAGGGTTCTATAGGACATATGTTGATTAAAGGTTTCACAAATAAACACTAAGATCAATGTTTACCATATAAACCTCATTTAAAATTGAAGTAAGGGTCAAAAAGCACCAAATTTGAGTTTTAAATATTCTTGTAGCACAACGGTTAAAATTTTACACTAAGGCGCTACAAGAATATCATGGGTGCTAAATTTGTCATTTTTTGCACCAAATTCTCCAATGATTTCGCTCCTGGATGACTAATCGCATGTGTAGACAGGTTTGATATGTGTTTCATAAAAAATAATCATGCAAACAGGTGTGGTCTATGACGTGAAGGAGATCGAGGTAGTCAGAAGTTAGGGCTTGGAAAATCATGACAGATAGAGGAATGGAGCAAGATTCATGGGAAAGAGGTTCTCCACATAGGCATTACGAAGCTGGTGGAGAAATTGAATGAAGACAATTGCTAAGAATCCTGAATTTGCAGTTGAAGAAGGAAGTTAGGGTTTTCTCAGCGCAACAGTTGGAAGTAAACTAAAGACTTGAGGACACCTGGACGGCTAAATTCAACATTAAGATATTCCAAGGATCAATTTTAAACCCTTGCAACTAGCCGGGAGCCAGGTATTCCATGTGACTTTGGTCATGGCTTGCTAAATTGGGGGTTTTTTCTATTAAGGTCTGTTATGTTAAATTGATTAAAGAAAACACAAATTCATGTTTTTAACAAACTCCAAATGGTGAAAGATCAGTCAAAAAGGTCGAAATGAACATCTTGGATGTTAGTTAAGTTCAACAGCATCTTTGTTAAAGAATTTTTGTACTCCATTTGACCTAAATTACCCAAGCTCGGTACAAAACATTTATTGCATTGACAACAGAAAAGATTGTTAAAACAATTGAGAGAAAACATCTAGGGAGAATCCAAAAGAAAATTGACTGTCAAAACTCTGAAAACTTGAGGGAAAAAGGGCACTTTGGTCATTAACAGGGTCTTAAAATATCACAGAAACATCATCAAGCCTTGGGAGAGCAGATGAAGAAGAGTGGGAAGACCAACAGGGCTGAGCCCACTGAGCTGAATTGGATTGACAAGTTTCCAGGTTGTGCAGAGCTCTTTGAGAATGCTGGATGGTTGGACTTCTTTAAGAAGATTGATGGATATAACACCGAAGTCTCTCATAAATTTGCTCAATGTTATAACCAAGATATGGTATGATTTGATACTCTGAAGTTCAAATTGACTGTGGAGTTGGTGGTTGAAGCAATAGGGGTCAGTAATGAAGGAGAGCTTTGGTTCAAAAAGGTGCCATTTACCTTCAATGCCAAAAGGTATCTTTTTCCTGGCATTGTTCCAGAATGGAGCAAGGGAGTGCTCATCAAAAATTTTAGAGCTGAATGGGTAGAGCCCATCAAAGTCCTACAAAGCTACATTACCTGTGAAGGGAGGTATGCTTTTGTCTTCAAGTATCATTTCAGGTTCCTACAGCACCTTTTTGGTGAATCAAGGATGAGTCTCCCTTTATTCTTGTTGAAGAGTTTGAAGAAAATGTCAAGCAGGATTAAAGAGCATCATGACCACACTGCACAGTCCATTTTTCAACATGGATTGATCAAGCTTATTATCAACACTGTTATGCAAAGAGAAGGAAAGACTTGGGACTACTTTCTCTTTTGGTCTGGGTTCCAAATTAACCAGGAAGGCCAACCTACCAAAAATCATATTGATAAGAGACAAACCCTAATTAGAAAATTAGGGAAAAAAGTCAAGGCTGAGGATAAAAAATGTGTCAAACTTGAGGAAGTGACAGAACCTTGAAAGGGAGATTATGAATCTCAGCATCCTTCAGCTGACAGTAAGGGAAAACGTTTGTTGTTTATTAAAAAAGAAACCCAGCCTGTGCAAAATAAAGCACCAGTAGAAGCACTCATAGATGAAAAAAATGTTTTCACATAAAAGGTTGCAAAAGGTGAAGATAATATTTAAGTCCAACAATGAATCCCAATTACCATTTTATCTGAAGATGAAGGATACTTGTTGGAAGGAGATGAGGTGACTATTAGTGCTAAGTCTAGGGTTGGCACACCCAAGGAATTCTACAGTCAAGAGGATAAGACATTAAGGCCAAAGAAAAAGAGGATCAAGGTTAAAGCTATGGATTTTGCCACAGTTTTACATCAAGGAAAAAATTTGAAAATGGTGGGAGAGCTTGCCCGAGGCTGAAGACCCAAAACTAGACCAAAAAACAAATTGAGGCTGAACATGAAAAAGCCGCTAAACCCTAAGTTAAACATGTAAGAGGTAACTATGATTGATACTTTTTCTTCAGATGAAAACCTAGAATTAGCAAAGGTAAAATCAAAGGAAAGAAACCATTAAAGACAGTAGAGGAGTCCAGCCTCACAAAAACCAAACTTTCTACTGTGTTTTTGGAATTAAGAGGTGAAATGTTGAAGGAACAATAGAAAGAAGAAATGGAAGCTTCTTATTAAGAAAATAAGTTGTTGATGGATGAAAATACACCCGATGAAACATATAATCAAAAAAATCCAAGCGTTCATGGTGTTTATATAGAGTTACTGCCTGAGGATGAGGAAATCTTCAGAAAGCTGAATATCCCATGGCTGCCTAGTGAGATACAGAATACAACGGCAGGCAAGGCTTTTGACTCAGAAAAGGAAAATTTGCAAAGAACCATCAAGCAGTATAAGCATCAAATGGAGTACATGCAAAAAACAAATGATGGTTTAATCCTAGCTAATAGAAGACTCAGGGAGGACTTAGAAGAAATGAATGATCATTACCAAGAGCATACTGCAGTCTCCAAGGAGGCCCTAAAAAGGAAAATAAGCATAGATTTACAGTGTGCAGAATCGAAACTAACTATCAAAATCCTACAGGAGTAGAATAAGGAGTTTACAAGAAGGATTACAGATATGGAAGCTGAGCAACAGAAAGCTAGGAAAAGGGCCCAAGCCCTAGATGGGATAGCTTTATTGGCAAAAGCTGCTAAAGACCTTTGAGTATTGTAGGTTAAGCAGTTACTTGTTATGTTTTTGAGAAATACTTTATTTTGTAAATTATAATTTTAACATTATCCTATCGATGAGTAGGCTAAAAACAGTTAGGGTTTAGACCCTAACTGAATTTTGAAAAAAAGTATTTAGGAAGATCAAAAAGAGAACAAAGGGTTCGATTTTTGGCTGGCTTAAGGAGGTATTTGACTTGTTTATGAGCTAAGTACTTGAATCTCATGTATATTTGATGAACAGAATTATGAAATATATGATCCATTTTACCCTTCAGTCTGTGTTTTGGCTCCATTTCTAGCTTGTTTAGCTACATAATTGATAATTTCATTGCTAGTTTATAGTCTTTATGCTTGTAATGCTTGTCAGTTGTGGATGAACTTCAAAGTTATTTTCTATTGGTACATGGTTATTATATTATGCATCTCTATTCGTCCTTATGTGTGATTTAGTTCCTATTTGGCTTATGAATGTATTCCCTTTTTGTCACCAAACTTCACAACCAAAAAAACCATTCAGAAACCCTAAAAACCTAGTTTTGCTTGATTGAATATTTGAGATTGTGTTGGATTGTTTCTTTTTAGTCTGGAAACAATTTTTGGCACAATCAGAGCCCAATTCTAGGGTTCGCTAAGGAATTTAGTTCATAATATTCCATCTCATAGGAGCCTTTCTCTAAGACACATTTTACCACGTAAGGCCCATGCCACATGGGATTAAACTTACCCACCCATAATGGTTTTCTAGCTTAAATCTACGGGGATGGACAAACTTATCATACTGAGCCAAGTAAGTAGATGTCATGTGTCTCTATATTCTATTGTATTTGTAATCTTGTTACAAAGAAAATTCCCCATGTCTTGGGGTGGACCAAAACAAACGGTATGACACCAGAAATCAACCCACTTCAAATATGCTATAGAGATAAATGAGTCCAACACTAAGGGATGAGAAGTGTACCTTCTTTTGGATGTTCGTAGAAGATCCCTGTTGATATTTCAATCACACTTGCACCTACATTTCATTCTCAACAACAAACAAATATAAAAGCATGATATATATTAAGTGTTAGAACCTACTCTAGAATATACAAATCCAATATATAATCAAAGAAACTACATACATGGATACACATTCATAGTTACACATATAATGGATGAGAAATGTATATTTATATTAAATGTAAACATAGATACAAATGAAAACCTATGTTGGAACCTCATCAAAATCGAGAAACTGAGTCCTCCACTTGGGCCTCCTCCACTTTAGTCCTCCATATCAAGGCAAGATCACAAGAAAAAGGAAAGCTTGGGAAAGAGCACTAATGGCTATGCCAAGGATAAAGGGATGTGAACTCAAGTATGCAAGAGTGGGGAACAAATACACTATAGTTTATTTTCTCTCACTAGTTATCCTCCTTCAATGCTTCCAAATAGCTCAACATGTAGCCCCTCAATGAGAAGTGAAGGGTCGAGTTAGAGTGTTTCTAGGCATATGGAAGACCGAGAGTCAAGTTATTTGTTACTTGATGAGGGAGAAGTCCATTTTTTTTTTGAGCACATTTCCCGATGTACATGGGTCATAATGGATAAATATGTGTGTACACACAGCCAGTAGGATGGTACCCTACATATACACATAAATATGGATTTTTAAGGGATTTCTATGGAGCATCATGCTAACCCAAAAATCCCCCACATAGCTCTCAATGTCGTACACCACCTAAGGACACCACCTCACAACACTCATTTCACTCCATGAGACCTTCCATGACCTTCCATTTGATCCCCACACCTCCAAAAGAGCCCAAGGATGAAGAAAATCGATAAAAACCCCCAAAAAGAGCCCATAATAGACCCCCAGGAGCTAAAGCCATCAAAAAAGGGCTAAATCCTTGACCAAGGACTTAAAACCCTAAAATCCCTTGGAAAAACTATAAAAGGAGGGTGGGGGGTCACTCTTAAAACATTCCTCCCTTGCATACTATTATGTTTCCGAAGTGGATGCCTTGAGACCATTTGCCTCTCAAGCCACCCACACTCCCTCTCATCCATCTTCCCTTTGAGCCATAGCTCCCCCATTGTGAAGAGAGAGGTGCTTCTCCAAGCTAGGGCATGGTGGCCCATTTCCACCAAGAGTATAATGTTTGTTTTATTTTGTTTATTTTAGTTTTCCTAACATGTAGTTGCTTTCAGGTTTATGGCCTAACATTTTCTTGCAGGTCTCCAGTGTTGTATGCAGGGTCTCGGAGGTCTTTAACCCATAACCTTGTGTGTAAAGGGGTTCCATCTTTGCTTTTATTTCTGTCTAGTTTCATTCGCACTTTTCTTTTCTGTATTTCCACATAGGAACCAACCCTTCTGTCCTATAGATGAAAGGGAGCCATTCCTACCCTGTAGCAAGGAGAAATCCCTGCTACACATCAAAGTAGCACTAAGAAAAGGGGGTTCAAGGAGTCTGCATAGGAATAGGGATAGGCCATAAAAAAATTCTATACCAAGCATGGAAAATCCATCTATAATAGATGCCCCCTAATGTCAGAGGTCAAAGGGGAAAACAATGGCCAAAATACATTGCAATAATCCCAGAAGTGGATTAATGAAGACCGAGGTAGAAAACCGACCAGTCATCAGTAAATTACAATGATATATCTCTATATGTGCCTACAAATATGAAGTCTAGCAGTCCCCAGATACATAATAGTACAATTTCCATGAATATGCATGATAGAAATATGTCACATGTGGTCATCACCACGCACAATATACAGTGAAATGCTGTCTCCATACTGAATGAAGACATATGATGGTAAACTAGAGTTTGGTAATGAGACTTGATGTCTCATAGATACTAAGATGATCAAGGAGGTAGCATATATGGATTGCCACCAAGATCGAATATCTTTGACACAAATCGTCGCGATTACATGTCCCATCATGTGAATAATTTGGAAGAACTCAG
Source organism: Pseudotsuga menziesii (assembly GCA_001517045.1). NCBI lineage: Eukaryota > Viridiplantae > Streptophyta > Pinopsida > Pinales > Pinaceae > Pseudotsuga > Pseudotsuga menziesii. The sequence continues at coordinate 184,093 of LPNX010410101.1, forward strand.
ATGAATTGGATGCGCATGAATTAGTAACCATATTAGAAATGGTTGGCATGCAAAGAGAAGATAACCGAGGAATGACTGATTCGGGATAAAAATTCCTTCGAACAAGAGCATAAGGAAGATGAACACTCATAGGAAACATAGAATCAACATGGAAAATGGGATAACTCTACGGCATAGGAGGCATTGAAAGAGGATCCATAGGGGCTGGAAGGATAACCAGTTGATGGATAAAACTGAGAGTAATGAGTACAAATCTAAAAGTCATACTAATAAACCAACCAATGGATGGCATATATACTGCTCTATTCAAAGGAGACATGACACAACAACTACCAAACATAAAGTGATATCATTTCTCGTCCCACGTTCAATGCTTTTTTATTTTTTTTGTTATTTTTCATATTAAAAACCTTCAAAAATAATAAAATTTCTTATAATACAAAACTAGGAGGAAACGAGTGTCATGGATAAGCAAACTATTTCCAAGGAGTGGAACATACCTATTCTCAATGCAAGGAAGCATGTGCAAGATAAGGAGACTTAAGGGTATGTCTCCTCCAGGTATGGGATAATAAAGCTACAAAAGATAAATGGAAATCTCTACCTAGGTAGGATTGAAACAAGCTCAGGATATATGGCTTATAAAACTAAAGCAGGGAGCCGACGTAAATCTCAATACAACAAGTAGACACATGAAGTCAAATTACAACTTGATATAAATGGGAGTCCCTATGGGAGTTTTCCAGCATAAATTTCAATAAAGAATATGAGGTTCTTGCTCAAATACATGGTGGAACTATAAGGGACTCCCAGACCTAAGGGATGACACTCAACATGGGTACCAAATGGTAAAGCAGGATCTATCTAGGGAATCTATGAGTAGGAAAGCTCTAACACTTACATAGTGACACTTCTAGTAGTAGTGTGAAGGTTCTATAGCACCACTAAGCAGGTTTGTATCTCTAGTTAAGGATTCATGGTCATGGGAAAATGCATGATGAATGTGGAAAAGTGATCCCATCCTATATGCCAGTTCAATGTTATACCTATTACGGGCACAAATAGGTCAAAACCTTGTTGAAAGTGCACCGAAAATGAGTCCCTACACCACAATATTAGGCCAAACAACTGAAAATAGTTAAGAAAAGTCCAAACTATAGGCTAAGTTGGTGAAAAATTGAAAATAAATCTAATAAATAGTAAAATTTGACTCTTTTACCATACCATTTTGTTTTTTACACAAAATAGTGCATTTGGATCCATTTGGACTACAGACTTCAAATGTTGATTCTAGGAGCTAGGAGCAACGAAATCATGAGACTCTAGGACCAAGTAGATCCTAATCTCATTCCTAATCTATTACATGCATTTATTTTCAGCTTTTATGGTGCATTTTTAAGTTTAAGGAAACCATAAATGGGTCTCTTGGCCTACGCGGGTCATATACTATCGAGTTACATGTAGGGCCTGATGTACATAGGAAAAACACAACCTTCCCATGTACATACACTACTGTTACCAATAAAATCATCTATAAGTCCATGTATACCCAATCCAATGGTAAAATATCATAAAAATTGAATGTTTTTTGGTATGATGGTGCTGGAATGGAGGGAGCATGAGCATGAGGATGTAGATAGGGAAGTCCGTTGAGACATAAATCCTCAAAAATCCTTAAAAATATGTGGATTGTACAAGTTTTGGAATCTTGGGAGTTTGAGGTCGCAACCAAGACTTCTCCATATGTTTGTTGACTACTAGGACCCAGAAACAAAGGATTTTCAGCTAGATGGTATGTCACTCACACTAGAACTACAGGATATCTACTTCATTACAGGACTATCGTGCTAAGGCACGGTATTAAACTTATGAGCTCATGGGGTGGGTGGAGGGCTCACCATCAAGGAGTATATAGCTGTATATTTCCTTCTAGATACAAAGAAGATTGGAAGTCTTGTTTCATTGAACTCCATCTAGAGCCTGAGTCTCAAGGTGATTGTTATGGTACTATCTAGGATAACAGGTTTGGCATCACTACATCAAGATTCCATGCCTCTCATGTTATATTCACTAGAGTGTATGAGACCTACAATGTATGATTGGAGCACATCATTATTGAGCGCTATGAAACAAAAACTAACATGTTGTAATATGGGAAGGATAAATAACTTGAGGTTTGCCAGCATACATAACACTTTCTTCTTCGAGTGGGAAGTGGGCCTCAGCCCTAGAGTCAAGGCTTCTCCACATAGTCTATGAGATCCAGTCCAAAACCATTGGGCATAGGTGATGTGATGGTTAGGGGGAGGTAGGAAACCTAGTCCTTTCTGACCATGTTATACCGAAATCTCATCATCATCATCCATGTATCAACTTTGTGCCTAAATCCCTAAAGTTCCCTTAGCTAAATTTCATTGAGTATGAAGTTGTCCCTAGCATTTCTACCTCCTTTAAGTAGGTTGGTTAACCTTACCTTCTATGACAGAGCGCCAAACCATAGGTGGCACACTTGTATCCTTGACAAGTTGTGCCACTAACACACTTATACCTCTTGCAACATGTGCCAACCCTCCTTTGTTGCCATTAGCCTTCATTCAGGGTGTTTCATGGGTGATTAGAGTGTATACTTGGAATATTCTAGCGGTTTCTCAAAGTTGGTGACATGGAGGGCTATTCCTAGTTACTAGGAAGGTTGGAATTCGGTTCCCTAAACTAATGGGGGGATCTCTTAGAATTCTCCCGTTAATATTCAACTTACTCTATCCCTTTATCCTTACAAATATGAAGCCTCTCTCCACTGTGAGAGAGGAAGGACTATAGTACTCTTATGCTAGTGGAATTTCTTAGGTGATCCCTACTCATCCTTTGGGAGGAAAATCATCATTCTTTGGAGGCTTGGATTATATTTTTGGATGGAAGGCTGCAACGTTGAGGATTAGGTTGTAACAATATTTCTATATGTATTTCCTATTATTAAAGTAATACAAACTCTTTCTATAAATAATGTTGTGTTGATAATTTTTAGAGCTTTTCTCCTTAACTATTATCTTATATCAATTAATATTTATATATGCTTGTACTGTTTGCTTGTTTCCATTTTCTTTATAGGGTTTTGCAGCTTGAGATCTAAGAGCTCTAGAGCTTGGATCAACAAAGAAATGATTTGCATACCTCATGTAATTTATCTATTTGTTTAAGTTTCATATCTATTGATCTAGGAAAGTAAATTGTATTTTTTACTTATTTATTCTAGATCCACTTGGACTAGGAAGATATTGCTTGAGTCTGCTTAGGTATATTGATCCGCTAACACACCATACTTCTACAGTTTGTGGCATTGATAGATCCTGGCCATGGATGACTATCGCTATGAAGGGATTGAATTTCGTAGAGACCCATACATGCCATTACCACTAGGTTCTGCATATGGGGATATAGGTAAAACCCCAAATGTATTTTGTATTATTTGATTTTTTTTTGTATTTTTGATGTATAAGGAAATAAAAAACATGTTTTTGGTGGTATCATGTACTTTCATTGATCATGTGTATGCAGATGTGGGTCTAATACGATCATATGGCTTCCCCCAACATTGTCGGAGGGGACGAAGGGATGAGATAATAGGTGCATATGTGGAGCGGAATCTCCAAAATATACATGACAAATTCTACAAGTTGTCAACACATAGGGTACCCATGGTTCCAGTTGAGAACTTTCCCAAGGCTATGCAAAGGCCCTTAGTACGGGTACCCCATCCTTGGGTTAAACTATCCTTGCGGTTGGTCAGTGCATTTTCTTGTTATCATGATCATCACCCTAACCTGTAGACATAGATTCCTAGATATACTTTTTGTATTTACCATGTAAATTTTGGTGGATTGAAGCCCCATTTTTGTATCATGATATTTTGTACTGTGAAATCATTTTGAACTATATAGTGAGTCTTGATGTATTTTGCATGTGTGTTTAAATGTGAATGGAATGGATATGCTTCATTATTGATGTGAAAAATTCAAATCTAAGACTTAATTTGTATAAGAATAAAAAAACATGATTGTATATCCTAGGTATGCGAATGTACATTATGTATTGAAATTCTCGTTATAGAAATATTACCTGTAAGAACCTTCGTAATAATGTAGGATCCTTGATACAGTACACTCCATTTGACTATGACATAACTAGTTATGAGTCAAGTTAGACCTCAAGATATCGAATACCATTGTAAATGGCATCATGTAGTAGTTCAATCATAACGCTATATTTAACAATATTATTTGACGATGGCCAGAGACAAAAATATCTTGAAGACACTAGCTGGCCCTTAGGTGTATAGATGACCCAAGTAGCTAAAACTAAATTATAGGTATGGAAGCTGGCACCATCATAGAATCCTAAGTATACCAAAAGTTTTGTCGACATCTATGACACAAAGGGAGCCATGTTAACAAACCAATGCCACTACAAGGGGACCCAAAAAGAAAACTATGCAAATTGTACAATAATATACAAGATATAGCCTTGGATAAAAGTTAGGAATAATATTTTTTGAGATAGAGCCCACTTCTAGGCTCCGCCAAGGAAATATTTTCATAAAATTGCAGCTCCTTGAAACCTTTCTCTAAAAAATGTTTTTCCATGTAAGGTTCATGCCACATGGGGTTAAAATTACCCAACCCTAATGGTTCGTTACCTTGGTCATACAAAAGGAACAAGTCACCTTCATTAAATATATGGGGACATACAAAATTATTGTACTGAGCCTTAACATGACACTTATTAATCTCTATATCCACTATGACATCCCGCCATTGCTCATCAAGGTGCTATAAGTGGACCAAATGTTACTCCAACTCATAAGTCTCTTGTAAGCACTCTATGGATAGTTTCAGCGAGGGAATTTTACATTCAACTAGTAAAAATGACTCCACCCCATGTACTAGTTATTATGGATAAAATATAGTGGAAGTATTAACTACGGCTTGGTAAACCCAAAAAGCAGGGTAGAGCATCACGTTCCAGTTGGTTTTTCATTGTGTAATGGTTCTTTGCAGAATGGACTTAAGGGATTTATTTACCACTTCAACATTTCCACTCTCTTGAGCATAATAAGAAGAAGAGTACTCTTGCTTATACCCAAGTTTTGACTCTAACTCTTCCATCATATTATTTTGAAAGTGTCTGCCATGTTTAATGACAAGCTCTTTTGGGATCCCAAACCCAGTGATAATTTGATTGAATACGAAATGAGTGACCGTCTCACCATCAAATTTATTAGTAGGCATAGCCTCTTCCCATTTTGTGAAAGTGTCTGCCATGTTCAATGGTAAGATCTTTTGGGATCCTAAACCGAGTGATAATTTGATTGAATATGAAATGAGTGACTATCTCACCATCAAATTTATTAGTAGGCATATCCTCTTCCCATTTTGTGAAATAGTCCATGGAAACTATAGTATGATGGTTCCCCCCATCGAAAGCTAGGTTGCAATCCATCAAGTCCAACCCCCACTTGGTGAAGGGACTGATAGTGATAATAGGATGTAACAGGGAGAGATGTGAGTGCACATTTCATGAAAATACATGGAATGGGTGGCACCACTTGAATGCATTAACACAATATTTTAATATCGATGACCAATAATAAACCACTCTAAGGATATTTTGAGCTGTAGCAAGACCAGATAAATGACCACCACACACCCCAACATGGAAATAATTCAACATAATCTCAGCCTCATCATGGGTCAAAAACTAAAGAAAAATGGAATCTACCCCCCGACAATAAAATGTGTCCCTGATAATAAGGTAGGTCTTAAAATTATGTTGTAAACATCAACGTTCATTCCACGAGAGTTAAGTCAGAACCCTCAAAGTATGAAGGTAGATGATGATATCACCATACCAAGGGTTCATGGTAAAAATAAGGAAGATATGCTTATCCACAAATGAATCATCATGGATACCATATTCATCCAAACTAGGGAGATCTGACATGAGCTCAACAAAAAATGACGACTTCTTCGACTTTTCAAAACAAAATCAAGATCAAATTCTTGCAGAATAACAATCCATTTATTGTAGTTCCCCATATCATTCATCTAGTCAAGAAAAACTAAAACGGATTGATATGAGCTAGGACCGTAGTCTATAGGGGCAGTATATAATGTCTGAAGTGCTATCCTGCATGAATAGTCGCTAAGGCTAGCTTCTCAACGTGACTATATCAAAGTTTTGCATCAATGATATTTCGACTAAGATAGTAGATAATGTGCTCATGGAGCTCGTTGTCCTCTTGAACCAGGACCATCCCATTTGTCTCTTGAGATGTTACCACATATAATACAAAATAATGGCTATAATCAAGTGGAATAATCACTGGGGCTAATGCCAAGGATTTCTTAAGTGCATCGAAGGAATATTGAGGTCGCTCATCCCATATAGGAGAAGTATCCTTCTTGAAAAGGTGCATGAAACCCTGGGTAAAATTGGAAAAAACTTATGACAAATTTCTGTAAGAAGTTAGCCATCCGTTGGAGACTTTGAATATATGTAATCATGCATGAGGGAGACAATTGTATTATTGAATAATCCTTCAAAGGATCGACCCTAATCCCATTCTTTGACATGATAAACCCTAATAACCGACCCAATTTCACAAAAATATGCACTTCTGATGTTTTAACCATATTTGATAACGATGTCATCTTTCAAAAAATAAGCACAAATGATTTGGGTGATCCACTCTCAGACAAGAGTGAGAAGCCAAATCATCTAGATAAACTTTGATTATATACTTAAGGTCATGGAAAGAAAAGGACATAGCCTGCTGAAAGGTATCTTTGACATTTTTGAGGCTGAAGGGCATCTTCTAGTATGAAAACATACCCCAACAATAAATGAAAGCATTCTTATGTTGGTCCTTAGTTTTAATTTGAGTTTGATTATAACCTGAAAAAACATCCATAAACGAGAATACTTCGCTCTGAGCACACTCATCCAAATTCTAATCTATGAATGGTGTGGGGAAATTATCTTTCAGATAAGTCTTATTCAGGTGTCTGAAGTCTGTGCACACAAAGACGGTTCCTTGCTTCTTATCTACTAGAACGATATTGGATACCCAAATAGTCAAGGGAAACAGGTATATAAATCCAGCTTTGAGTAACTTTTCTATATCATCCTTAATGGCAAGCGCCTTACGAGGGTTCATCACACGTAAATGCTATTGAACGTGTTTCGAATAAAGATACATTTTAATCTCATGTTCGACACTATGAGCATCTATTCCTGACATATCATCATAAAACCAAGCCAACACATCATGGAATTCTTTAAAAATCTTGGTATATATCTTAATTTCATCAGGATAACAATATGCACCAATGTAAACATTTTCAATCTTTCGAGGAAACCAAGAAATGTTGATGGGAATTGTAGGTGATATATTCTCCATGTCTCCTTCAGAATATACACCATGAGTGCCAAATGGGGCCACAGGATAACCAACATTGCCTCTAAGGGTCATCCTAAAGTCATCATGCTTGATCCGTTCGAGCTCCAGGAGGAAGTAAGATTGATGGTGCAACTCCTCCCAAGGCTGTTTAGGACCATTCATGGCCTCAAGAATTGCTTCATATGAAGGAAAAAAATCATCAAGGAAATCATGTGTGTTATGGAGAGAAAATTCCTATGATTTCGGGTGTACCATAACAAACAGCTAGACATGAGAAATCAATCGCTTACAAATATACAAGAGAAACCAAACATCTAACACTAAGGGACCTCAAATCATACCTTATTCCAGATGGTTGAAGTAGATCCCCATTGAGCTTTTTCCAATCTCTCTTGTGCTATAAATTTGCTCTCAAAAACAACAAACAAGAAAAGCATGCTATATAATATGGTGTTAGATCTACTCTAGCATATATAATCAACAATGTATAAACAATTAAACATATCCATGTATTCAATATTCATTCAAATGCACATTTTTGGACAAGAAAAGATATTTCTATTAATAAAATAAGAGATTACACAAGTGAAAAACCTCTGTCAACACGTCTGTGAACCAGAGAAACCGAGTCCTCCACCTAGGCCTACACCACCTCAATCCTCCATCTCTCAATAGAAAGCTCTCAAGAAAAGGCGAGCTTGGGAGGAAAGAAAAGTGCTCCAAAGGGACAAAGGGATGTAGACTCAAGTATATGCAAGCTATGGCAACAATGGATTATAGTTTCATTGCTGTTCAATTCCTCCCTTGAATGTATCCAAGGGTTTCCTTATATATAACACTCCAAAGGGGCACTGGAGAGTCAAACACGAGTGATCGCAAGGCATATGGAAGGCCAAGAGTCAAGTGGTTCATACACACATGAAGAAAAACTCCAAAAATATTTTGGATTTATGCACACATCTCGTTGTACATAGGGTTGAGGTCAAAATTTGCATGTACACGCGAGTGTGGGATTAAAAGTCGCACATAGAAATAAATAGGTGCTTTTTAGGGATGAACTTGGAAACATCAAAGTATAATATCAGTCCATGGGGTCTAAATAGTCTATAGAGGGACAGGGAAGGCCATAAACATGTGATGAGCCATGTGTGGTAAAATCAGCTATAACAGATGCCCCCTAATGTGTGAGGTTAGAGGGGTAACATGATGGCCGAAATACATTATAAAATCCCTCCCATACGTGGAGTGATGAAGATCTAGGTGGAAGAACCAGCCATCCATCAGTATAGTACACTAATTAATCTCTACATATGACTGAAAATATATATAGCAGTCCTGGATAACTAAGAGTATAATGGCCATGAATAGGCATGATATACAAAATGTGAGATGTGTGGTCATCGCCACATACAATATATAATAAATCAGAATCTCCATGTTGAATATATACAATGGATCAAGATCTCCATAGAAGCTGAAGATATACAATGGATCAAGATCTCCATAATGGCTGAAGCATGGGGGGTCCACTTAATGAAATTGTTAGATATCTCATTCGTTCATAAGATATTAAAGAATATCCCTAATTTCACTAAATATTAGAAAATTCCTCCTAAAATTGTATTGTTGAACACCCTTCCCAATATATCTTTCCAATTAACAAAACCCCTAGTTTTACTAGATATTGTAAGTATCGATTTTTATCAATCCATTTTCAATAACCCCTTTATATCATATTATCAAGTTGTAACAAACAATATCCCTAACACATCTTAGTATAAGAAAACATGATGCTAAATAAAATAATAGTAGAATGCTAATAATGATCCCACCAGGATTGTAGGGGTAACTGATAAATTTGTAGTGTTGGATAGTGGAAGAACTAATGAAATAGTAATGAGGAAGGAAAAATGCATAAAATATAACAGATTCAAGATATCAATGTCACCAAGATAGTAAAATATTGATAGTCCAATAGTTAGCGCAATGCTTAGAAAAGACGCGAATTGTAGATGTTTCACACTACAACTTGCTACCAATTTCATATCATGTAAATACAAGTATAGCCATAGAGAGCTCATGTTTTCTACAAGATTAATAAATTAAACTCCCTAAAAAAAAAATTTGAAACCCTTTCATGGATGGAATTCCCTACCTTCATATCAAAACAAACATCAATGATGGTTGAACCCAAATGAACATAGACAAATTCCAGTCTTACTATTGAATAACACCATATGATCATGTGCATAGCTTGGATTTGGGTCATTCACAAGATACAATGAACTTATTCCACTTCCTCTACATTTGTTCTTGCAATCAAGGGAATTAACAGCATTTAGTTGCCTTTTCTTCAATTATAACTAGTTTTATTTATCTTTATAGGAGAGGGAAAAATCTCCTTCGTTAAGTGTAAACAATCCAATAGTTATAAAGATACACATATGGTGAAACTTATATGATACCATTTCATGGTAATGATAACACATAGGGTATGCAAATAAGTATTTATATTTTCACCTTTGTACATGTGATTTCCAATAGAATATTAAGACAAATGCCTTGCATATCAAAATTGAAATTACAATTATGAATATGCCAAATATAACTCAATCTAACAACTTTTCCTAACTGGCAATGTGAAAATGTTAATCAAGAATACAAAAGGCCGAAAGAAATAATTAGTCAAGAAAGATCGATATAACTTTTGTGGGTTCTAGTGAGCCAAGAAATATTGATCTCACTTTTATTGGTTGTTGTACAACAAGGTTTGATTGAATCTCAATACCCACCTAAATCCCAACTTAAAAAATATTCTTAAAAAAAGAAAAGTTTAAAAGTTCAATGATTTGGAGGTATAAATACATCCCACAATTTGGAATTTATTCCTTAGTAGTAGTCTGGACTGATATGAATCCATCCCATGATTTGGAGGTATGAATCTATCCCACAATTTGGAGGTTATTCCTTAGCAAAAACTAGGACTAATATGAATCCAAACTGCAATTTAGAGGTATGAATTGAGCCCATGATTTGGAGGTATGAATCCATTCCATAATCTGGAGTTTATTCCTTATTATTACCAAATAAAATAACCCTCAATATGTATATTACTATGTCAAATTAAAAAACCCCCTTGACCCCTAAATACGAGGCAATATATTTTTGAGGATTTTAGGAGTATTGAAACCCCCACTATGAATGGACATGATATAATATTTCCTCACTAGTGAACCCCTCGTCCGATGAAGATATATGAAATACACTAGAATCAAATCACAAGAGCTGAAATCTCATGAACACTGGCATGATCAAGGAGGTAGCATATGTGGAATACCACCAGGATGGAAAGTCTTTGACACAAACTGCTACGAGTACATGTCCTACTATGTGAATAAAGGTGTCAAGGTTGAACATTGTAGTGCATCATATGATTGTCGGTCATTGATGTATACAATTAAGAGACACGATAACACCCATCGATAATGAAAATGGGAATCAAGGTACTAGAGTGCAATCTAACAACTGTGAATAGATGTGTTGAGGTCAAACACTTGGAATAATCCATTGATCAAGGGACATTGATGTATTCCCAAACCTGTCAATGGTGAGAGAAACTACCACTGATGACTGTAAGTCTCAAGGAACTCAAATGAATCTGAAATCCTATCCCAGAATAAATGATCTGAATTCGATGGGGTGGAATCCACTGGAAGGAGGGCATTAAGTCATCCCCCATCAACCAACACGAGGTACTCAGCAATGCTGTATAATATGGAAGAACTCAAATAAGATGAGCAAGAACCAGTAATAGTACCGGGAATGGTTGACATGAAAAGTCAAGACAATTGAGGAATGATCAACTTAGGCTTCAACTTCCTTCGAAAAAGACATAAAGGAAAATGGTAATTGAAGATAGGAAGCATGGACTCGATATGCAAACTGGGACATCTCTATGACACTGGAGGAATCAAAAGAGGCTCCATAGGGTTTGTAAGTGTAACCAGTCGGTAGATAAACTCAGAGGAATGAATACAAATCCTAAATTCAAACTAATAACCCAACCAACAGATGTGATATACAGTTCTCTGTTTGAAGGCGACATGACTCGACTACTGCCAAAGATAACATCTTTTCTTGTCCAGCTTTTTGGTTTTCAATTTTTTTGGACTTTTTTAGATATTTTGAAAATATTGAAAAAGAATAAAAGTGATTTCTTTGTTACAAATCTAGGAGGATATGAGTGTTAGGGGACAAACAAACTAGTTCCAAGCAGCGGAACATACCTATGCTCAATTCAAGGAAACATGTGTAGGATAACGACACTCAGGGGAAAGTCCCCTTATGGTAAAAAAAATGGGGAATCAAGATGTAAAAGATATATAAAAAGGATCTACTTGGCTAGACATCAGACAAGCTCGGGCTATCTAGCTGATAATCAAAGTTAGGAAAGCTGGCATAAGGCTCAATAAGACAAGCAAAACTCATGATAATGCGATTACAACTTGACATATACAAGGAAGTATCGAGGGAATAGCCAGCATAAAGTTCAAGAGGACTATGATTCTCTTGCTCAAAGTCATGGAGGGACTAAAAAGGGACTCCCAGAACCTAAATGAGGCAACTCAGCATGGGCACCAAATGCAAAAAGGGATCTAACTAGGGTACCCATGTATAGGAAAGCTCTACCATTCACATAACGTCACTTCTAACAGCAACATGAAGGTTTCATGGCATCATGGAATGGGTTCATACCTAAAGTTAAGATGAAATGGTCATAAGGTCATGCAAAATGTAGGTGGATGTGAAATCCTAACCTATATGCCAGTTTAGACATGATACCTGTAATAGGCATGAACAGATCAAAGACCTCGGAGAGAGTGTACCAAAAATGGACCCTGCATGGTAACAATATTAGTCCAAAACAACTAGAAACAATTAGTAAGGAGTCCAAACTATAGTCCACATGGAGGATTGATCATGACAAATACATCCAAAGGAAATAGTGCGGTGAAAGATGGGACATAAGATGGAAAGTAAGGTGAAGACCCAATGTTCACATATCCGCTACCACCCCTGTGAGGGTGACCACTGGTGTAAAGACTAAGCGAAGGGAATAAAAATCCTCCATAAATGGAGTAGATGATGGAATATGACCATTCCCAAATCCATGAGCATGGTAAGGGGATGTGATGCCCCCAAGTCTAACACCAGAGTCTATACTATGACCAAGAGCGGATGATAGAATACTAGGCATGCCAAAAACAAAAGGATCTGAAACTCAAGAGAACATAAATATACTCAAATGCACAAAGAGCACATTTCTAATAGAATTTATATCCAAAATACAAGAAAACCAAGGGGAGGATATGTGAGATCCCAAATGCAGCAGGGATGTCTCACCTAGGAGAGGCTCGAAACTACCATACACTACAAGTGGAGGTATGTAACCAATTATAGTGGCCCTCAACTTCAATGCATAAATTGACTGTGTTGTTCGACCCATACCTGGCCAAGAAACCTATAGAATAACCTCTGCAAGTACCCCCTGTGATACCTAGGTAAGGAAACTAAAGTCATCCCAATATAACCAATTCTCAGGTGGATAGTCGCATGCGGGACCGACCGTATGGGTAGGGTAGAAAATCTTGAAACTATTGAAAGAGCTCCTAGATATGAATATGATCCTGGAAATATCTCTGGTTCTCATAGAAAGTGACCATGGGTCATCCCAATCACAATCATGTGCACTTCCTTGTGCTTCATTCCCGTGTAAGAGGAGCATTCTGAGAAACACTAATTATACAAAGGGTTTCAAACTCTCACCTAAACAAACACCTAATTGTTTTGTTTTGTGGTCTTCAATAATTAACTCACAATGAACTATCCAAGACCCTAAAACCTAATCTTGTTGATGCACCCTAAAAAGAAAAGAGTGTAATTCATTTGATTAAGCGTTGATTTTATTTGGCTGTGATTACTCAAAGGGAAATGGCAGTGCAACTAATGACATGAAGATTCAGGATTGAAATAAAAGTGCACACCTAAAAAGTGATTCCAAGTGAAATCTTGTAGAATGAAAAATAGGGTATGCCCCTACATGAGATGCATTATATATTCCTTTCTAAATGCCAATGCAATCCTTCCTATATTAAATCCTAAATACAACTCTCATCCAAGAAATCCAATGGAAGTACCTCCTCAAATCCATATGCAAAAAATGCAACTACCTTGTATTTTTCAATATAAAAGAATGAAAAATGCAATTAAAGTCATCTAAAACTCCCAGTCTCTCTAGCAAGTATAAAACAAAATCCCAACAAGGCACCGAGACAAAAAGAGTAATGCACTAATGGAAAAGTAAAAAGATAAATGACTAAAACTAATTCAAAGAAAAATCAATGAAAAAGTGGTCTCTGGTCACGAAAGAAGTAGTCAACGGACACCATAAGAACCTAGGGAGACCCAACCACACTCCCAACCAACCCAACAACTTCTCACAACATCAAACACAACCAAAAGGGAGGATGTACATGACTGTATAAAGAAATGCAGTGTATGTACATGACTTTTGGCCAAAAACCTACATGTATACGCAAATTTTGGCCAAAAACCTACATGTATATGCAACTTTTGGACAAAAACCCATGTATGTACATGATGTTTAGCCAAAAACCTACGTATATAGAGAAGAAAGAGGTAAAAATCAGGCAAAGGGTCAAGCCAACCAAGGGGAGTGTCAATGTATTAACATACTATAAAATGTGACCCAAAATAGGGAGAAACAGAGAGAAAGTCAATAAGATCAAGCACATTGTGCCCCTAGACCCCAAAGAAACATAAGGAACATCCCTATTATGGTCACCAATTCTATTACGGAGAGAAACTTCCTATGGCTTGGGGTGTATCACAACAGACAGCTAGAAACGAGAAAACAATCCCTTCCCAATATGCAAGAGAAACCACACATCTAACACTAAGGGGCCTCGAATCATACCTTATTTTAGATGGTTGAAGTAGATCCCCGTTCAGCTATTTCCAATCTCACTTGTGCTAGCAATTTGTTCTCAACAACAACAAACAAGACAAGCATGCTATATAATATGGTGTTAGATCCACTCTAGCATATATAATAAACAATGTATAAGAAATTAAACATATCCATGGATTCAATATTCATTCAAATGCACATTGTTGGACATGAAAAGATATTTCTATTAATCAAATCATAGATTACACAAGTGACAACCTCTGTCAGCACGTTTGCGAACCGAAGAAACTGAGTCCTACACCTTGGCCTCCACCACCTCAATTCTCCATCTCTCCATAGCAAGCTCACAAGAGAAAACAAGCTTGGGAAGAACAAAAAGTGATCCAAAGGGACAAAGGGATGTAGAATCAATTATATGCAAGCTATGGCAACAACAGACTATAGTTTCGTTGCTCTTCAATTCCTTCCTTCAATGTACCCAAGGGGTTCCTTATATAGCACTCCAAAGGGGAACTCGAGAGTCAAATACGAATTATCTCAAGGGATATAGAAGGCCAAGAGTTAAGTGGTTCAAACACACATGAAGGAAAACTACAAAAATATTTGGATTTATGCACACATCTCGATGTACGCCTGTTTGAGGTCAAAAGTCACGTGTAGACATGAGTATGGGATTAAAAGTCGCATATAGCAATAAACAGGTTTTTTTTAGGGATGAACTTGGAAACATAAAAGTATAATATTAGTCCATGGGGTCTAAAGAATCTGTATAGGGACAAAGAAGGCCATAAACATGTGATCAACCATGTGTGGTAAAATGAGCTATAACAATGTGAACATGATGACACAACCTACCAAGGAGTTAGTGAAAATATATCCTCCTCTTCCATCCGTGAAGAGGAAGGACTAGTGTTACAGAGAGAAACTTCCTATGGCTTGGGGTGTACCACAACATAGTGAATGACACCAGAAATCAATCCTTTCCAATATGCAAGAGTAATAAAGGCATATAACACTAAGGGATATGAATTGTACCTTATTTTGGATGGTTGACGTAGATCCCCATTGATATTTTCCAACACAATTTCATTCACAATTCGCTCTCAACAACAACAAATAAGACAAGAATGCTATATATTCTAGTGTTAGGCCTAATATAACATATATAATCCATCATGTATAAGAAAATAAATACATCCATGGATACAATATTCATATTTTTGCACATGTATTGGATAGGAAATGGATACTTTTATTAATAAAAATATAGATACAATAGTGACAACCTCTGCCAACACTTCTTCAAACCCAAGAAATTGAGTCCTCCTCCTGGGCCTCCACCACTTCAATCCTCTATGTCACAATGGAAATCTTATAAATCAAAGGAAATCTTGGGAAGAGCAACACTATGTGCTCCAAAGGGACAAAGGGATGCAGAATCAAGCATATCAAGTGAGGAAACAATGGACTCTAGTTTCCTTTCTCTCTATGTTCTCCTCCTTTAATGTATCCAAGAGGATCAATATATAGTACTCCAAATAAGCAATGGAGGGTCGAGTCCAAGTGTTCTCAAGGCATATGGAAGGCCAAGAGTCAGGTTATTTGGTACTCCATGAGGAAAAATCCATTTTTTTTGGATTTATGCACATTTCCTAATGTAAACGGGGTTTGGCTCAAAATTTGCAAGTACACATGGGTATAGCTTAAAAATTGCGTATACACATAAAAAAATGTTTTTGGGGGACTTTTTCAGAACACCAAAGAATAATATGAGAAAAGGGGGTCCAAAAATTCTACAAAGGGACATGGAAGGGCATAAATATGTGACCTACCAAATGTGGTAAAATCAAATCTAACAGATGCCCCCTAACCTGTGAGGTCATAGGGGTAACATTATGGCTGAAATACATTATATCCATCCTATAAGTGGAGTAATGAATACCTAGGTGGAAGAACCAGCCACTCATCAGTGCAATACAATGATCAATCTCTGCATATGACTGCAAGTATACACATAGCAGTGCTAAATACATAAGAGTACAATGGCCATGAATAAGCATGATATACAAATCTAATGTCTGGTAATCACCACATATAATATATCATGAATAAAGGTCTTCATAATGGATGAAGATATCTGATATATAATGGAATTTGGTCACGCGAGCTGACATCTCATGAATAATATCATGCTCAAGGAGGTAGAATATGTGGAATGCCACCAGTCTCCAAGGTCTTCTATGCAAACCTCTACGAATACATGTCCTTCCATGTGAATTAATGTGTCAAGGTCAAACATAACAGTTCATCATGTGATTACTGGTTAATGATGTCTACCGTTAACAGACATAAGATATGCCATTGATAATTATATTTCAAATCAAGGTACAAAGTGAAATATAGAAAGTTTGAATAGATGTGTTGAGGTTCGAACAATTGAAAGAATCCATCAATCAGGGTACATTTATGTATTCCCAAAATTGTTGATGGCGAGAGAACCTACCATTGATGATTGTAAGTGTCAAGGAACTCAAATGGACTGTAGATTCCTATTCAAGAATAAATGATATAAATTCGATGGAATGGAATCCACTGGAAGGAGGGAATTAAGGAATCCCCCATCAACCAACAAGAGGCACTCAATAACACTAGATAACGTGGAATAAATCAAACAAATAAGATGTGAACAAACCAGTAAATGTACCGAGAATAAACGACATGCAAAGTCAAGATAATTGAGGAATGACCGACTCAGGATTAAAATTGTTTTGAACAAGAGCATAAGGAAAATGGTGACTGAAGGTAGGGAACATAGACTCGATATGCAAACTGGGAAATCTCTGCGACACAGGAGGCATCAACATAGGTTCCATAGGGTTTGGAAGCATAACTAGTCGGTGGTGAAAAACTTAAAGTAACGAGTACAACTACTAAAGCCACACTAACAACCAAACCAATGGATGTGATATACATTTATCTATTCGAAGGTGACATGACTCGACAACTGCCAAAGATAATATCATTTACCATCCTGCTTTTTTATGTTTTTTTATTTTTTTGGACTTTTTAAGATGTTGAAATGATTGAAAAAGAATAAAAATGCTTTATAGTATACAACTAGGAGGAGACATGTGTCGCAGGAAAGCAAACTAGTTCCAAGCAATGGAACGCACCTATGCTCAATGAAAGGAAGCATGTGTAGGATAATGATACTCGGGGGAAGGTCTCCTCCTGGTAGGGGTTCATCAAACTACAGAGGATATGTAAAAAGGATCTGCTTAGATAGGATTGAGATAAGCTTAGGATACATGGCTTATAAATCAGAAGCAAGGAGCCAGCGTAAAGCTCAATAAGGTAAGAAAAACTCATGAAATGCAATTACAACTTCATATACTAGAGAGTCCCTAGGGGGAATGGCCAACATAAAGTTCAAGAGGAGTATGAAGTTATTTCTCAAGGACATGGAAAGACTAAAAGGGACTCCCCAAACCTAAAGGAGAAATCTCTACATGGGAACCAAATGTAAAACATGATCTAACTAGGGTACCCATGTATAAGAAAGATCTAGCAATCACATAATGTCACTTCTAGTATCAGTATGAATGTTCGTGACATCATGAAGTGGGTTCATACCTAAGGTCAAGATGAAATAGTCACAAGGAAATGCATACATGAAAGTAGAAGTGAAATCCTAAATTTATTTTTATGACATCCCAAAAATGGTGATTTAGGCTCATGGAAAAAATTGGGTAATTTTTGTGTAAGGGGCTCGATATACATGAAAAATCCTTGGATTTTCGCATATGTACGCAGTTGTTTGTAGAATAGTCATGTATAAGGATGTGTTTATCCATTTTCAAGGAAAAGGCTAATGAAACTCTAAATGTTTTGTGCAGGATGGTTAGTGAGTGGTGTGAATGTGAGCATGAAGACGTTGACAAGGCTATGCAAGGTGATTTAATGGACCAACAAGATTTGAGGGCTTGTGTTTTGTACAAATTATGACATCTTGGTAGCTTAAGATCCATGCCAAGACTACTCCAAATGCTGGTAGACTATTGGGATCCTAATACAGAAGCATTCTAGATGGACAGGATGTCACTCAACCATGAGGTTGAGGATATATACTTCTTTGCTGGACTATCCTACAGATGGGAAGTTTTCAACCTACGAGCTCATGGGTTAGGAGGTAGCCTCCCAATATAGTGCAGTTTACTTCCTCCCTGATATGGAAAAGGTTGGGAGTTAGATCCCAACGAACTCGATCCAAAACATAGGGATGAAGGTCATACTACTACTACTTGGCAGGATTGCAGGATTGACATCCCTTCATAAGGAATCTAGACCATTTATTTTCTATACGGTGGAATGCATGAGGCCTACCATATATGTTTGGAGCACCTCACTGCTAGGAAACATGAAACAATAGTTGATAGACTACAATATGGGAATTGCAAGAAAATTTGGCTTCGCAAGAATATTGAGTACCTTTTTCTTTGAGCTCGTATCGAGGCTAATACCAAGAGTGGATATCATTCCTTATGGTGCTCGGGATCTAGCTTAGCTACGCTAGGAAAATGTTATGCATAGACTAGGAAGGGGACGATTGGCCGAGCCCTACCTAGTAGATTTATTCCTCTCATGGCGCAAGAAGATCATAGGCATAGATGACTACCCCTATGAGGGGATAGACTTTTGTGGTGACCCTGACATGCCCAATCCACTGGGATCCACATACAGAGACATAGGTAACAATATTGACTCTATCTTATTTTTGAATTATTATTTTTTGTTTGTGTTTTTGATATAGTGAAATAAAAAATACATGCTTTTGTGTGATGACATGTATTGATACTGGTCATATATACACATATGTTGGGACTAGATGGCCAGATGGGTTCCCTCGACATTGTTGGAGGGGGATGGGTGATGACATCATAGTTTTTGATGCAAAGCATACACTCCAAAACATCCATACAAAGTTTGTTCGAATGACACATAGAGGGCCCATGGCACAAGTCGAGGACTTTCTTGAGGCTATGCAGCGACAGGTGGTTGGTGTACCACATGCATGAGTTCACTTATTTTGATGGCTATCTAGAGCTGGCATGTGCTATCATGATCAGCACCCTACTCCACATGATTATATTCCTAGATGTACTTTTTGTTGTATTGACCGTGTAGTATATTTTGGTGGTTTGAAAGAACTTTTTTTGTATTACGACATTATGTATTATGACACCAATCTTTGGACTATATTTTAATGAAAAAGTCTTATGATGATCAGTTATTTATATTTATATGTGTAAATGTGTTGTGAATGCTTTAATGTATCCATATCAAATTCCAATCCTGTATGTAATTTGCATATGAATCAACAACTTGATTATAATTTCATGGAATGTGAATGTATGTAATGTTCTCAAATTGTCATTCTAACAAATTTAATCTTAAGAATATTCGTAATAAAGTTGGATCTCAAACACAATACATGCCATTTAACTGTAAGACTAGTAACAGTGAGTCAAGGCGTACCTCAAGAGATCGAATACCATGAGAGATGGCATCGCATAATAACTCAATCATGACATTATATTCGGTAATATTGTTCGATGAAGTTCGTAGACATACACCTCCTCAAGACAACACCTGACCCATAGGAGTATAAATCACCCAAGCAGCCGAGGATAAGTTTTGAGTATGGTGGATGGCACTATCAGTGAATCCTACATATACAGATGACTCTTTTGAAATCTACCACAACAAACAGAAGCAAGTCAACCAACTCGATCACCACAAGGGAATCAAAATGAAACTATGCAATTGTAAAATAATATACAAAGTATCATCCCTTGCTGATATTTACACATAGTATTTTTTGAGATAGAGCCCATTTATAGGCTTTGCCAAGGACGTCCCTTCATAATCCACTAGCTTGTAAGCACCTTTCTCTAATACCCTCTTAACCATGTAAGGCCCATGCCACATAGGTTTAAACTTTCCTGCCCCTAACGAATTACTATCTTTGTCATACAAGAGGACCAAGTCAGCTTCACTAAATTTTTGGGGGCTAATAGACTTATCATACTGTGATTTAATGCAATGATTATTAAATTCAAGAGAAACTAAAGAATCTCAATGTTGGTCATTAAGTTGCTCCAAGCAGACCAAACATTCCTCTAATGCAAAAGTCTCTAGTAAAAGTTCCCCAGCTAGCTTCAAAGAGAGGATTTCACATTAAATAGGTAAAATTGACTCCACGCCATGCACCAACTAATATGGGAAAAAACCAGTGCCAGTATTAACCGTGGCTCAATAAGACATTAGAGGAAATTTGAGGTCTACAATGGGCCTCCTAAGAAAAATGATAAAATAATAATTAAAATAATAAAATGACAGTTATTAATTTTGGAGGAAGAATGAAAAAACCTACTTTTTTGTTCATATTTTTGACATATGTCCCTGTGTTTTTACCCAGATTCTGAGCAAGAGAGATCCTTGGATGTGGAATTTAATTCCACATCTAAAGAGTACCCACACTACGTACTTTTGACAGACCCCTCTACCCCAAAAACAAGAAATGCATGAAAAAACATGATGATGACATCATCATCACGCTCTTTCAGGTATTTCTTATTTTTGGGGAAGTGGGGTCCTTCAAAAGTATGAAGTGTGGGTACCCATTTGATGCAGAATTAAATTCCACATCCAACGAGATCTCCCGCCTAAATTTTGAGTAAAAACACAGGGAGATATGTCAAAAATACGAACAAAAAAAGTAGTTTTCTTTAATGACTAATATGTCAATTCAACCATTATGGTTGACTCATTTTATTGAAATTCTATTGGTTCTTGAATTTCAACTCATAAAATTTATTGTTGTTGTGTTTTCTTATAAGGCCCATTTTAGACCCCAAATTTTCTCTAATGCCACAAACCAGGATATAACATGATATGCCAATTGGTATTGCTTTCTGTGATAGTTCGTTGGAGAATGGACTTAAGTGAATTATTCAATGCTTTAACCTTTCCATTCACTTGAGGATAGTAAGAAGAGGAATGATATTTCTTATGCCCTAACTTGAAAGACAAATCAGTCATCATCTTATTTTGAAAGTGCCTACCATGGTCAGTGACAAACTCCTTTGAGATACTGAACTAGGTGATAATCTAATTGAATACAAAATGCATGGCTGTCTACCCATTTTCTTTGATAGTTGGCATAGCCTCTTCCCATTTCATGAAATAATCAACAACCACTATGATATGATGGTTCCCCCCTGCCAAAGCCAAGTTGCAATCCATAATATCGACCCCACACTTAGTAAAGGGACCAATGGTGATAATTGGATGTAAAGGGGATAAATGAGAGCACATGTTATGTGCAAACCCATGGCAAGGGTGGCACTACTTAACTGCATTAACGTAATCCTTAAATATTGACGACAAAAAAAACCTTCTCTCAAAATATTTTGAGTTGTATAAATCCCAAATAAATGACCACCACGTGACCTTCTATGGCAATCATTCAGCACAGACTCAACCTCTTCACGGGTTAAACATCGATGCAAAATGGAATTAACCCAATGACGATACAAAGTGTCATAAACCATAAGTTAATTCTTCGCTACATGACATAACCATCAACACTCATCTCGTGAGAGGTGAGAAGGAACCTTCAAAGTTTGAAAATAAATGATAATATCCCCATACCATGGGTCCATAGTCTAAATGAGAAAAATGTGTTCATCAACAAAAGAGTCCTCATGAACCTCTTCTTCATCCAAACTAGGAAAACCAGATATGAACTCTGCAAAATTTAACAACCTCTTCAATTTTTCTGAAACAAACTCGAGATCAAATCATTGCAATATCACAATCCACTTATTATATTTCCCCCTATCACCCATCTGGTGAGGATGAATTGAAATGGATTAATGTGAGCCACAACCAAATTTTGGTGAAAAAGGATGTAATGACTCAAACATTGGACTATGATGGACGATAGCTAGGGCTAGCTTCTCGACATGAGTAGAATGAAGTTCCACATCAATAAGGTTTTAGCAAAGATAATATACGCCATTCTCTTAGAGCTCCTCATTATCTTGAACCAAGACCATACCAATCGTATCTTAATAGGCGACCACATATATAAAAGTCACGGCTATAGTCAGGTGGACTAAACAAGGGGGTCGGTGCCAGGGATTTATTTAAAGCATCAAAAGACTCCTGGGCTCACTCATCCTAGATAAAAGGTGTGTCTTTCTTCAATAAACACATGAAAAACTTAGTCAAATTGGAAAAATTTACCATGAATATTCACAAGAAGTTTTCAATCCCTTACAAACTTTGAAGATGTCTAATATTACACGGGGGAGGCAATTGACGTATTTCCTCTACCTTGAAAGGGTTGACTCTAATTCCCTCCTTGGAAATGATGAAGCCTAGTAAGTGACCTAATATCATGCAAAATATGCACTTATGAGGATTTAATTAAATATGATATCGATGAAATCTTTCAAAAACCAAGCATAGATGGTCTGGATGACGCACCCTCAAATGAGAGTGAGCAGCTAAATCATCAAGATACAATTAAATCAATCGCTTAATGTCATGAAAGATGAAGGTCATAGCCCGTTGAAAAGTATCTCCAATGTTTTTAAGGTCGAAAGGCATCTTCTGATATGAAAATGTACCCCAAGAACAAATGAAAGTAGTTTTATGTTGATCTTCGGGTTCAATATGGATCTGATTATATCCTAAAAAGCCATCCATAAATGACAACACCTTGCTTCCTGCACAGTCATCCAAAATATGATCAATAAATGGTGTGGGGAAGTTATCCTTAGGACATGCTTGGTTCAAGTCTCTGAAATTATTGCATACACGGATAGTTCCCTACTTCCTATAAAACAAAATGGGATTTGACACCCATTCAGTCAAGGGAATGGGATAGATGAAGAAATCCTTAAGAAACATCTCTATCTCAACCTTAATAGTGGATGATTTCCTAGGATTCATCGCACGCAAATGCTATCGAATAGGTTTAACATCTAGATAGGTTTTAATTTGATGTTCAACAATGCGAGGGTCAACTCCTGGCATGTCCTCATTTGACCCAGCGAAAACATCTCAAAATACTTTAAAGAGCTTGAACCTCATCGCGTGACCAATATGCCCCAATGTATACATTCTCAATATTTCCAAGAGTTTAAGAAATGTTGATAGGTATAGTAGGTGACAAGTTAGCCATGTTCCCTTCAACATACTTACTAGAAGCACCTAATGGGACCACAAGCCTACCAAATTTCTCGTTTAGAATCTCCCTATAGTCATCACACTCTATGCGATCAAGCTTTGGAAGAAATTAAGATATATGATGAAAATATCCCCAAGGTTGTTCTAGAATAGACATAGCTTCGAGAATAGCTTCATCCATTGGAAAAATTTCATCGAAGCAGTCATGCGAGTGAGATGATGCAACCGCCCAAGTAGGAAGTGCATAAGGGTCCTCCTCTTCCATCCATGAAGATTAAGGACTAGGATCTACAACATGACCAAGATTAGCTTGATAAGCCACCAATGTTGCATACAATGACATGTTCATCTTGGTAGGTCGAGAGTCTTCACTCGAAGTACTCGAAGAAGGAAAAGTACAAAGATCCCTGAGATGCAAAGTCCAAAAAGGAACCAAACTCAACGATGATGAAGCTTTACCAAAAATAGAACCTATCATAAGAAACAGAGCAGGACAATTGAAATTTACAATTAACGAAGGATAATACCAATTGATTGTACTTGGCCTTGTTTGTTAGGTGTGCATATTTATTTCACCGCTGAGTCATAATACCATTGGTTACATGGTCATTTCCCTTTGAGTAATCATAGCCATTAAAATGAACTCTTAAATTAAAATGAATTACACATTTTTCTTTTTTAGGGTACATCAACAAGATTAGGATTTAGAGTCTTGGAATAGTTCATTGTGAGTTAATTCTCCAAGAGTGATAAATGAAACAAGTAGGTGTATGTCTATAAGGTGAGAGAGTGAAATCCTTCTTATAATTAGTGTTCTTAGGAGGATCCTCTTACATAGGATTTAAGCGCGAGGCAACATGCACGATTATGGTTCGGATAGCCCTTGGTCAGTTTCTGTGAGCACCGGAGATAATTACAGGATCGTATTCGTATCTGGGGGATTTATAGGTATCGATTGATGCTTTAAAGGATTGGCCTTTGCTATCATTCCCATATGGTCTATCCATCCTACAAATTTATGCATGAGCATTGGTTTGATTAGGGCGACCTTAGTTTCCTTACCTAGGTATTGCAGGGGGTACTTGTAGAGGTTATTTTGTGAGTGTCATGGGCATGTAGGGGCCAGCCATTACAGTCACTTTATGCATTGAAGATGGGGGCCACTATAATTGGTTACACACCTATGATTGTAGTGTATGGGAGTTTCAAGCCTCTCCTAGGTGAGACATACCTCCTGCATTTGGGAGCTCATTTATCCTCTACTTGGCCTGCTTTCATTTTGGATATAGATTTTATTAGGAGTATTCTCTTTGTGCACTAGTTAGATTTAGGGATCATGGTTACTTGAGTATATTTATGTTCCTTTGATTTTAGTTCCTTTTATGTTCGATATTCCTGATATCATTACAGGTATCCCTCACTCGCTCCAATTCCTAGTGTGGACCTTGGCGTTGGACTGGGGGGCACCACAACCCCTTACCTTGCTCATAAATTCAAGAGTGGTCATATTCCATCCTCCTTTTAAATAATTGAATAGAAGGAAAAAAATTTGGGATTCAATTTCATAATTCTATTGGGTTTTTGAACATTTTAGAAGCCATTTCTACCACTTACCCAAGGGGGATTTGAGCGCAATATTGCGAATAAAATCCTCTATCTTGTTCAGAATTTAGTACAGAATTGAAGAAGTTTTTGGAGGGACATAATACATTTATGAACATAATAATTAAGTAATCATATCATTCATACACCTTATCTTAATATTTGGAAGCAATTGGGTTGATTTGGAGACCAAGACACTAAAACTAGTCAAGAGCCAAAATTGTGAAAAATTGGAAAATTGGGTGTTTTGGTAAAAATTTAAAAAAGGGCCATTACAAGTGGTATTAGAGCATGATATTGGAAACTGATGTGGTCTGATATTTGTGAGGACAAGAATTTAGTGACCACCATTATATATTGAAACCCAAAAGTGCTTTTGTTGAAGAGGAAACTATGACTAGGGATGAAAAGGGAACCTCATATGATGGTAAGGAGCTTATAAAAATTATGGAACCTATATTTGAAGGCATGAATAGTAATATTATGAAAGGATTCAAAATGTTGGCTATCCAAAGGTGGGAAAATTATATTGATTTTAAGAAAACCAAGAGGAAAAATTCATCATCTTGCTTGAAGGAGAAAAAGGAGTGTTAACACTCAGAATGTACCCAAGTTGCAAAAGGTAAATCCCACAGGTAATAGAAAAAAACCACTTCAGAAAGAAACTGGATTTCCTTTCTAGAGAGGGATCTCTCAAATATAAATTTAAAAAGGTTGGATATAATGATCAACACTTTAACATTATGGAGATGGTTGAAACAATACACATAACCGTTGGGCAATGTAGTCAAAATAGATAAAGATAGCACAAAGGTCTCATACATGAGATTTCATCAAAGACAAGATAACCATTTAGTTACAGTGATTCATTGATTTCAGGTGGATAAGGAAGAAGCATGAACAATCCACCAATATAGAGCATCATAAGATGAATTCCATATTAACTTTGGTAGAAACATTTATGAAATATCTGAAACAATAGTCATAGCATAGCAAGCATGAATTCTAAACTATTCAACACTACGCTTTAGATATGAGGAAAAAAAATGAAATGTAAGCACTAGAAAAACAATCACATAGGAAAGAAAAGCACAGACTATAACGTAGATGGCATAGGAATCTTTGATAATCACATGCATTCAACTTTGTTATTTCAAAAATTATATGTATTCAAAAACATTGATCCAACATATGGGTTCCAACCCCCAATACATCAAGTAAATGCAAATATATACATAAATGATTTCTTCTCTAAGAAGATTAATAACTGAATAATCTCTTAATCAAATTCTTTGTAACCATATCCCTAACAACTAGGAATAAACTACATGCTTCGATTCTGATAACAAATTGTTTAATTAAAATCAACTTGGTGACAACAAGGCTCGAATAAACAACTCCATAGCGTGCAACACTTGTCTTTTAAGGATGAATAATATAATTTATCTTCCCAACTATTTCTATGGTCCTCCATTGTTCTACACTTGGCATGTTATACTTGGTCATTTCTCTAATAGACACCTCCAGATCCACATAGGATTTGATCCTCTCGTTTTCTTCTTTCAATTCCTTGATTTCTACATCTTTTAAGCTCACCTGTGACATTGGCACTAGCAAATCATCAACATAAAAATCACTTAAAGGCTTCTCAATATTTACAATAGACAAATCTATATCACTAGGAGTCTAGCTCATCAACTCTTCCATAATTTCTTTCTCATCATTCTGATCTTTCTTTAACTGTGAAATTTGAGTCATCAAATCAGCTCTCTCTATTTCCCATTTATTCTTTTCCTCTTGTAGCTTCACTGTTTTTCCTTTATACTCCATCATTTCTTGATAAGCTTTGTCTTTCTCTTCTTGTAATGCCAGCAACTCTGAGGGCTAAACATGTTCAAAATTTGGAATTTTCAACTTCTTTTTTAATACCTGAATGGTATTATCTTTCTCCCCCAAAATTTTTCTGGTGGCCTGTGTGCTTGCTGGTTCACATCCTGAGCTTATAACATCTTCCTGCAGCTTCTTTATTTGGATTGAATTTGCTTTGTTCTCTATTTTTTCATGTTTCAACTGGACCTCCAACTTATCCACTAGAACTTGTAATTTGTTGATTTTCATCATGGCATGTAATAAATATGAATAAATAATATTCTCTGTCTATTTGTGGAGCTGTATCTTGTCAGGTACACTGATTTTATCCAATATTACCTCCATCTCAGCCACTTTTTTGTCACTTACCATAGCTAATTTTACGGTGTTCATCTCTACATCCCAAGTGGAAATTAGTGACACCTTTTGGTTGCCTATACTTCTTACTCGTGGAAGTAGATTTTTAGTCTCCTCTAAGGACTGCATTTGTTTTTCCACATAAATTGTCATAAACTCTACTTTGGGTCTAAAAACTGAACTGGGATCTGCACTATTTTGACTTCCAAAAGAAAACTGATTCATTTTCACTGACTTCTTAGGATTGAAAACTATTTTCTTCAACTCCTCTGAAATTATTTCACTTGAACTTTGATCATCCTGAGAAAATGTTTTATCCTTTTTACTCGAACTATTTTCATCTATCTCTATATTTTCAATTTCAGAAAGACTTCTTTAATCAAAACACTAGGATTTTCTGGCACTTGAACTGCTGTAATCAATCCACTGCTCTTACCTTCATTACTTCTTGGAATTTCTACAAAACAAGACAAATTGGCTATTTCCTCCAATCCTTCAACAACTTGATGATCAAATGGTTTGTTCTTATTTGCTTGTTTCCTTTGAGAAATTATGTGATATGGATCATAATTGACCTTTTGTTCTTTCTGGAAATCCATATTCTCCAATATTTTTTCCATAATCATCAAGGCACTTTTGTTTTTAAAGATAAATGGACCAACTTTAAGGGAAAATTTGATATTAGAGGACTTTTTAAATACTCTGAAATGTTCCTCCTCTACATATAGTCTTTGTCTCATAAATTCAAGTGCAAAGATTCTAGAATTAATAAAAACAGGTAGCCTATATGGCTCTCTGGTGAAACCATATACTCTTAAAACAATAGAGTATTTATACAAAAACAAATCCCCAATTCTGTCTTCCGGGGACGATTGCATCATAACCTTCATTAATTCAAGTACTCTGGGAAATACCTCATCAAACAACAACTTGTACATCTCTAACATAATGGAATACACCAACTCGAACATATTGATTTGCTTCAGAAGATCCGAAGAGAAAATAGTAGATAAGAATTGTAACTCTGTTACATTTGAACATAGCAACATGTTCAACAAGTATGATTGGTATTTGAAAAATATGACTTTTGGGAACTCAACTAACTGGATATGAATGAATTCTGCTAAATACTCATCCAAAATGTAGTAATGGACTAAATGGGACTCAGACTCATGACTCACTGAACTCATTTTTAATAAAAAACCCAAGACAACTTCGTTGACATGAATGTTGTCATCTAGACCTAAAATTTGGTATACCAAAGACACAACCAATTGCACTTCTTCTTTGAAAATGAGAATACTATACGGCAGGAAAAGACCCTCTAACGAATGACCCTCATTAAGAAGACTGGACAGAAATTGACATCGAACCTTAGTTTTACAACCTTTGTATACTTCGACTAATATAGACTCATTTACAGATTCACCACTGTCAAGGAAACTATCAGGCAAATTAGGGAATCCATTAATAGTTTTTGCATCAATCTTACATAATATCTTGGACATGGAATGACTCATAATGGCTCTCTTAGAGGGTGAATAATTACTTGCACACCATTCAGCAAATTCAGGAAACGGTAAAGTCTGTTCAATGGCGAAGAAAAGACTTGTAGACATTCAAAATGTCATTCCCCTATAAACTATATTTCCACAATCTTTCTTTAGAAACTAATAAATTTTTGACTAACAGAATTGGGTCATACACATTTCTGTCCCTATCAACCATGAATTCCTCTCTTTCATCCAAATTTCAGTTAAGAACTTCTAACCCCTGCTCTCTCTCCATAACAGATAATGGCGGTAATTCTCTAAACAGAGGTCAAGTATTCGAAGCTTACCTATTCTTGTAACTGTATACACGTAAGGTTGACTGCAAAAGGATTGTGGGCTATCTCCTTCACTTGTCCCCAGCATGCAAAATAAAATTATTTTTTAAAAATAAGTCAAACTCACCCTTACATAACGGTTTATTCCGGAGGCTCCACTAAGTGTTTTTACTTTAACCACTTTCCTCCATGAAATGCACTATGAACTGCCACATGTATCATGGTTTTTATTCTGCTACTGCTTTTCCATTTCAATCACCGTGCAACTTCATCCTCCAGAACCGCTATCAACTATTGATGGATCTTCGCTTTTTGTTTAAGCTGTTAGATTTAAACTGCATGTGCACATTCTGTTGGGCCTTTTATTTTTAAAAGACGTGCATCTTTATAAAGTAGAGTCTTTTCCAATCGTAGATTTCACCCGCTTGGCTTCACAACCGCCGATCCTCATGTTTCATTAACCACATCCACCTTTCTTTATCTCCTGCGTATCTCCATAGAGCAGATCTATTCCAAACCATAGATTTTCACCTCTTTTATTCTACACCGTCATATTACAAACCAATTTATCCTTTATATGCCATAATATAATAGATTCACATTATTAATCTTAGCCAAAGTTCATGTAACCTTTATTTTTCCTCCACCATGTTTCTTTTACAAATGTTCAAAATAGAGGTGCTAACAAGGAGGAGACTCATGAACCACCTAGTTCTGAAATAGGTGACATAGAAGAAGTAGTACATGAAGAGGATCGAAATTCAATCCTAAGTGACTCTGAAAAATATGAAGAGACATCGCATGAGTATGAAGAAGTTTCTATTGAAAATACTGAATATGAACTTAAAGATATCCAAACACATGATGTGATGGAAGAGGAACTTCAATTGTCTCTTGATGAAGGTCATACAATTCTTAAATAAGAGCATGATTCCTCTACATTGGAACCAATATATGACAAAGGTTTCACACTTTTAAAGGATCTGCATGATACTACCCATAGGGATACTTCCCATGATGAAACTTCTTCTCTTTTTTATCAATTGGGTGATTTAGTTCATTCTCCTACATGCTACAATTCCATGTTTTGCAACATTAATCTCAATGAAGTATGGGTGAAAGGTGTAGGAATATATTAAACCCACTCACAACTTAGGATAAAATAATTAATCATTATTTGATTAATTATTCACCCACTAGCTTAATTAGTTGGCATCCACTTGCACCTTAAAGTCAATACATGCCATCTATATCCTAGGAATGATTTATTTCCAATTCTGGGTTGATCTTGACCATCTTTTGACCATCCAAAATTAGTATACAGGATTTTACAACAGATTCTGCTTTATTCTGTTTTTTCTGCTTTTCCTGTTTTTCTATGGATAATATAAATGCTAGTCAACTAGGAAACTGGGAGCTTTTGTTTCCAAGCCATCCTCCATTAGATTTTCTCCATTTTCTAGGATTAGCATGTTATTTCCATCTCCTTGAAATATCACTCATTCTTTTTCCAACTTGTGAGGTCCTCAATAGATTTGGTAAGTGCTTTAGCCACCTATGGGGCTTTGCTATATTTTGGTAAGTCAGCCTTTTTGAGATTTATGAGTTTTTTCCATACAATTTGATTTTCCTATGAGGGATGTAATATTTATGTACACTATTATTCATAATTATTCAATGGAAGCACACACACCAATATTCATCTCTTCATTCATGTGATTCAATCTCTTTTCTTCTCTCTATTTTTCCTGTGTATGCTTGTGAGAATTCTTAGTAGAAAGATCTATTTCTTGTGGTGCTTCTTAGCATCATTAGTCATATCATTGGTCTATTATTTCTACAAAAGGGTTCATTTTTATGGTGCCACATTAGGATTATGGAACTCATAGATTTACTTTTTATGATGACATGGTTCAATCAGATTCTTATTAAAATTTGGAGCAACATCCTTTGTTACTTTATGATGATACACAGCTACATGGATGCACCTATGATATGCATTTGAGTCACTTTAAGACTCATGCTTTCTTTTGTTGAACAATTGGTTCATTTGTTGTTGGAGGAAATTCATCCAATACTGGGGTGAATAGATTTATGATTGGAGAACATTTTTGTTTCCATCCACATACTTTGTTATATATTTATGATCCTCTCATTCATGGATGTATGGGTGAGAATTCTTTGAGTCATTTGAATTCTCCTTGTTTCTCTTGCTCATTATTTGGTTCAGATTTTAGTGGAGATCATTCATTCACTTCTTGGATAAAAGAATAAATGGCTTAATATTTTGATTCATATCACAACATTTTGGAGTAGAATTATAGGACATGGTATGCTTACCTATGTCATTGGATCATATTTGATTGATCGCTTGAAGCTTCTATGCACTTGGAGGTAAAAGAACTTGCATGAAATTTTGGTGATGCACCTCCTTGATGTATTTTTTTATTATGTTGTTATGTATTTTGGTGATATATATTATGTAATCATAATGTTTGGAAGAATGCATACAAGAAAATTGGATCCCAGAATTCTCTTTCCAAATGGTATGGGTTCGAGAGAACTCTTAATTGTTGGAGTGCAATACAAGCAACACCTATAGATTGTGTTAAAAACTTTGCAAGAATAGTCTTTGTATACTAAGATGTCTAAATGTGAATTCGGGATGAAAGAACTATTATATTTGGACACATTATTGGGAAATATGGAGTGAAAGCTCACATGGAAACTATCAGGGCCATCTTAGAATGGCCATCACAAAAAACATCACAAAAGTAAGAGGCTTCATTGGAATATGTACAAACTACAAGTAGTTTGTGAAAGGGTTCTCCAAGTTGATTTCTCCACTCAATAATTTGAATAAGAAGGATGCTTTCAAGTGGAATGAAGAGGCTGAAAAGGACTTCCAAAAAATGAAATAGGTAATGAGTAGTTGTCTGATACTTGCATTACCTGATTTTTTTAAGCCTTTTGTTGTTGAATGTGATGCCTCAGGTGGAGGAGTAGTGGTTGTCCTAAAGCAAGGCCAACACCCTATAGACTTTGAGAGAAGAAAGTTTCAGCCTCATGAAAATAATTAGTCCATATATGAAAAAGAGATGTTGGCCATCATGCATGCCTTGGCCAAATCCTGAAAATACTTGGTAGGCAACAAGTATGTTGTGAAAACTGACCAAAATAGTCTAAGACACTTCCTTACCCAAAATGATCTAAATGAAAGGAAACAAAAGTGGGTAAGAAATATCCAATATTATGATTTTGATATTGAATATGTGAAAGGAAAGAATAACATTGTAGCAGATGCATTATCTCAAAGACCTTCTTTTTCTCTCATGGACATTGCTAAAAATTGGAAAGACATGCTACTAGTTGAATATGCCGAAGATAAATTTGCTTGTGTTGTATTATATGGAATCATGCAAGATGATAACTACAGAATTTTAAATTTGCTGATATACTATAAGGGAATAATTTATTTTGTTTGAGATTCAGAACTTAAGTACAAAGTTTTGTAGGAAGCACATGATTCCCCACTTGCAAGCCATCCGGGGATCTTCAAAACCTATAGGCAACTGAGGAGAAGGTTCTATTGGAAGGGGATGAAGGAATATGTTCAGAATTATGTGAATAAATTTAATATATGTCAGCAAAAAAATCAGAACTCACATACCCATTTGGTTTATTACAAGCATTTCCCATTCTAGAGGAAAAATGGGACAGTATATTGATGGTTTTCATCACCGGTTTGCCCAAATATTTGGGCATGGATTGCATATATGTGGTAATGGATATATTGAATAAGTTTTCTCATTTATTTTATTTTACATTCTATTTTAGTGCTGCACAGGAGGCTGACCATTTTTTCAAAGAAATCTTCAGATTGCATGGGCTCCCCAAGAGCATTATGAGTGATAGAGATGGTAGATTCATGAGTGATTTTTGGAAAGAAATTGTCATATTGGTGGCCAGTGAGTTGAATCCAAGTACAAGATACCATACCCAAACTATTGGACAAACAAAGAGGGTGAATAAATGGTTAGAAGGGTACCTTCAAAACTATGTGGGAGAACAACACAACGCTTGGACAAAATGGCTACACTTGGGTGAGTTTTGCTAGAATACCACCTTTTACTTGTCAATAGGAATGTCTCCTTTGATAGAATTATATGGTTATGATGCACTTACATTTTATTATATGATGTCTTGTGATAACAGAGATCGAAGATCTAAATATTGGGTGGAAGAAAGCCAAGAAATGTTAAAGCTTTTAAAAGGTAATTTGCAGGTTGCCCAAAATAAACAAAAATAACATGCAGATAAACATAGAGAGTAGAGGACCTTTCAGGTTGATGATTTAGTGTATTTTAGGTTGTATTCATACAAATAAAAATCTCTCAAAAGGAATGGAGTAGAAAAGATAAATACAAGATAATATGGGCCCTACAAGGTAATCCAGAAGATTGGAGAAATAACATATGAGTTGGAACTTCCAGAAGGGAGTAAAATTCATAATGTATTTCATGTTTCTTGTCTTAAGAAAGAAATGGGTAGAAAGTTTTCATTTTAGATACACTCCTTCCTTTGGATGATGAAGGACATCTCACACTTATTCTAGAAAAGGTTTTGAAGACAAGGGAGAGAAGAATGAGGAGCAAAACAATCAAAGAATAATTGGTGCAGTGGAAGGATCTACGAAGTGAAGATGCCACATGGGAAGAGGAAAATATTTTGTAGCATAAAAATATGAAATTTCTTGTGTAAAATCAATATTTGGTGGTGAGGACTATAATGTCCCCATTTTAAATAATTGCATAGCAGGAAAATTCCATCAATCCTACTAGTTCCCTAGGCAGGGTGAAAACATTGGAAAGTTAATAAGGGACCTAATAAATGGTGTTTAGACATTATAGGGAATAAATATTTATTTAAAGTATTTAATTAAATTAATTAAATTGAAAAATTAAATGACTATGGATAATGGAGGCACATGGAGACTATGGGGCCCACTCAAGCTAGAATTCCTATGTTAAATGGCATCCTCCTCTTGCAATCTCGAATCTATGGGAAGTATAATGTTTTTTGATGGATTAGAAGGTTAATTTACTTGTGCATATAATTCATAGGTTGAATTTTGGATGAATGGTAACTTACATGGGGAGAGGAAAATCCAAATGGGAGTTTCGTGGACACTTGGCTAGATTCCTGTTACATTTATGACATCTATGACACCAATGATGGAGATTCTATGACAGTTAGGACACAAGTCAGATATGAAGGATGAAATATGACATATATGAAATTTTAGGTATAAATATACCGTCCAATATAGCTCTCATGTGATTTTGGTAATCTCAATGGGATCCTACTCAAATTTTGGGAAGGAGGAAGGCTAGGAAAGAGGGGACACATGTCAATTCATGAGCACACACACTAATTCAACTTGGATTGAGTTTGTGTATGGATTGGGAAAATTAGAAGGCTAAGGAATTTTATAAAATACAAGAAGTGACCAATATAATTTCCTTTTTATAATTTTTGAAATTTCTTGTTGTGAAGAGAGAGATCTAGTGGATGACTAGTTCATGCCTTTGCCAATTTTGAGGGTGAAATATTGCCATCCTAGTTGGTGTTGGGGGAGGCCACTCAGGTATTCCAATGAGTTTCAATGGATTATTATTTACAGTTTAAATCTACATAATTTCATGGACACATCTATTTTCATCTTGTTCTTCCTTTCATCTCAAGTTTTCTCACCATATTTGAGCTCCATGGAGTGAGGTGCACTTGGTGAGATATTCATCTATTTGAGGGAGATTATCTTGATACATTATTTTGTATTATTATGTAAATTATATATTATTTAATTTCATAAATATCTCATGTCTAAATGAATATAAATATCATGTATTAGTCCTCAATAATGAAGAAACAATGCCATTTCCCCACTACCTTGTTGTAAACTCTTGTAATCTTGATAAATTCAAATGGATGTGTAAAATATTGATGATTTATGAATGAATGTACTGTAATTAAATTATATTATGTGTTTCATGTTCATTAACTGAGAATTTTTTTCCATTGGTTTGAATTGCGTATCCACTGGAGCAAACTACACCCTATTTCCCTAAGGGTCCAAAACTAGTTTTTTATATCTCATTGAAAGAAGTGATAACATACATGAGAGGTCGATTGGTTATGAATATGAGTATATGATAATGTATTATAAACATCCAATTATTCAATTTTATAATTTGATTTTTTTTCTGCACATTTGGGAAGCCATTTCTATCACTTACCTGAGGGGGATTTGAGCCCAAAATTGCCAATAAAATCCTCTATCTTGTTCAAAATTTAGTATAGACTTGTAGAAGTGTTTAGAGGGCCATATTACACCCATGAAACTAATAATTAAGTTATTATGTCATTCATACACATTATCTTAATATTTGAAAGCAATTGGGCTGATTTAGAGACCAAGACACTAAAACTAGTCAAGAGCCAAAATTGTGAAAAAATTGGAAAATTAGGCATTTTGGTAAAAAAATAAAAAAAGGGTCATTAAAAGTTGTATAAGAGCACGATATTGGAACTTGATGTGGTCTGATATTTGTGATGACAATAATTCAGGGACTTCCATTATATATTGAAACCAAAAAGTGCTTTTGTTGAAGAGGAAACTATGACTAGGGATGAAAAGGGAACCTCATATGATGGTAAGGAGCTTATAAAAATTATGGAACCTATATTTGAAGACATGAATAAGAATATTATGTAAGGATTCTAATTGTTGTCTATCCAAATTTTGGAAAAATATATTGATCTTAAGAAAACCAAGGGGGGAAATGCATCATCTTGCTTGAAGGAGCAAAAGGAGGAGACCCATGTACCACCTAGTTCTGAAATATGTGAAGTAGAAGAAGTAGTACATGAAGAGGATCGAAATTCACTCCCAAGTGACTCTGAAAAATATGAAGAGACATAACATGAGTATGAAAACGTTTCTATTGAAAATACTGAATATGAACTTGAAAAGATCCAAACACTTGAAGTGGTGGAAGAGGAACTTGAATTGTCCCTTGATGAAGGTTATGCAATTTTTAAAGAAGAGAATGATTCCTCTACATGGCAACCAATATATGACAAAGGTTTCACACTTTTGAAGGAGCTTCATGATACTACCCATAGGGATACTTCCCATGATGAAACGTATGCACTTTTTTATCAATTGGGTGAGTTAGTTCATTTTCCTACATCCTACAATTCCATGTTTTGCCCCATTAGTCTCAATGAAGTATGGGTGAAATGGTTTTTTTTTATGGTGCCACATGAGGAGTATGGAACTCCTAGATTTACTTTTTATGATTACATGGTTGTAGCACATTCTTATTCAAATTTGCAACAACATCCTTTGTTACTTTATGATCGTACACATCTACATGGATGCACCTATGATAGGCATTTGGATCACTTGAAGACTCATGGTTTCTCTTGCTCAAGACTTGGTTCATTTGATGTTGGAGGAAATTCATCCAACATTGGGGTTAATATATCTATGATTGGAGAACATTTTTTTTCCAGCCACATACTTTGTTATATATTTATGATCCTCTCATTCATGGATATATGAGTGAGACTTATTTGAGTCATTTGAAGTCTCCTTGTTTCTCTTGTTCATTATTTGGTTCAGATTTTAGTAGATATCATTCATTCACTTCTTGGATGAAAGAATACATGACTGAATATTTTGTTGCATATCACATCCTTTTGGAGCAGAATTATAGCACATGGGATCCTCACCCATGTCATCAGAGCATATTTGATTGGTCACTTGAAGCTTGTATGCACTTGGAAAATGGTGGTCTACTTACTTGGAGGTATAAGAACTTGCATGAATTTTTGATGAGGCACCTCCTTGATGTACTTTTTTATTACATTGTTATGTACTTTGGTGACATATATTATGTACTCATGATGTTTGGAAGAATGCATACAGGAAAATGGGATTCTAGAATTCTCTTTCCAAATGGTATGGGTTGGAGAGCATTCTTAATTGTTTGAGTGCAATACAAGAAACACCTAGAGATTGTGTTGAAAACTTTGCAAGAATAGTCTTTGTATGCTAAGATGTCTAAATGTAAATTTGGGATGAAATAACTATATTATATATTGGGTACATTATTGGTAAAGATGGAGTGAAAGTGCACATGGAAAAGATCAGGGATATCTTAGAATGGCCATCACCAAAAACATCACTGAAGTAAGAGGCTTCATTGGAATATGTACATACTACAGGAAGTTTGTGAAAGGGTTCTCCAATTTGACTTCTACACTCACTGATTTGACTAAGAAGGATGCTTTCAAGAGGAAAGAAGAGGCTGAAAAGGCCTTCCAAAAAATTAAAGAGGTAATGAGTGGTTGTCCCACACTTGCATTACCTGATTTTTCTAATCCTTTTGTTTTTCAATGTGATGCCTCAGGTGGAGGAGTAGAGGCTGTCCTAAAGCAAGTCCAACACCCTATAGCATTTTAGAGAAGAAAGTTTCAGCCTCATGAAAATATTTACTCCATATATGACAAATATATGTTGTCCATCATGCATGCCATGGACAAATTCTAACAATACTTGGTAGGAAACAAGTCTGTGGTGGAAACTTACCACAATAGTCTAAGACACTTCCTTACCCAAAATGATATAAATGAAAGGACAAAAAAAGTGGCTAAGGAAGATCCAATATTATGAGTTTTATATTGAATATGTGAAAGGAAAGAATAACATTGTCGCAGATGCATTATCTCAAAGACCTTATTTTTCTCTCATGGACATTGCTAAAAATTGAAAAGACGTGCTACTAGTTGAATATGCCAAAAATAAGTTTTCTTGTGATGCATTAGATGGAATAATGGGAGATGATAACTAAATAATTTTAAATGGGATGATATACTTTAATGGAAGAATTTATTTGGTTTGAGATTAAGATCTTAAGTAGAAAGTTTTGTAGGAAGCATATGATTCCCCATTAGCAGGCCATCCATGGATCTTCAAAAACTATAGGAAACTAAGGAAAAGGTTCTATTGGAAGGGGATGAAGGAATATGTTCAGAATTATGTGAATGGATTTAAGGTATGTCAGAAAAACAAATCCGAAATCACATACCCAGCTGGTTTATTACCACCATTTCCCATTCCAAATTAAAAATGGGACAGTATACCGATGGATTTCATCGCCGGTTTTCCCAAATATTGGGGAAAGGATTGGATATATGTGGTAGTGGATAGACTGAATAATTTTGCTCATTTATTTTCTGTTACATCCTCTTTTAGTGCTGCATAATTGGATGACCATTTTTTCAAAGAAATCTTCAGATTGCATGGGCTCCCCAAAAGCATTGTGAGTGAAAGAGATGGTAGATTCATGAGTGCTTTTTGGCAAGACATTTTCCAATTGGTGGGAACTGATTTGAATCCAAGTACAAGACACCATCCCTAAAATGGTGGAAAATCATAGAGGGTGAATAAATGGTTGGAAGGGTATGTCCGAAACTATGTGGGAGAACAACAAAAATCTTGGACAAAATGGCTATACTTGGGTGAGTTTTGCAACAACACCACGTTTCACATGTCAATAGGGATGTATCCTTTCAGAGAATTATATGGTTATGATGCACTTACATTTTTTTATATGATATTTCTTGATAGTATAGATACAAAAGATAAATATTGGGTGGAAGAAAGCCAATACATTTTGAAGCTTTTAAAAGGCAATTTGCAGGTTGCCCAAAATTAACAAAAACAACATGCAGATACACATAGATAGGAAATGAACTTTTAGGTTGATGATTTAGTGTATTTGAGGTTGTATCCATACAAACAAACATATATCAAAAGGAATGGAGCAGAAAGGCTTAACACAAGATACTATGGGCCCTAGAAGGTAATCTAGAAGATTGGAGAAGTAGCATATGAGTTGGAACTTCCGAAAGGTAGTAAAATTCATAATGTATTTCATGTTTTTTTATCTCAAGAAATATATTGCTCAACAATTTGTCATTTCTGATACACTCCCTCCTTTGGATGATGAATGACAGCTCACACTTATTCTAGAAAAGGTTTTGAAGACAAGGGAGAGAAGATTGCAGAGCATAACAATAAAAGAATACTTGGTGCAGTGGAAGAATCTACCAAGAGAAGATGCCACATCGTAAGAGGAGAATATTTTGCAGCATACAAATCCAAAATTTCTTGACGGCAAGAAATATTGGGTGGGGAGTACTATAATGTCCCCATTTTAAATAATTGCATAGTAGGAAATTCCATCAATCCTACTAGTTCCCTAGGTTGGGTGGAAACATTGGAAAGTTAATAAGGGTGCTAGTAAATGGTGTTTAGACATTATAATGAATAAATATTTAGTTAATTGATTTAATTAAATGAATGCAAATTAAAAATTAAATGACTATGGAGAATGGAGACTATGGGGCCCACTCAAGCTAGAATTCCTATGTTAAATGGCATTCTCCTCTTGCAATCTTGAATCTATGGGAAGACTAAGGTTTTTGGATGGATTATAAGGTTAATATACTTCTCCATATACTTCATATGATTAATTTGGGATGAATTTTAATTTACATGGGGAGAGGAAGAGCCAAATGGGAGTTTCGTGGACACTTGGCTAGATTCCCCTTACATTTATGACATCTATGACATTAATGATGGAGATTCTATGATAGATAGGAAACAAGTCGGATAAAAAGGATGAAATATGACATATATGACATTTAAGGTCAAAATATATCATCCAATAGAGCTCTCATGTGATTTTTGGAAGCTCAATGTACTCCTATGCAAATTTGGGGAAGGTGGAAGGCTATGAAAGAGGGGACACATGCCAATTCATAAGCACACACCTGAATTCGACTTGGATTGAGTTTGTGGATGGATTAGGAACATTATAAGGATAAGGAATTTTATAAAATATAGGAAGAAACCAATAAAATTTCTTTTCATCATTTGTGAAATTTCTTGTTGTGAAGAGAGAGAGCTAGTTGATGACTAGTTCATGCGTTAGCCAATTTTGAGGGTGAAAGATTCCCATCCTAGTTGGTGATGGGAGAGGCCACTCAGGTTCTGAAAGGATATTCAATGGATTCATAGTTATAGGTGCAATATATATAATCTCATGGACACATATAATTTCATCTTGTTCTTCCTTTCATCTCACATTTTCTCACCATATTTCATCTCCATGGAGTGAGGCACACTTGGTGAGCTATTCATCTATTTGAGGGAGATTATCTTGATCCAATATTTTGTATTATGATGTAAATAATATTTTATTTAATTTAATAAATTTCTTATGTTGATAGGCCAATAAATATCATGTATTATTGCTCAATAATGAAGAAACAGTGCCATTTCCCCACTACCTTGTTGTAAACTCTTGTAATCTTGATGAATTCGAATGGATGTGTAAATTATTGATGATTTATGAATTAACAGAATTTAATAAAATAATATTATGGTTTTCATGTTCATTAACTGAGAATCTGTGTCCATTGGGTCAAATTGAATAACCACTGGAGCAAACTATACCTCACTTCCCCAAGGGTGCAAAACTAGTTTTTTATATCTGATTGAAAGACGCAATAACAGCCATCGAAGATCGATTGGTTATGAATATGAGTCTATGATAATTTATTATACACAACCCTTTCTTAAATTTCATAATTTGATTGGGTTTTTGCACATTTGGCAAGCCATTTCTACCACTTACCCGGCGGGGATTTGAGCCAAAAATTGCCAATAAACTCCTCTATCTTGTTCATAATTTAGTACAGATGTGCATAAGTGTTTGGAGGGACATAATACATCCTTGAAAATATATCATTCATACATCTTCTCTAAATATTTGGAAGCAATTGGTCTGATTTGGAGACCAAGACACTAAAACTAGTCAAGAGCCAAAATTGTGAAAAAATTGAAAAGTTGGGCATTTTGGTAAAACTTAAAAAATAGGTCGTCACAAGTGGTATCAGAGCATGATATTGGCACCTGATGTGGTAATTTATTTTTAAGGACAATAACTCAGGGACCACCATTATATATTGAAACCCAAAAGTGCTTTTGTTGATGAGGAAATTGTGACTAGGGATGAAAAGGGAACCTCATATCATGGTAAGGAGCTTATAAAAATTATGGAACCAATATTTAAAAACATGAATAAGAATATTATGAAAGGATTCAAATTTTTGGCTGTCCAAAGTTGGGAAAAATATATTTATTTTAAGAAAACCAAGGGGAAAAATTCATCATCTTGCTTGAAGGAGCAAAAGGAGGAGACCCATCAACCACCTAGTTCTGGAATAGCTGAAGTAGAAGAAGTAGTACATGAATACAATAAAAATTCACTTCCTAGTGACGCTCAAAAATATGAAAAGACATCACATGAGTATGAAGAAGTTTCTATTGAAAATACTGAATATGAACTTGAAGAGATCCAAACACTTGATGTGGTGGAAGAGGAACTTGAATTGTCTCTTGATGNAGAAGAACATGATTCCTCTACATTGCAACCAATATATGACAAAAGTTTCACACTTTTGAAGGAGCTGCATGATACTACCCATAGGGATACTTCCTGTTACCAACTTATTTGTATTATAGTTGGATTAGATGAGGAGCCACCATTTGAAAAACATGATGAATGTTTGTGTTCCAGTGTATCAAATGATCCTCCATTTGTGCCTAGCCAGTTTTTGTTAGTCAGTTTTTGTTTTCAGTAACTATGACCATGGCCCCACGGGGTTTGTAATAAAATGTGCTAGTAGGGTTTTTTGAGTGGTTTGGTCTCCTAAGCCATAGAATTTCAACTAAGTTATTCGAGGGAGTTTTTTTCCCTTATCAATTATGCTTTGCCTATAGTTGAGTATAATCGACGAGGTTTTCTCCCACTTCCTCCAAAGCTGGAATGCCCGATTTTGAATTCTGGGCCTTGGGGGATTATTAGAGACCAACTGAGTATGTATAAACCTACTAAACATTATTATATTATACTATGTTTATGTCCTAATTCACTAGGACCCTTAAAAAAAATGAAATTTTTTC
This sequence comes from Pseudotsuga menziesii, assembly GCA_001517045.1. Taxonomy (NCBI): domain Eukaryota; kingdom Viridiplantae; phylum Streptophyta; class Pinopsida; order Pinales; family Pinaceae; genus Pseudotsuga; species Pseudotsuga menziesii. The sequence goes on from LPNX010410101.1 coordinate 226,556, forward strand.
ACCGGACGTGTTGGATTTTGGGTTTTTAAATTTTTAATTTTTCCTAAGTTTTTATTTAAATTTTTCCATAGTTTAAATGGAAAAATTTCAATTTGTAATATGTCAGTCATTTGAGATCTGAATTTAGTGATTGAAGGCTCTAAACTTAAGCCAAAAATAAGTCATGATCAATTGGCCAGCTATCCCTAAGTTTCAGATGCTCATTTAGCCTCATAATTAAGAATTTCTCAAAAACGTCATTTATGGAGAAATTATTAATTAAAATATTAAAAATGAATATTTTGGAGATAATAAAAAACTCTCCAAAATAAACCAAATTGAATAAAATAAAAGGGTAAATGACATGGAAATGGGCATTTATGATGATTCAACTTGGCACAAATCTTCTTCAGTCAACAATTGGAGAGCATTAAAGTCACATTTAGTTAGCAAACTCGTCCTCTTCATCTAAGCTCACGAGTTGGGTGATTTGGAAGGAAATGATTGGTTTGATGATAATTATGGAGTAGGGTATTAAATACAAGAAATGTTTGGTGCAAACCCTAAGGGTTTTGGCACCCATCATCACTAAACAAATCCTCCTTCAAGCCTTCACGCCTCTCCTCATGGTCAGGTCCCTCTCTCCTCAGTGATGCGCCTTCACACATGTGGTTTCTCAATTGGATATATTTTTTGTGATTAGGGTTGGGAATGGGGGTGCCTTGCCTAGGTGGAGGCCACCCCTCACTCACACCAACGTTTTTTTAGGTTTGGGCTCTCGATCATGTTCTGAGTTTGCTAAATCTTAGGGATTGGCCCTCATTTGATGGAGTTTGGTTTTAGGATTTTATCCTTCTCTCTTTGTATTAATAGAGGCTCTTTGAGCTCTATTGGGATGGAAATTTTGTGTTAGAGTTACTCTAAGAAAATTGTATCAAGCATTTTCTTTGAATTGTTAATAAAGATATTTGACTTTGGAGGTCTATGAGCTTTTGAATGTGGTGAACTTCTCATGGTTGAGGTGATATTGTCTCTAACCCATATCTTTTAATACTTTCATGTGATTAATTATTTTGCTAGCTCAAGAAGGCCATTGTTGGCATGGTATAATAGCCATTTTTTGTTTCAATTTGGTTGTTTATGTACAGTAGATTAGTATATTGATGGACATGAGTAGTCAGTAATACATAATGTTGATCTTGATTTAATTTTCTTAGCATACTAGCATATGATTTTGATATCACTTCTTGTATTGAGTTTTGGTGTGTTATCAGGATTCACAGATTGTAGAAGGGTGTAAGCTCAGGTGATTCTATCCCAAGCTTCAAGCAACCATATTTTTGAGTTTAACAATTTGTGATTGCAGGACCTACAGGGATCGTTTTCTTTTAATACAAAAGGAAAACTGGTAGTATCTCTCTCTCTCTCTTATGTTCCATCCAAAAGAAATATTTACTTTTGTTACCGGTTACTTTAGGAAGCCCTAGTCTCCTTTTCTTCCATCCTTTGGCTTCCCTTCTCTTTCCTTGTTTGGCTTGCTCTTCCTCTTCTCCTTTTCTGCCCTATTTTCCCCTCTCTTAACTTAGTTTGCAGCGCTCTTTTTGTTAGTTTACAACCCTATTTTACCCTTTTGGACAACCCTCTTTTTGCCTTTTTCCTCTACCATTTCATAGCCTTTTCTCCTCTCTCTTTCCTCCTTTTTCACCATAGAAATTTACCCCTTTTTAATAGTTAATTCGTATATTTGTTTCATTTTCTTTTTTTTGACTAACATATAACATTTCAGTGTTTAAACCTCTTAGTTCCAGGAAAATCAAGGAAACCCTAAAGGTTAAAGGTAGGTAAGGACGCAAGCAAATAGCAAAAAAGATAAAAAAATTTCCCTCTTCTCTCTTTCCATTTCTCACCTTGCTCTTTCGAAAGAGGCAAAAAGCATAAAAAATAATTGTAAAAGTTAATAAAAATCATGTGGGATAAAGGCTCCCACACCCTGCTTCCCCCATTTGGGGGAAGCTTGTATCGTCTCTTTTCATTTTTATGTTTGCATGCTTGTAGAGTAATTTGCTAGAGTAAAAGAAGGAAAGTAGTTTCATTTTTATAAAAGTTTTCCTTTCATAAAAGTTAGAAAAATAATTTTTTTTTTTGTTTCTCTTACATAGTTTTAAATTACATTTTGTTTTCATTTGATATAATATTGTAAAAAGTAAAAATAACCAAAATCTCTTGAATCTCACTTTAAGGTGGATCAAGAGTGCTCTCTATCAGAGAGTTTGTTTAGTTTTTCTTTCATTTCATGTACTTTTGCTTTGTTCAATTTACTAACTAATTTATAAGTCTCTTGAACTTCCTGGAATCCAAGTCAAGAGCACTCTCTATTGAAGAGCATATTAATTTCTGCATCATCCTTGCACTTAGGCATATAAAATAGCTAAGACTCTTGAAATTTGGTCATAAGACAAAGTCAAGAGTGCTCTCTATCGGAGGGTTTTAATTAATTCGTTTAATAAAATTTTGCAACTCACATTCCCCTTTTAATTAATTTACTTCATTGATTTCCCTTGCCTAGTATGCTCTACTAACTTTCATAGTTGGGATCGTACTCAGAATGGTGAACGGACTTGCTAAGCTCGCAATAAAAACATAATAAAATTTTACCCTATAACCAATACACCGACATTGTAGGAAGTATTCAAGTAAATTCCCAGTAAGGGCGTCAAAACTCCCCGTTGTCTTAGAGTCACGACTAGTTGGTCATTCCTCCAGGACACCAGCCCGAGATACTAGACAGGCCGACATCTCTAGAACAGAATTACTTCAGATGCTTTCCCGGTTGGTATTTTGATACCTTTTTTCAACCTGTAATAAAAAATACCATTAAAATATTCAAAACATACCAAGAGCGATCACATAACACATTCATTAGCATTATTTCAATACTTGTACTTCTATTATCTTTCAAGCATCGTATAGCTTCGACTCCATAAGGAATTGGTTTGTCATTTCATGCGTTATTAATATGGACCATTTGTCCTTGGCTTATAAAATCCTTATGTGTGGATGCAATTTTATTTTTATAAGTTTTTGATATATTTTTCATCTTTTAATCTAGTGAAGCAACGTGGATTGCTTTTGTCTTGTGTTCAACATTGTATTTATAATAATTGCAATCATCTTTCATCATAAGCAAACTCCTAAACAACACCCATCTGGAGTGAAAGTCCGCATGGAAAAGTTTAGGGCTAACCTAGAATGGCCATCACCAAAAAAAATCACAGAAGTAAGAGGATTCATTGGAAAATGTACATACTATAGGAAATTAAAGGATTATCCAAGTTGAATTATCCACTCATTGATTTGACTAAGAAGGATGATTTCAAGTGGAATGAAAAGGCTGAAAAGGCCTTCCAAAAAATGAAAGAGGTAATGAGTAGTTGTCCCATACTTGCATTACCTGATTTTTCTAAGCCTTTTGTTGTTGAAGGTGATGCTTCGGGTAGAGGAGTAGGGGTTGTCCTAAAGCAAGGCCAACACCCTATAGCCTTTGAGAAATGAAAGTTGCATCCTCGTGAAAAGACTTACTCCATATATTACAAGGATATGTTGGCCATCACACATGCCTTGGCCAAATTCCGACAATACTTGGAAGGCTACGAATATGTGGTGAAAATTCACCAAAATAGTCTAAGACACTTCCTTACCCAAAATGATATAAATAAAAGGAAACAAAAGTGGGTAATAAATATCCAAGCTTATGATTTTGATATTGAATATGTGAAAGGAAATAATAACATTGTAGCAGCTTCATTATCTTGAAGACCTTCTTTTTCTCTCATGGACATTGCTAAAAATTGGAAAGACATGCTACTAGTTGAATATTCCAAAGATAAGTTTAATTGTGATGTATTAGATGGACTCATGGGAGATTATAAAACTAAATTATTTTAAATGGGCTGATATAATATAAGGGAATAATTTATTAGGTTTGAGATTCAGAGCTTAAGTACAAAGTTTTCCAGGAAGCACATGATTGCCCACTAGCAGGCCATCCGAGGATCTTAAAAACCTATAGGAAACTAAGGAAAAGGTTCGATTGGAAGGGGATGAAGGAATATTTTCAGAAGTATGTAAATGAATGTAAGGTATGTCAGAAAAAAAAATCAGAACTCACATTCCCAGCTGGTTTATTACAACCATTTCCCATTCCAGAGCAAAAATTGGAGAGTATATCGATGGATTTCATCACCGGTTTGCCAAAATATTTGGGAAAGGATTGCATATATGTGGTAGTGGATAGACTGACTAAGTTTTTGCATTTATTTTCTGTTACATCCTATTTTAGTGTTGCACAAGTTGCTGATCAATTTTTCAAAGAAATCTTCAGATTGCATGGGATCCCCAAGAGAATTGTGAGTGATAGAGATGGTAGATTCATGAGTGCTTTTCAGAAAGAAATTTTCAGTTTGGTGGGCACTAAATTGACTCCAGGGACAAGATACCATCCCAAAACTAATGGAAAAATAGAGAGGGTTAATAAATGGTTGGAAGGGTACGTTCGAAACTATGTGGGAGAACAACAAAAATATTGGACAAAATGGCTACACTTGGGTGAGTTTTGCTACAACAACACCTTTCAGATGTCAATAGGGATGTCTCCTTTTAGAGCATTATATGGTTATAATGCACTTGCATTTGATGATATGATATTTTTTGATAGTAAAGCTCCAAAAGCTAAATATTGGGTGGAAGAAAGCCAAGAAATTTGAAATCTTTTAAAAGACAATTTGCACGTTTCCGAAAATCAATAAAAACAATATGTAGATAAACATAGAGAGGAAAGGACCTTTCAAGTTGATGATTTAGTGTGAGGTTGCATCCATACAAACAAACATATATCAAAAGGAATGGATTAGAAAAGATAAATCCAAGATACTATGGGCCCTACAAGGTAATCCGGAAGATTGGAGAAGTAGCATATGAGTTGGAACTTCCGGAAGGGAGTAAAATTCATAATGTATTTCATGTTTCTTGTCTCAAGAAAGCTATTGGTTAGAAAGTTGTCATTTCAGATATACTCCCTACTTTGTATGATGAAGGACAACTCAAAATTATTCTGAAAAAATTTTTGAAGAAAAGGGAGAGAATATTGAGGAGCAGAACAATCAAAGAATACTTGGTGCAGTGGAAGGATCTACCAAGTGAAGATGCCACATGGGAAGAGGAGAATATTTTGCAGAATTCAAATCTGAAATTTCTTGAGGAAAGGAAATATTGGGTGTGGAGGACTGTAATGTCCCCATTTTAAATAATTGCATAGTGTTGCCCCCTTTCACACACCTGGGTTACATGGTATAAATATTCAAGCCACTCGGTGTGTCCTTGGGGGGAATTCTCGAGTCAAGTCTGTCATCTTGTTCTTGACTCCTCTGTTTAGGCTCAACTCCTAATGAAGCCAAGGGGGGTAGACCCTATTAAGTTACTAAGGCAAAATTATTTAGTATGCTAATGGCATTGAAGAGTAAGTTTTTTAGGAGTTTCGATTTAACAATTGTAAACAACAAATAACATGATGAGATAATCACAAGTAAGCACGAAAATGACACCCAATCACATATAGATTGAAAGAAATAAGCAGTTGACCAGTGCCTTGAAAATGGAGTCGAAAAACAATTAAGAGTGATTGCAAGTGCTGGAGTGAATGTTGTGCAATTGTATCTTGGTTAATTTTAAATTAATGTAAGAAGATGAGTAATTTAACTTAGGCGAGGGGACTCAAGATATACTTAGGGGGTACTTGAAGTATGTCCAAAACTAAATCGTCATGGCTACCCGTAAGGAATATATGGGCTGAATGGAGTCTCTAATACTATTGTTCGTAATGCACCTGAAGGTGTAACAGAGATCGGTGCCCCAAGGTCACTTTTCAGGAGTTCCTACTTCCTTTGGGTATTTTGCCACCGTAATGGTTTGATTGAGGCGTTGGATTTTTTCCTGATGGTTTGTCAATTTGGGAAGAGTGAATCCTAATTATTCTATTCACTAAATTGATTTTGATGTAGCTTTACTGATCGGATAAATCACAGCCAATTACAGAGCATACACACTAGAGTCTTTGTTATTTTTAGTAAATTTTAAAATAGGTGTTCTTGTTTGAAAGAAAACCCTCTAGGAACCTCTTTTGATGCAAGTGGACCTTAATCGGGGAATCAAGGAGGGGTTGATTTTATTATGACTAACGAAACAAATAATGAAAATGGAAACAAATATGCACAAAACCGATTTTCTAATTAGTGCTACCAAGCATCTCTTTCCCCTTGCGTGTCAATCGGGAAATCGTGGGGTAAGTAATATGATTACTTTTGAAATTAAAATATGGAATAATGCAAAATTATATCAAAGTATAGAATCCTGCATGTCAGTACTAAACTAGAGCAGAAAAAAAGGGAAGAATGCAAAAGTGAAATGGACGTTGATCCCCCCTAGGGTGATGGGGAGTAGGCTCGAAAGAGCCTAAAAAAATATTTTATTTTATTATTATTGGTTACAATATCAGAAACCTCTTGGTCCTTATATAGGATGAAACCAATATCTTACAACTTTCCAAAATTTTTAAGATTTAGTAAAAGGGGAGACCCCTGGGGGGATTTGAATGCTCCCGAGGCCACTTTCGAACATCAGCTTATTTTATTTTCTGTTACACCTTATAAAAACCAAAAAGAATGTTAGAATAAAGTATGACCAAAATATATTTAATATTACCTTTGGTTCAGCCTACCTTAACTCAAAAAAGACTAAGTTAAAAATAGCTAAACAAGTGAAAAAGGAACCAAAGAAAGCAAGCTTTCCTTGGGATCTTGGATTGTTGTTTGTGAATCCAATGAAATATGCACTGATTGCTAGATTTAATATTTTTAAAATAGAAAAGGAAATCTAGAGCATGCAACCTACTGATTTTCTTTAACTTGCCATGCAAAACGGACGATTTCCTTATGCTAGATCTAGAATGCTTAATGATACTTTTCAGAAAGGATATCTAGACTATGAGATTTGAAAAATAATATCTATGTAAATTTCACTTTAATATAATAGATCCAAATGATAACAAGTCTTTCAAACATAGTAACTAGGTAAGAAAATTGATTTTTTGAAGGAGAAAGAGGGAGAAAGAGTGTTGGAAGCCTTGGAATGTTGGGCTTTGGAGTCTGCTTTGGTGGAACACCAAGGGACTATGTCATTCAAAAGATATTGAATATAAGGAATATGCAAACCAGCTTGAACTCTTCTACAAGTGAGATCACCTGCAACTTAGAAGTCCTTTCACAAATAGATGGTTAAAACATAGGTGCTGCTGGAAGAGATAATTGGAAAGCATGCAATTAAACTTAAAATACATGCAACTCCAATAGATCTGAACAAGCAAAAAGTAAGAGCATAAATCAAAATAGAATAAACTCTTACCCTAACAGGATAGATCTCTCTCCTTCAAGGCCAATGATTAACCAACAAAAGCAATGATAAATAACACAAATTATACCTCATAAGCATTTGAAAATCACCATCCACACATGAAGAGCATGACACCATAGATCTTGTCTCCAAAGCTTATTTATTCTAGAATAATAAACAATAACATAGTAAAAGAGCAACAACACCTCAATCCCAGTTTTAACTAGCTTGGAAGAGGTGATCTGAGCTTCATTTATACAAAAAATAGGAGATCCAGCCTAAGGGGGGTGCAAATCCCAAGGAGACAGACCACTGCAGCTGAAGGAGAATCCATTAATGCTGATTTGAAGCTGAACTGAGCTTCCACTGAGCCTACTTATCAATCGAGAGGCCAATTGAGCTGACACATCAACCCACAGAGCTTCCAGGAGAATCCACACATGTGGAGGAGAGAGAGGGTGCAATTCCCCATAAAGGATGCTGAAGTTCAACTCTGGATCTGTCCATATCACCTCCTTCAGTCAAGGATTTGTCAGATCCAGTCAATCTGGTTCAAATTTGACTAATTTCAATCAAATTGGCTGAGAATCCACTGATCTAGGATTTTGGATTTGCTCCATTATTCATCAATTTATTAATTAAAATAATCAATAATTGATTTTTTGGGGTTTTGTGACCTGAGTGATGGAAAATCACTCAAAACTAGGAAATAGTGGGTCTATAGGTTTACTGGGTGCTCTTAGCTTGAAAATGAGCACCTACATGAATGAATATGACTTCCAAGCCCACTTTTATTATAAAACCAATTTCTCTAATTAAACTATTAAAAAATAGCCTATGTTTTGGAAAATTTAAATTTAAATAAAAAACACTGAAAAAATTAAAAGATTAAAAAAATCTAAAACCTAGGGGGACTTAGACATGTTCATATGACTCAATCATGATGCCTAGCATGTTTATACATTGACACATAGACTCTAATAACCTCAATAGGCCTAAATGCCAAGCCAACCACCCCAACATTAGAGGTATTGAGTGAAAAACTAAGAAATTATCAGTCGTTTATTCAACAACCAATAATAACCAAGGGAAAAAACACCCTGGGCTGATTGGATTTGCAAATAAATTCTAAGAGACCGAGTTTTTTACAGACACTATCATGCTATAAAATTTATTACAATTCCCCCATGGGGTATGAACATGTGATATAGTACAACAAGAAATTCCCAGAAGTACTTCCAAAGGTCTTTTGAAGTCCGAACAAAAAACCTTTCTCTTGTTCACGAGGATCACTTGATAAAAAACCACCAAGTACAACTTAGGTGGTAACACATAGTAGGAAAATTCCATGAATCCTACTAGTTCCCTAGGTTGGGTGGAAAACGTGGAAAGTTAATAAGGGAGATAATAAATGGTGTTTATACATTAGAAGGAATACATATTTATTTAATTGAGTTAATTAAATGATTACAAGTGAAAAATGAAATGGCTATGGAGAATGGAGACACATGGAGACTATGGGGCCCACTGAAGCTAGAATTCCTATGTTAAATGATATCCTCCTCTTGCAATCTCAAATATATGGGAAGCTTAATGTTTTTGTTAGAATAATAAACCCATAGTTTACTACCTTAGACATTAATTTAATTATTTTTGTCTTATTTGCCTAGTTCATGTGTCCCACCTTGTGCAAGTTGTCTTTTACCTATCCATAGTGGTCAAAATTGCCTTATTTGACTCATGTAGTGCTTTGGAAACCTCAAGGAATCAATTCTGCTTTATTCCTGGCCTCCTAGGTGCCCTTCTACTTTTTCTGCTTTATTGCCTGCTTTTTCAGTGTTTTAAGGCAAATGGAAAAGCTAGACTAGGTGAAGTAAACTAGTTTTTTGTCCTCTTCATCCTCCACTATTTTCTCCTTGGAAAAGCATGTATGAGTTTTCATTCCATCAATATTTAGCTTTCCTAAGCCTTTTTTCCAATTCATGAGCTCCATGACAGATTTGGGATCAACTTTTTACACCTATGGGGGATTTGCTTAATTTTAGTAAGCCTGCTTTATGCTAGATTCAAATTGCTCCTCATGCATTCAAATATATTTTGTAATTATTTAATGAAGCAACCTACTATATTACAGGGTTGGCTATTGTACACTAAGTTAATACAGTTTAGTGTTCAGCTCCAATTTCAGTCTCTTTTGTGAGTGATTTTGCATGATCAATTGTTAATTGTTGTGAGTAAAATTAATCTATCACTGGGTTCAATTTCCACATGGTGTCAGAGCCAATGTATATTGTTTCTCTCCTCCAAAAATTGTTTTGTAGGTTCAACATCAATGACTGGGATCCTTCTACTAACAGCTAGGACAAATTTTCTAAGCTATGGATCAATCACAGAAAACTATCTTGACTCCTTTCAATTTCTTTGAATGGAAAGCAGAGATGGAGATACTGTTGAAAGTGAAATGCCTCTACACGGTGAATATGGCAAGAGAAGTAGAGCCCAATGCAGCTGTAGAGAAGATAAAATGGCACAACAGGAGGGATGAGGCCTGTGGTCTCCTATGTCTGAGTATTTCCAGAGACCTCCTTATCCATCTTGATGGATTGACATCACCGAATGAAGTATGGGATAAGCTTGCTGATATTTTTGGAAAGATAGATGAGATGATGGGACATCAAATAAAAAATGAGCTGATTTCTCTTAGTCAAAATAGCTTTCAATCCCTGCAGCTATATTTCTCCAAGTTCAAAGCACTTGTTTTGCAGCTGAAACAGTGTGGGATCGAAAAGAAGGACGATCAGCTCATCCTGGCCATTCTCTCGAAGCTTGGACCTGACTATTCAGTGTTTATTTCGACCTTCTATGCCACAAAACTGATAGCTCGAACCTGGAAGATGCCTAGCCTTGCAGATTTCATGGAATCTCTCACACAAGAACAAGACAAGCTGGTGATGATGGGCACCATCAAACCATCCAAAGATCAAGTTTTGATTGTTGGAGATTCAAAGGTGGATTCAAAAAGCAAAAAGAAAGCTAAAAAGCCACTTGAGCAAAAGAGAGACAAGAACAAGTCTTCAGAGAAGCCACAAGGTTCCAAGAAGAACTACCAGAAGAAGAAGAATAAAGGTGAAATGAACAAGTGCGCATACTGCAATAAGGGCAATCACTCTGAAAGCTCTTGTATGAAAAAGAAAATAGACATGCTGACCCAACTCCTAGAGAAGAATGGCATCTCCCTTCTAGACAGCTCAAAGAAGAGAGAAGGAGGATCAACTTCAAAAGACAGAGAGAGAGTTCATGCATTGGTTGCTGGCACAACAAGCTCACCTAGCTTCATCATTGATTCTGGATCTTCTAGACACATGGTTTCTACCAAGGAGGCATTCTCCTCACTTGACATGTCGAAAGGACCACCTATAGTACTGGGAGATGACTCTCTCACTAAAATTTTGGGCAAAGGGAGGATTGAACTTGATCATGGTCGGTTCAGCAATGTGTTGTATGTTCTTGGTCTTTCCTCCAACCTCTTGTTAGTGTACCAGATGACTCACACCAGGTCTCCTAAGAAAGTCATATTCTCCCCTGATGAAGTTGAGATCACAGAGATCTCAAGTGGTAACGTCATTGCAAAAGGAGTTGCAAATCATGCTCAAAAGGTATACATGTTCTCACACTTCCTACCCTACTCAAAACCCAATGCTCTTCTGATTCATGCTAATGAGGCAAGCAAGATTTGGCATGAAAGATTTGGCCACCTAAATTACAAGTATCTTTCTGGTCTTAGTGAAAAAGAGATGGTCATAGGGTTTCCCAAGATAAAATTTTCCAAAGGAGTCTGCCAAGGATGTATCCTAGGAAAACACCCAGAGCATAAATTTGAGAGAGCTAGTCATGAGAGAACCTCTACACCCCTCGAGCTGATCCATAGTGATGTTGCTGGCCCATTCCCTCATATGTCCATGAGTCAGGCCAAATATGCATTGAATTTTATTGATGACTTTTCCAGGTATTGCTGGGTTTACTTCTTCAAACACAAGTCTGAAGTTTTTGGCCTCTTCAAAGTCTTTAAGGCTTTGGTTGAAAACCAGTCTAGGAGCAAACTCAAGGTCCTCAGATCTAAAAATGGTGGTGAGTATGTCAAGTCTGAGTTTATTAATTATTGTGCATATGCAGGTATTCAGATGCAGCATTCTATCCCTTACACACCACAGCAAAATGGTGTTGCTGAGAGGAAGAACAAATCACTGAAGGAGATGGCAACATGCATGATGGAGGCCAAAACTTTGCCACCAAAGTATTGGGCCAAAGCTATAAACTATGCAGCCTATATCCAGAATAGGGTGCCTCATAAACAGCTTGAAGGTATGACTCCTTTCGAAGCATGGAGTGGGCACAAGCCAGATGTGACCCATTTCAGGATTTTTGGCTCAAGGGCTTGGGCTAGAATTCCAACTGAGAAGAGGAAGGCTTTGCAGCCCCAAAGCCAAGAGTGTCTTTTTGTTGGATACTATGAATATTGAAAAGGGTACAAGATGATAAATTTGAGCACAAACAAATCCTTTATTGAAAGGTGTGTTCACGTTGAAGAAGAACCCCTTGCAGCAGCGGAAGTGGGAGAAGCCTCTTCACCACCTGAACCTCTGAAAGTAAGTGAAGAGTTTGTTGAACATGCTGATTCTGATTTGTCTTATGGAGATGAGTTTATTGCAGACCCTAACATCCCTACAAGGCCAAAATGGGCAGCCAAGACACTACATGCAGCATGAGAGCTAGCTGGGGATCCCAATGACCCAAGGAGGACTAGATCTCAATTTGAGAGTGGTTTGGGCATGAAGGATCCTATGTTTGCTGAAAAATTCTATTTGATGGTGGAATCTAATCCTCAAACATATGAAGAAGTAGTAGGAGATCCAAGATGGCAAGCTGCCATGAAGGAAGAGTTCAGCTCACTCCAGAAGAGCAACACATGGGAGCTAGTGGATCTTCCCCCAGGGAGGAAGTTAGTTCAGTGTAAGTGGGTCTACAAGACCAAATTTGCTGCTGATGGTTCACCACTGAAGTACAAGGCTATATTGGTAGCCAAGGGCTACTCACAAGTTCATGGGATAGATTACAATGAGACCTTTTCCCCAGTGGCAAAGATGGATTCCATTAGGCTAGCTCTAGCCATTGCAGCCTCAAAGCAATGGGAGGTACATCACATGGATGTAAAATGTGCCTTCCTGAATGGAGATATCACTAAAGATATATATATATGCAGAAGCCCCAAGGATTTTCTACTAACCCTTCTCTTCTGTGCAGGTTGAGAAAGTCATTGTATGGGCTAAAGCAAGCCCCCAGGGCTTGGTATGCCAAGATTGATAGCTTCTTGCTATCACTGAATTTTGTTCGGTGAAAATAAGATCCAAATGTATATTTGAATTTAGTTAATGGTTCATTAATGATCATCGTGTTATATGTTGATGACCTCCTCATTATAGGAAGCTCAAAGGATGAGATTGCTTCCTTGAAGGGTGCAATGAACCAAGCCTTCTCCATGACAGATTTGGGGCTCTTAAGTCAATTTTTGGGCCTTGAGATTGCTCAAACCAAAGCTGGAATCAAGGTGCACCAGTCCATGTATGCCTTGGATTTTCTGAACAAATTCAGAATGAAGGATTGCAAAGAAAGAAAAACTCCTTTCCTTTCAGGAGTGAAGCTGGAAGAAGCTGATTCTTCACCTATGGTAAACAATACACTATATAGGCAATTGATTGGATGTTTGTTGTATCTGACACATACTAGACCTGATATTTCTTATGCAGTAAGTGTGGCTTCTAGATACATGGATCATCCTCATAATATCCATTGGAAAGCAGCCAAAAGGATCCTTAACTTTGTTCAAGGAACAAGGACACATGGGATCTTCTACAAAACAAAATATGATCTTGATTTGATTGGATTTACTGACAGTCATTGGGAAGGTGATAGCACAGATAAAAATTCCACATCAGGATATGTGTTCATGCTTGTAGAAGGGCCAATTAGCTGGTCAAGCAAGAAACAGAGTGCCATTGCACTCTCATCTACAGAAGCAGAGTACAGAGGAGTTGTTAATGCAGCAACTCAATGTTTATGGTGGCAGGGATTACTTGGAGAGTGTGGCTTCGAATTAGAGTAATCAAATACCATCTATTATGATAACTAGAGTACCATTTGAATCTGCAAAGATCCAATTCAAAAGCAGAGAACCAAGCACATTGAGATCCATATGCACTACATCAGAGAGCTTGTGCATGATGGCACCATTCACCTACTCTTCTGTTCATCTTCAGAACAAGTAGCTGGCATCTTCACCAAATCATTTTGTGAGAAGACCTTCAGCAATCTCAAATCATTGCTGGGATTGCTGATCATGCTGTAAAGCATGAGTGAAGACAAGATTTCAAAATTTTGTTTTACAGTCCATGTTTAAGGGAGGATTTTCCCATGTGGTTTTTGCCTCTTTCGTTGGTTGTATGGACATGCAGTATGTAAAGGGTGACTAAGCCTTGTTGCTAGGCCCTATAATTTTTTGATATATTACTCATAAGTTAGGCTTAAGGGGGGGTGTTATAATAATCAACCCATAGTTTACTACCTTAGACATTAATTTAATTATTTTTGTCTTATTTGCCTAGTTCATGTGTCCCACCTTGTGCAAGTTGTCTTTTACCTATCCATAGTTGTCAAACTTGCCTTATTTGACTCATGTAGCACTTGGGAAACCTCAAGGAATCAATTCTACTTTATTCCTGGCCTCCTAGGTGCCCTTCTACTTTTTCTGCTTTATTGCTTGCTTTTTCAGTGTTTTAAGGCAAATGGAAAAGCTAGACTAGGTGAAGTGAACTAGTTTTTTGTCCTCTTCATCCTCCACTCTTTTCTCCTTGGAAAAGCATGTATGAGTTGTCATTCCATCACTCTTTAGCTTGCCTAAGACTTTTTCCCAATTTGTGAGCTCCATGACATATTTGGGATCAACTTTTTACACCTATGGGGGATTTGCTTAATTTTAGTAAGCCTGCTTTATGCTAGATTCGAATTGCTCCTCATGCATTCAAATCCCTTTTGTAATTATTTAATGAAGCAGCCTACTATGTTACAGGGTTGGCTATTGTACATTGAGTTAATACAGTTTAGTGTTCAGCTCCAATTTCAGTCTCTTTTGTGAGTGAGTTTGCATGATCAATTGTTCACTGTTGTGAGTAAAATTAATCTATCACTGGGTTCAATTTCCATAGTTTTTGGATGGATTGTAAGGTTAATATAATTTTCCATATACTTCATAGGTCAAATTTGGGATGAATTGTAACTTACATGGGTAGAGGAAGAGTCAAATCGGGGTTTCATGGAAACTTGGCTAGATTCCCCTTACATTCATGAAATCTATGAAAGCAATGAAGGATATTCTTTGACATTTATGAAACAAGTCAGATCTGAAGCCTAACATCTGACATATGCGAAATTTCAGGTCGAAATATACCATCTAGTAGAGCTCTCATGTGAGTTTGGGAAGCTCAGTGGGATCCTACTCAAATTTGGGGAAGGTGGAAGGCTAGGAAATAGGGGACACATGTCAATTCATGATCACACACCCTAATTCGACTTGGGTTGAGTTTGTGGATGGATTGGGAACCTTAGAAGGCTAAGGAAGTTTATAAAATATAGGAAGGAACCAAGATAATGGCCTTTTGATCATTTTTGAAATTTCTTTTTGTGAAGAGAGAGAACTAGTGGATGAATAGTTCATTAACTAAGAATTTGTGGCCATTGGGTCTAATTGCATAACACTTGGAGCAAACTACACCTCATTTCCCCATGGGTCCAAAACTAGTGTTTTATATTTGATTGAAAGAAGTAATAAAATACATAGGAGGTCTATTGGTTATGCATATGAGTCTCTAATAATGTATTATACATATCGCATGCTTCAATTCGAGAATTTTATTAGGTTTCTACACATTTGGGAAGCCATTTCTACCACTTACCTAGGGGGGATTTGAGCCCAAAATTGCCAGTAAAATCCTCTATCTTGTTCAGAATTTAGTACAGACTTGCTGTTGAGACTCATTTTGTTATCATTTTTGGTAATTAAATAACACATTTTAAACAAATATTTTATTATTTTTAGTATATTTTATGTCATGCAGATTGTTATTTCAGCACAAGGTAAGAAAAAATTTGATGTTATTTCAAATTTGGTTATTAATATCATTTTTATGATTTAAAGAATATTGAATGTATTAGTTGATATGTGTAATCATTTGTAGATTTTATAGTTTATTTGGGAAAAAATTAACACTAAAACGCATCCAGCCTTCCTTTCACACCATATGTCCATGTTGGAGTAGGGTCCCACAGCTACAGAAGAAGCTACTATTTTAACAGATAGACAGTTTTGGCGGAGATATAAGAGGTAAAGCTACGACGCTATAGCAGGTTTCTAGCTACATATCAGAGCCGGAAACCGTGACTGTTGGGACAGAAAAGCCAAGGAAGACGACGATACCTGAGCGGCCGAGAAGAGAGAGCTCACCCACTGCATTGAAGGCAGTGGCGGAGATAAGAGGGCTCAGCTACCCTCATAAAGGGAAAGGAGTAGTGAGGTCGAGGTATTGAAGATAGAAGACAGTAAAGGGAAGCAGCACTGGTACCCATGGTCCGCGTTGGGAAGCATGGAAGACTGCAAGAAGCTGTGGTGAAGGGAAGCGGTGCATAGTACCCATGATCAGCGTCGGGAAGCATGGAAGACTGCAGAGAGCTGTGGTGTGACGAAAAGCGGATACCCCAAGTACAGATATGCTGACTGTCACTAGTTAGGGTTTGGGTTACTCTTGGGACAGGCCCACATTGTTGTAATGGCGAGACCTTCGGGCCTCCTATAGAGGGATGTATTTTGTATTGTAAAAGGGTTGGTTAGTTGGTTGGGCAGTTAGACAAGTAGACACTTAGACTGTTGTATAGAAGCCAAGCTCTAGTTCTGTTATTAGCAGTAGTTATCTTACTATGACCAGTAGCTGGCTCATTGAGCTTGTATGTAACAATCCATAGGGATTGACAGAGAGGGAAGAGTATATTATAAGAGAAACAATATATAGATAGAGATAGAAAAGAGATCTAAGAGAGAAGGGCTCCAGGCTGTGTGCGGAGTTACCCAAAAGATCTCTAGCTGCATATGCAGTGCAGCTGAACTGTGTTTGCTTCCCTCAAGTAATAATAAAGAAACACAGTTCTGTGGACGTAGCTCCCACCCTGGGAGTGAACCACGTAAAACCTACGTGTTATGTGATTGTATTTGTTTACTGTTATCTATTATTTTGCGCATGAACTTTGTTACACTAAGTGTATGTATGTGTTATTCAGTTCGCAGCAATTTAAAAGGATAAACATAAGTTGAAGTCTTGTGGTATTTTGTATGAGGGTTTATCTATGCCCCACATAGATAGTTATTAGTCACAGTGTTAGGCGGCCTTGTATGTTGATTCTTGTAAGTCGGACGCAAGTAACGCTGAGTGCACTGAGATGCCGTGGTAGGATATCGCAGAGAGGCGATATCGTATCGACAGAGGATCTATGGTGCATGAGACCGTAGGTCAAGGATCTAGCGTAGAAGGAGGTTACGTGTTTCCTGGTGCACGACAATGCGATAAGGTTGGAGTCACTGCGAGTAGAGGAGATCGCGCGATGCGCAGAGAGAGAGAGACCTTGCAGCTAGAAGAGCTGCGAGTCACCAGTAGGATGCCACAGAACCTGGTCCAAGAAACTTGAGTCCTTGGCCAACCCATTAGAATCACTTCAGGTGAGGCTTCAGGCCGCTTCACGGTTTGTCGCCGAAAGGGCCAGTGAGCTAGTGGTGTTGTTGGTTAATTATAGTAAACCCGGGTCTACCCATAGCGACCAACAAATGTTTCGTTGCCAGCTTTGGAAAAACTGAGCACTGATGTTCTGGTGGTGCCCTACTAGAGACGAACTCAACCAGTGGGTTGGGTCTAACCTGAGAGAATTTGCTAAACGAGAGAACAGGAGTCCTAAACTGAGTACAGAGGCCTGGTTACAAAAACATATCTCTTCAGACCTGCATGCGATATTTTTTGCAACCTTTGGAAACGAGCTTTACGACTGGTTATCAAAGTTGACTAATATGAGAATATTCAAGAAGAAAAGAAACATTGTCTGGACACCGGAGCTAATTCAGATCGCGAAGAACATTGATAATCCCATCACAAGGACAGTAGACTTCTGGCTTGCGAGTGTGCTAGGATGCTTCGTCACAGAGTTTGCAGTTGATCAAAGGAAAAGCTTCAGCGAGGCTATCGCGGTAAGTACCTAAAATATTTAAACTTGTCCATTAAGATGTTATTACATGAAAAAGGAACAATGGATCTAGTTTCAAATGAATAAGTAAAGATAGTAATGTCACAAGAGTTTGAAAGTGATTTTGATGACATTGGACGAACATGTAGTGGAAAGAAATATAAAGTGGATTTCAGATCTCCCATATTTGAAGACAGCTCAGAGAATACTAGACAACAGAGTCATAGTACCACAGAAAGAATAGAAGGGGGTATTCCTTACCACCCTTATACCCCACAGAAGAAGACCGGGACTCAGAACAATCCCATAGGAAATCCATCCAATAGCTCGTGACAGTACACACTACTGCCACATCACCTCCACCTACATCGTTGAGTGGTACTAACACAGTCAATCAGCATCCACCACATAGAAATAGAATGGCAGATGACATGAAACTACCTACTTTTAAAGGTATAGGAGCAGAGGACCCAGAACATCATTGGTTTGTATGTGAAGCAGTATGGACTATTAAAGGAATCCAAGATGATAACATTAAACTTGTACAGCTGGTTACCACACTTAGGGAATGAGCCTTAACATGGTACATGAAGTATACCGCCACACCCAGAACACTTGTCCAGGTCAGGACTGCCATGATCAAAGAGTTTAAGAAACCTAAGTCTGATTCACAGTGTATCACGGAGCTCAAGGACATCAAATAGTTACCTAAAGAGTTAGTATGGGACTTTGAACAAAAGTTCAAAGCCCTTATAGACTAAGTCAGCTTTGAGTTTGTGCTGGAGCAGCATAAGGAATGGTTTATTGCAGCGCTGCTCCCTCACATCAGAGTGCCACTGATGCAGCAGAGACTCACTACCCAAGATGAAGCGTTGGAGATGGCAATGAAACTAGAGGCTTCACCTCTAGTAGAGACTAGTATAGGAATGATAACGCTACAAAACCAGTTGGATAATCTCACATTACAGTTGCATGAGCTTAAGAAAGGGAAAGAGGTTATGCAAGACATATGGTGCGTAAAGTGTAAAGCACAAGGCCATACTAAAGACAACTGTCTAGTATTTGTAGAGTATATAGCGACCGGGGCTCCTAACCCCTTACCGCAGACCCACGGGTCGTGGTGTGAAATATGCAAAACGCGATGACATTTACCGCAGCAATTCCCTCTACTTCAGAAGTACATGAATACACCTAAGAACTTATACTGTGTCTTCTGTAAGTCAGTAGTCCATGATGAACACGATTGCCGAGCCTATGATCTCATGGTTGGGAGCAAGAAAGACTTGTATAGAGTCCAAAAAAAGACACAAGGTCCCGCAGCAGGACCACAGCATGATCCGGCTCATGGAGGCCATGGAGGAGCATTTAGAGGACGAGGACGTGGACCAGGCTTTGGCCATGGAGAAGGCTTTGGTCATGGCCATGGGCTAGTCGCTTGTTACAACTATGGAGTTGTAGGACATTATGCTAGGGACTGTCAGAGCCCCACTACCACATGTAACTACTGCAAATCTTATGATCACACTATAGAATAATGCCCTACTTTGATAGCTAAGATCAGAGAACCTAAGCCAACAGTACACCAAAACATTCAGCTCATTGCTGCTGAGCAGAAAGAACCAGAACCAAGAGTCAACATTGTAACTCATAGCGGTGCTTCCACCAGTGGGACATCACAGGATATTGAAAAGAACACAGGTCAGGAGTGGGTGCACAGAGCTCCTAACAAAGCAACACCACTTGACCTACAGAAGAATACACAGACATTTCAGGAAGCTAAGACTTTCTTTGATGACCCTGTGCACTCAGGATCGTAGGTATTGCCGTCTAGGGGTGTACCGCAGAAAACACCTTATGGCATTAGCCCTGTACAAATACCGCAGGCTACCACATCGGGAAGATGCGATGAGGATGAATCGACAGGAAGCGTACAATCATTCCTGTGCAGTTGCTTGAAACTCATCAGAAATGAAAAACCTATCAGAGAGCTTCAGTGCATCATAGATCAGTGTCAACAACCTTCTCTCTTGAACAGTGCACAATGCATTGTTAATAGCATTATGGGCCATACAAGAACAGGAAGAGAGATGAAGCTCACAGCATAGGTTGGAGAATTTGAAATGGATGAGGTAGTCCTAGATCTAGGATCAGAGGTAAATGTTCTGACTAAGAAGACATGGGAACAGATGGGTAGCCCTAAGTTAGTCATATCGCCTATCCATCTGAGATTAGCTAATCAGCAGAGAGTATCACCACTGGGTCGATTACCATAGGTACCAATTGACATTGAAGGAGTTCACAGCTTTGCGGACTTTGAAGTTATAGAAATCATTGGCGATAGTAGACCATATCCAGCATTTCTAGGCATTGATTGGGTGATTGGTAACATGGCCGTTATCAACTTAAAGAGAAGACAAATGACCTTCAAGGATGCATAGATCCAGGTCATCGCACCATTGGATCCTCTTCAGGGTCCTAGATACATTGAACCTATCCGAGCAGAGGAAGAGGCATGTAACGTGGACAGTCTCTATCAGATGACTACGAACCAGAATGACTACATCAATCCAACTGCAAAAGGGAACATTAGTTGGTGATGTGATAGCTCATGCGCATCAGATTCAGATGTTGGTCTAGAGAACTAGCAGAACAGACTTTATGAAGTCTCAACGCGTAGATGTGCTTACATGACTAAGTCACTGCAATGGATTGGCGTAGAAATTAATGAGATTCTCTCATTTTAGGGTCTAACAGATATCCAAGATTTTCTCACGCAGTTCGAACAACAAATTCCTCACGAGCAGAGGATTGCAGCTATGGACCTTGCAGTTCGAGCCACACCTACAAGATGGTGGCATGTGCATAAATAAAATATCGCATCATGGGATGATATTAAGAGATTGACGGTGATCAGATTCACTATCGACAGAGAGTATATCCAGTAGAAATACACAGGAGAAAGTGACCCCAGGTCACATATTCAAACATGTGAACAGAATTGGTCGGACATTCCTGAGGATGAATGGGTTCACCGATTCATTCACACTTTGGACACAATTCCAAGGAACTGGTATACAAAGATTGAATTGCGCAAGGGAACGACTACATGGTCACTTATGATAGACAACTTCCTACTCACCTTCGCTTTTGAATATGAGTACCCAAGTGTTGATCAGGCCTTAGATGTAATAAAGAATAAGATATTTGAAGATTGTACCCTATCGGTACATACTCAACCTGAGTGGGCCATCCAGTTAGTAGATGCGCTTGAGTGCTATAACTTTGAAGCAGAACCATGGGATGAGGATGATAATCCTCACAACATCAACATTCTGGAGTTAGAAGGGACTCACGATGTTGATGGACCAAAGCTAGAAATTCCAGCAATCACAGAGCCCATCAAGACTAGAAAGATTAGTATTGGCATAGACACAGAACCAAAGTTTGCCTCTATTGGAGACTACTGGGATGATAAGACAGTAGGACAGATTGCAGATTTGCTACATGACTATCAGGAACTATTTCCCACCAAGTTCATAGAGATGAAGGGAATAGTTGGAGACCTGGGAGTAATGAGGATACCATTGAAGGAGGATGCCAGACCAGTCAAGCATCATCCTTATAGATTAAATCCGTGCTACAAAGAAAAAGTTAAGGATGAGATCGACAAGATGCTAGTAGTAGGCATCATTGAGCCCATAGAAGAAAGCGAATGGGTTATCCCCATGGTCATACAAGAAAATGAAACCAAAGGAGACATCAGGATCTGTGTCGACCTACGTAAACTCAACGATGCATCGCTCCATGATCCATTCCCGACACCATTCACTGATGAAGTGCTAGACAATGTAGGAGGACAGGAGGTCTACTCCTTCACTGATGGCTTTTCAGGCTATCATCAGATCAGAATCCATCCAGAAGATCGATCTAAGACCACTTTTGCAATAGAATGGGGCTCATTCCGGTATACGGTAATGCCCTTTGGTCTTAAGAATGCACCAGCTATCTTTTCTAGAGTAGTAGTTTCTATATTTAAAGAATACATCCATAAATTCCTAGAAGTTTATTTTGATGATTGGACTATATTTGGATTAATGGAAAAGCACATAGGTGATTTAAGACCGATGTTAGAGAAATGTAGGCAGTACCAGATTTCTCTAAACTTCAAAAAATGTATATTTTGTGCACCATTTGGTATTTTGTTGGGTCACATTGTTTGCAGGCAAGGCTTGATGGTAGATCCTACAAAGAATGCCATCATTGTAAACCTTCCAGCACCCAACTTAGTCAAACAACTGAGAACAGTACTTGGTCATACCGGGTACTACAGAAAATTTATCAAGGGCTACGCAAAGATTACAGCACCGATGGAAAAACTCTTAAAGAAAGATGTAAAATTCGTATGGAATGAGGAATGCCAGCAGAGTCTAGACACGCTTAAAGAGAAGATGGTTACAACACCCATCTTAGTATTTCCAGACTGGACTAAGCCGTTTCATGTACATGTGGATGCATCTGGCATCGCACTAGGGATTGTTTTGATGCAACCAGGAGAAGGAGGTATCAATCATCCTATCGCATACTCCAGCAGAAAGCTATCGACGACAGAAAAGAACTACACCACGGCAGAAAGGGAAGGCTTAGCTATGGTGTACGCTCTACAGAAGTTCAGGCACTACCTATTGGATGCCTTGTTCAAGATGTTTATTGACCATTCCGCATTGAAGTACTTGGTCAATAAGCCAGTGTTAGGGGGAAGAATCTGCAGATGGTTACTCTTATTTCAGGAGTATGATTTTGAAATCGTTGTAAAACTAGGCAAGTTGAACGCCGTACCTGATCATCTGTCGCAAATAGATTCAGGAGAAGAGCCAAGTAACCTAGAGGATAATTTTCCAAATGCACAGTTGTTCTCTATCCAGATCACAAATGACTACTATTCTGACATCATTCAATTTCTCACTACAGGATTGGCACCTGTTGAATTTACTAAGTAGCAAAAGAAGCAATTGGTTGTTAGAGCAGCAGACTTCACTCTGATCATAGGACAACTATACAAGCTAGGTCCAGATGAAGTCTTGTGTAGATGTGTGATGCCGCACGAAAAAGAGGCTATTATCAGAGAGGCACATTCAGGTACCGCAGGAGGTAATTTTGCAGGAAAGCCGACTGCGCAGAAAATCCTAGCCGCAGGATTATGGTGGCCTACTTTACACAAAGACACTAAGGAATTTTGCAGATGCTGCGATATCTACCAGAGGGTAGGAAAACCTTCGCGACACAATGAAATGCCACTGCAACCACAGATTACTCTACATGCATTTGACAAGTGGGCTATAGACTTTGTGGGTCCTATCAACCCACCAGGAAAATGGACTGGTGCAAGATACATCATCACGGGAACAGAGTACCTCACCAAGTGGGCAGAGGCCAAAGCAGTAAGAAATTGTGATGCTTCTACAGCTGCAGAGTTCCTCTTTGAGAACATCATCAGTAGATTCATATGCCTAGTAATTTTGATGAGTGATCAAGGCACACATTTCTTGAATCGCACCATTGAATTCTTGACAGAAGAATTCTAGATACAGCACCATAAGAGCACTCCCTACCATCCACAAGCTAATGGTATGGTGGAGGATTTTAACAAGATTCTAGAAAATGCTCTTACTAAGATATGCAATAGTCAAAGAAATGATTGGGACCTAAGGGTTAATGCTGTATTATGGGCATATAGGACTACATACAAGAAGCTTACAGGACACACACCTTTCAGCTTGGTATATGGACAGGAGGCTGTTATGCCTATGGAGTATATTATTCCCAGTTTAAGAATTGTTCAGATCACCGAGATGGCTGATATAGACATGATGAATGAAAGGCTAGTGCAGCTGCTTGCCTTGGAGGAAGACAGATTCATCACAGGATTTCATCAGAAAGTGCAGAAGGCACGAGAAAAAGATTGGCATGACAGACACATTAAGAGTAAGACTTTCCAGATCAGAGATTTAGTACTCCTCTATGACAGTAAGTTTATTAAGTTTCCAGGAAAGTTCAAGACGCATTGGTTAGGGCCATATCAGATACAACAAGTTACAGAGGGAGGTGCCGTTTAGCTCAGCAAACTGAACGGGGAGCTTCTTCCCACATTGATTAATGGCAGTAGGCTTAAGCTCTATAGTGACAGTCACCCCACCTCTCAGCCATAGCTTAGACAGCCGAAAGGTGCAGATGTCCAGTGTAGTTGAAAGGAGGCATCGCACCGGGAATTAGTCTACATCGGCAGGTATTCTAAGTATGAGGAATCGCATAAGGATGGTCATTTTGCACAAGTCATAAGCGGCTTGCGATAAAAAAAAAAAAAATTAAATAAATAAATAAAATTAAATATAACGCTTGTTTGTTTTGCGCAGGTGATGCAGTGTGGCATCGCAGCAATGCGATGTTTCTCCGTGCCACGTATCTAGTTTTGCAACCGACAGAGGGCCAGTCAAGTCGCCTTCTGACAGGCAGTTAATGAGGAAATGACTGGTACACCTTACCATAGATTTGGCAGTAGCATAATTAAGTTTCCATATTTCGCAAATCTTCGATGAGACCGGCTCCTGTACACACACGATTCGAGGGACACATGATCGGATTTCAGCATTTATTGAGGATCAAGATGACGGGTATGGTCTCGTCCAAGCAATTATTATGACTGATGGGTTCAGCCGAGATTACCGTTGCGTCCGGGATTGTTACCTTCGGTATAAAAGTATAAATTATTCAATTGGGAGGGTTACATTTTCCAAAACGCGAGAGCTATACAGAGCATTGTTAATTTTTCCCTGTGCAGAGCTAATCCCGTTATAGAGTGCTGTGATTTCTAGAGTTCAAAGCCATTGCATGCCGAGGATATTCCATCGAGTGGGTTCTGTCTGAGGACAAACCTATAGAAGCAATTTTGGAAAGAACGTACTGGCCGTGCGTCCGCCATGATGACGCCGCCCAAGGTTGTGAATATAGGTGCATCACATGTCAAACAGCCGCTAAGGATGAAGAGTCAAGCGCAGGATGTAGAAGATGTCATCAAAAGCTCTACTGAAGAGGAGAAGAAAGATGACTTGATCACTGAAGATAAGAAAGCAGAGAGGAAGAATGATGAGAAGAAATCTCTCGTCAGAAAGAAAGTAAAAAGGAGAAAATGACGACAACGAGAGAAGGCCGCTGACCTATCTGATCAGCTAAGAGAGGAACAAGATATTGCTGAGGCAAAGAAGTGGAAATTTAAAGATCAGAGGCAGCGTGAATACCTGGAGCGATTTACTGAGAAAGAAAATGGAAAAGAACAACAAATCCAGCAAGAAGAACTCCAGCATGTAGACAAAGGCTTGTTCTCGGAATGGAATTCATGGTTTTTATCGTGCGCATATGAAGGGTTCCAAACCAAGTGAAGTGCTCTGTGAAGGCCGAAAGATATAGATTTATATCTTCCTTATAGCATGAGCTCTAGTACAGATAGAGAGGATTTCTCGTGATACCATGGATTTGAATCCTTATAGTAACATATGGGATAGAAAATCCTTGCAAGCGACGGAACTGCGAACATAACAATAAGGAAAAGTAAGAGAACTCTTAGACAGAAGACTCCAGTATTAGTCAAGATTTGCTTGACTCGGAACGAGAGCGTGTGGAAGTGATGTAGAATGAAGTCGCAGGACTTTAGGACAAGTTGCAATCAACTTCGCAGGAAGCCAAGGAGAAGCTATAGCAGGAGAAGCCCGCTGGTAATGGCTCAGGGCCGAGCCACAAGTAAGTGTTAGGGGAGTGTTGGAGTAGGGTCCCCCAGCTATAGAAGAAGCTGCTATTTTGATGGATAAACAGTTTTGGCAGAGATATAAAAGGTAAAGCTATGATGCTGTAGCAGGTTTCTAGCTACAGATCAGAGCCGAAAACCATGACTATTGGGACAGAAAAGTCAAGGAAGACGACGGTACCGGAGCGGCCAAGAAGAGAGAGCTCACCCACTGCATTGAAGGTAGTGGCGGAGACAAGAGGGCTCAGCTACCCTCATAAAGGGAAAGGAGCGACGAGGCCAAGGTATTGAAGATAGAAGAAAGTAAAGGGAAGCAGCGCCGATACCCATGGTCAGCGCTGGGAAGCATGGAAGACTGCAGGAAGATGTGGTGAAGGGAAGCGGTGCATAGTACCCATGATCAGCGCTGGGAAGCATGGAAGATTGCAGAGAGCTGTGGTGTGATGGAAAGCAGCTACCCCAAGTATAGATATGCCTACTGTCACTAGTTAGGGTTTGGGTTACTGTTGGGACAGGCCCACATTGTTGTAATGGCGAGACCTTTGGGCCACCTATAAAGGGATGTATTTTGTATTGTAAAAGTGTTGGTTAGTTGGTTGGGCAGTTAGACAAGTAGACACTTAGACTGTTGTATAGAAGCCAAGCTCTGGTTCTGTTATTAGCAGTAGTTATCTTACTCTAACCAGTAGCTGGCTCATTGAGCTTGTATGTAACAATCCGCAGGGATTGACAGAGAGGGAAGAGTATATTGTAAGAGAAACAATATATAGATAGAGATAGAAAAGAGATCTAAGAGAGAAGGGATCCAGGCTGTGTGCAGAGTTACCTAGAAGATCTCTAGCTACATATGCGGTGCAGCTGAACTATGTTTGCTTCCCTCAAGTAATAATAAAGAAACACAGTTCTGTGGATGTAGCTCCCACCCTGGGAGTGAACCACATAAAACCTGCATGTTATGTTATTGTATTTGTTTACTGTTATCTGTTATTTTGCGCATGAACTTTGTTATAGTAAGTGTATGTATGTGTTATTCAGTTTGCAGCAATATAAAAGGATAAACATAAGTTGAAGTTTTGTGGTATTTTGTATGAGGGTTTATCTATGCCCCGCGCAGACAGTTATTAGTCGCAGTGTTAGGAATCCTTGTATGTTGAGTCTTGTAAGTCAGACACATGTAATTCTGAGTGCGCTGAGATGCTGTGGTAGGATATCGCAGGGAGGCGATATCGCATCAACAGAGGAGTTGTGGTGCGTGAGACCGTAGGTCAAGGATCTAGCATAAAAGGAGGTTACGTGTTGCACGGTGCACGATGATGCGATAAGGCTGGAGTCACTGCGAGTAGAGAAGATCACGTGAAGCTATCAAAAAGGATTGTGCAACGCGTAGAGAGAGAGAGACCTTGCATCTAGAAGAGCTGCGAGTCACCAGTAGGATGCTGTAGAACCTAGTCCAAGACACTTGAGTCCTTGTCCAACCCATTAGAATCACTTCAGGTGAGACTTCAAGCCGCTTCGTGGTCTATCGCCGAAAGGGCCAGTGAGCTAGGGATGTTGTTGGTTAATTATAGTAAACTTAGGTTTGCCCATAGCGACCAATAGTCCAACTCACGATCCAGGTTGGTGTTTAGCTCATCATCAAACCGTCGCATGAAATTCACTAATTGTTTGCTATGTTTTCCCTAGATCAATGCACATCTAGCTCACGACTCAGTGTTCTTTTTAGTTCATCGTTCAGCTCACCCATCGGCCTGCATGGTGTCCATAATCACTTTTGAGCATTTAAACATGAAACAACCTACAACCGATGTATCATTATTTACGCATCTAGGTAATCTCTGTGCTGAACCAATTTATTTAACTCGTTCTATAGAAAGATCGCTGTGAATTATTTGCATTCTAGAGAATTCTTAGATATGGTTTTTCCTTCGGATGAAGTGATTCTGGAAGCCATGTGCAGACAAGATAAGATCTGCGAGGATCTTCTGTTGGAATATAATAAACCCACTCATAAACTTAGGATAAAATAATTAATCATTATTTGATTAATTATTCACCCACTAGCTTAATTAGTTGGCATCCACTTGCACCTTAAAGTCAATGCATGCCATCTATATCCTAGGAATGATTTATTTCTGATTCTGGGTTCATCTAGAATTAGTATACAGGACCTTATAGCAGATTTTGCTTTTTCTGCTTTTTTCTGCTTTATCCTGCTTTTCTATGGATAAGATAAAAGCTAGTCAACTAGAAAACTGGGAGCTTTTGTTTCCAACCCATCCTCCATTATTTTCTCTCCATATTCTAGGATTAGAAAGTCTTTCCTTCACTCATCATCACTCACTCATGCTATTGCTAATTCGTGAGGTGCTTGATAGATTGGGAAACTGCTTTAGTCAACTATGGGGTTTATCATAATTAGTAAGCCTGCTTTTATGAGCTAGCTTGAGTTGTCTTCATGCAACTCCTTTTTCCTTTATAAGGATGTATTGCCTATGTAATAATATCAATTATCATTTATTGATCATTCATTAATGTGTGTTAATTAATTCTTCTTCTTCTCTCCTTATGCTAATTCTCTGAAATTCTCTGTGAGGTTAATTGTGTGCTTAGATCCTTAGCCAGTTTATGAAATTGCTTATGCCATCAAGGCTTTAGAATTTCTACATGGTATCAGAGCTAAGGTTCTCAAAGTTCAAGTTCTACATGCTATTAGAGCTGAGGATATCAAAGCTCTACATGATATCAGATCTTTGAGAGTTCATTAATTAATCCTCCTTTTTTAGATTTGCAGGTTTAGTTTGCAATTTCAACTTTGAATGGATTCAAGAGTATCATTTCCTCTTCTTTCTCCATTCACAAGCTATTCAGAGTGGAAACTGAAGATAATTTCATATCTAAAGAGACAAGGTCTCTATGAGATATCTATTGGAGATGGTGAAGAATCTTATGAAGAGCAAAGTGACTGGTTGAATGACTGTGATAGAGCAATTGGAGCTATTTGTCTATCTATCTCTCCATGCATGCGCTACCTTATTGATTCTGTTGATTACCCAAGAGATCTCTGGAGAATATTGGATAGAGTTTTGGGAAAGGACAATGAGGATCCTTCTAGCTATGTGGAGAGTGCCTCTAGCTCCTCAATGATTTCTCTCTCTCAAGATGTCTCGGCCTCTACTGTCTCTGATGAAGTTGATCATGAAGAAGAAGTTTCTCATACAGTTCTTGTTGCTACTACTCTCTTTGATTCGAATGCTTCCTCTTTCAATCAAGAAGCAAATATTGAAGAGCCATGTTTTTCTGTGCCTCTTGAAGTAGAAGATCTTGATTCATCTTCTCATGATGCTGTTGATGAAAAAGAAGTGAATAATGGAGCTGCTATTGCTATTGATGATTCACTCACACATTCATTGTTCTCTATGTCTTCTATCATGGATTCTGAGATCCATATGCCAGACCTCTCACACCTTGTGCATACCTCTCCTCTTGATGGTGCACAACCCAGTGATTTTCAGGATGTTTGCTTAGCCAAATCAAGTCCTTCCAGTGTTTTTCCACTTACCATACTTGATCCCATGTGCTTCTGTAGCTCCTTCTTTTGTTCTTGGCACTCATTCTCAGAGCCTACTTGAAGATTTTGAACATCACTATCTTTCCTCCTCTCATACTTCTACCGTAGAGGATTCTTTACCAGTATATTCCCATGAGTCTACTGTTGTGTTTATTTGTGATCTCTTGGATTATTTGGAAGCTAGATCAACCCATGGAGCCCATGCATTCACACTCTTTGATCCCATGCCTTCTCTATGTTCCTACATGATCACTTCCACACATCCTCTCTGTGTAAATGAAGATGGAGACATGATACATTCGCTTGGACAGTTATTTCACCTATCTAGAGCTCATTTCATCTCTACTGGTTCGAAGTTCAAGTCATATCATCATCTTGGAGCTGATTACAAGTCTCAATATCCTTCAATATTTCCTTCACATCACTGGATTTCAGTTGTTCTACATGGTCCCAGGTTCCATCCTGCAGCTGTCCTTGATCCAGGTGAGTAGATTTATATTCTTCCCAAGAAGAAGATTCCTCTAGACATCAGCATTTAGTTTGGAGCAGCAGCAACACCAGCAATTCAACATTTTTGGTATTTCTTTTCATGTCCTTTCTTGAGGGAGGATTTTCCCCTTGAGGTTTTGCCTCTTTCCTCGTTTCTTTGGACAAGATAAATTGTAAAAGGGTGACCATATATTTATTGATGGGCCCTATATGCATATATATTTCTGATTAGTTCAGGAATATCATCATAAAGTCAGGCTTAAAGGGGGGTGTTGGAATATAATAAACCCACTCATAAACTTAGGATAAAATAATTAATCATTATTTGATTAATTATTCACCCACTAGCTTAGTTAGTTGGCATCCACTTGCACCTTAAAGTCAATGCATGCCATCTATATCCTAGGAATGATTTATTTCTAATTCTGGGTGCATCTAGAATTAGTATACAGGACCTTATAGCAGATTCTGCTTTTTCTATTTTTTCTGCTTTATCCTGCTTTTCTATCGATAAGATAAAAGCTAGTCAACTAGGAAACTGGGAGCTTTTGTTTCCAACCCATCCTCCATTATTTTCTCTCCATATTCTAGGATTAGCAAGTCTTTCCTTCACTCATCATCACTCACTCATGCTATTGCTAATTCGTGAGGTGCTTGATAGATTGGGAAACTGCTTTAGTTAACTTTAGGGTTTATCATAATTAGTAAGCCTGCTTTTATGAGCTAGCTTGAGTTGTCTTCATGCAACTCCTTTTTCCTTTATAAGGATGTATTACCTATGTAATAATATCAATTATCATTTATTGATCATTCATTAATGTGTGTTAATTAATTCTTGTTCTTCTCTCCTTATGCTAATTATCTACAATTCTCTGTGAGGTTAATTGTGTGCTTAGATCCTTATCCAGTTTATGAAATTCCTTATGCCATCAAGGCTTTAGAATTTCTACATCTTCACCATTGATCCTATTTTCTTCCAAAGTTAAGCAATACCGAGAACCAGGAGTTCCATATGAGACTAGCATATGATGTTGATACACCTATTAATCCCTTACCAAGGGAAGGAATATTTGATAAGGGGAATATGGCAAACATTTCTGCTACGATTCCTATCAACATCTCTGCAAACGAAAATGTTGTGGAAAATGTACACTTGTGAAATGCTCTTCGGAGGAGATTGCAATCTATACAGCCTTATTTAAGGAATTCTGCGATGTATGTGCCTAGTCATATGAGGATATGCCATGCATAGCTCCATCAATATTCAAGCATGAAATTTGAAATTACCCTGATGCTAGACCTGTTCGACAAAAGTTGAGACCTATCAATCTGCGCAAAGCGGCAGCGGTGAAGGATGAAGTTGAGAAACTGCTGAAAGCCGGTTTCATTTACCCATTAGATTTGACAGAATGGGTATCCAACACTGTTCCTCTTGACAAAAAGCAAGGGAATATATGCGTTTGTATTGACTTTCAGGATCTAAAAAAATCCCGTCCCAAGGAAAACTACCCCACGCCATTCATAGATCAAATTATTGATGCCTATGTGGGAAGTGAAGTCTTTTCATTTATGGATGGTTTCTCCGGGTATAATCAAATCCAAATTAAATCGAAATACCAACATAAAACAGGTTTTATCTGTCCATGGGGTACCTTCACGTATAAGAAAATTCCCTTTGGATTGAAAAATGCAGGGGCAACCTTTCTGTGGGAAATGAATTTTGCATTTCAAGACATTAAAGCCATTATCAAACCCTACCTTGATGATTTTATAGCACATTCTCATAAGAGTATTGATCACCCAGATCACTTGCATTTGATTTTTGAATGATGTAGATACTACAAAATTTACTTGAATCCCCACAAGTGCATTTTCTGTGTCAAGTCAGGGAGACTGCTTGGATTGATTGTTTCCAACAAAGGCATTCAGGTGGATCCTTTGAAAGTTGAGGCCATCATAAATCTGCCTCGTCCTCGTTGTATCAAGTAGCTTCAAATCTTGCAAGGGAAGTCCAACTTCCTTCAATGTTTTATTGTAAATTATGCCAAGATTGCTAAAGGTTTCATGCACCTATTGAAGCAGGACACCCCATTTGTATGGCATGATATTGCACAACTTGCATTTGAGGCATTAAATAAATATTTGTTGTCGACATCGTTATTGGACTCGCCAGATTACTCTCGTGATTTTATATTGTATCTGGACGCATCTGAGTCGACCATAGGGGTAGTACTAGTCTAGGAGGACAATAAGATCCAAGAGCATGTCATAGGCTATCTCAGCCATGCTTTAGCTGTCCCTGAACTTAGGTATTCCCACGTCAAGAAGTTGGCCTTGGTAGCTATGTATGCTATTCAGAGGTTGCATCACTACATCTTACTAAGAACCATGATGGTAGTGGCGGATGTTAATCCTTTCCAATATGATTTGTCCCGACGGATGATTGGAGGAAAACTCAATAAATGGATAGTCATTCTTCAGGAGTTTGACTTAGATTTCCAATCCACCAGATCCAAGAAATCCTTAGTTTTTGTTGAGATCATTGCAAAATTTTGGGTAGAAGAAGATGTAGCCATTGAAGAAGATTCATTCCTAGATGAACATATCTTTTTGGTCTCCAACTCTAACCCTTGGTATGGATATATACTTCTCTATATCTAGACTTTGAAGTAACCTATAGCCTTCTCGTGGGAAGAATGGCGCAAACTATGCATACATGCCAAAAATTACCTCATTATTGGAGATACTTTATATTGTAGGTGGGTAGATTCTGTTTTGCGTCGATGTCTTACCCATGAAGAAGCAGAGACTGTCATAAATGATGCCCATAGTGGAGTGTGTGGGGGTCATTTATCTGGGTTAGCAACGGCCTAGAAGATCTTACCTGTCAGTTATTTCTGGCCCACGATCTTTAAATATTGTGTGGAAGCCGTGAAGCATTGTTATCCTTACCAGCTTTACACCAGAAAGATGCGGTCGCATCCTGCTCCATTATTTATTGTCATCTAAGTGGGACCCTTCATGAAGTGGGGGATAGATTACACGATGTGCAACCCAGTATCGGCTGGGGGGCACAAACTTATCATTATCACTATAGATTATTTCACGAAGTGGGTAGAGGCAATGGCCACTTATAAAGATGACAGGGAAACTGTAGCTTTTTTCATTTTCAACAAAGTTATTGCATGATTTAGTATCACTAAAGAGATTTTCACTGACCATGGAAGTCACTTCCAAAAGAGTATGATGACTGAATTGACCACTATGCTAGGGTTTGCACAAGATCATTCATATTCTTTCTATCCTCAAGCAAATAGTCAAGTCGAGGCTGTAAATAAAACCTTGAAGACTATTCTCAAGTGCATTATTAATGCAGCTTGTTCCAATTGGCACATCATGTCATATCCTGCACTTTGGGCATATCGGATCAATGTGAAAACTACTACAGGGTTCTCTCCTTTCCAACTCGTTCATGGAGTGGAAGCAGTCACCCCGATTGAATGTGAAATACCATCCTTAAATATTTCTATTCATGTGTTACATGATATGACTGAGATGGAAGAATGTTTATTACATTTAGAACATCTAGTCACATGGTCTGGATTGTATTGGTTCTTTTGGATTTTTCGACGAAGACCTTAGGTTGATATCTATGGCCTAAGTTGTGCAAGATTATGTTGTGTCCACTTACATAGTTTCCATATCTTTGAAGATTCATCATTATTGTATATTGTGGCTTTGATCCACCTTTGTAATATATGTGGTCTTGAACCCGTATCATATGATATACTCAAATATTGTAGAGGAGCTGGTGTTCCAGTATATTGAACATGGCATCCTTATATATGAATTTATATATGACATTACTATGTATTTGTTTCAGGTATTTCCTCTACTCCATTGGACCTCTGAGTTCTCCAAGAAAAGGATTATAAGGTATTTCATCCATTGCTTCCCTATGACCTTGTTGAAATATTGTAACATTAAAGAATATTCTATACGTATCTTTTCGTGGTCCCTGAGGGTCCTATCGGGAGAACCAATTGTATTAATTTGTACTACGATGCTTCTAATCGGAATAACTAATAAGATTCATGAGGTAGTCCCCTCTAATTGTAAAGGTGGGTTATTAGCACCCTAGTGTGGTTACTTGAGCCTACATGTGTAACTCGAGCCTACATGATTAACTTGAGCCTACATGTTGGATGAGTTAATTAAAGTGAATGGATGAATATAAATAGAGGTGTGTCTCTCCTCATTTGGACACACACACTCTCACTTGTGTAGCGCATTAGTGGAGAAGAGAAGAGTAGCTGGAGAAGGAGGAGGATCAGGCTTTGATCTCCTTATTGGTTTTATCTTTTACATTTTTGGGGCATCTATACTGAGGAATCTTTTGCTGGGTTTTTCCCTTTATGGTTTTCCCAAGATAAATCTTTGTGGTCCTTTTGTATGGTTGTGCTTGTCTATCTTTCAGTGAACATGTTTATATGCTTTTGTTATGAAAATGAAATGAAATACTGATGTCTTAGATAAGCATATGAAAATTCAACATGGTATCAGAGCTACCATGAAAAGAATACATTATGTAGCTAAAGAATATGGGGCTTCTTAATTTTTGGTTGTCTCTCCACAATCGATCAGCAAAATAAGTCTAGGATGACTCTCCATTGAAGGGTGCATCTTTTTGTCGAAGTAGAATTCAATTCTGAGCATTTTCAGTTTTCGGTGCAGGAAATTAGGGCTTCTTGCAGAAGAAGAATTTTTGACTGAGCCTGGCATAGGATTTCTATCCTCATCAAAGTCAAAGTTTAGAGACCTAGATCAATATTTTTGGTTGGGTGAAACTCCGAGAAAGTCAAACCCTAGTTTGACCCCGAGCTAGAAAAACCTTAAATACTAAAACTGCTAAGTTTTGGTACGTTCGCTATATTATGAGATTTGAAAAGGTTTAGGAGTTGAAAATTGTAGAGGCTTGAGATAAAATCCCTATGTACACTGTATCCAAAAATCAGCCTCACATTCACTATATTCTAGGAGATATGATCCATCCAAATTAGGGTTCCGGCCTCTTCTAGAATTCATCACTAAACAGGACACCTGGGGAGAATTGATATATATTGGGATATAGAGGTCCAAATTAAATTCTTGAAGATGTTATAGAGATTTCATGGAATTTAATTTCTGTGGTCCAAATTTTAGACCTAGAAGATGAAACAGTGACACGTGGCAGGCCATACAACTTCGCTTTTCTGAACAGTCCTGTAACAGGTGACCTTGGGAAAAGGATCATTAATCCAAATTGGTGAAACCAATTCTATTGAAAACTATGGTTTTGGATCAGGGAAATGCGAGGTTACCTCAATACAAAATTTTAGACATAGTGGAGCATCAATTTCGGAGATATCACAGAAATAGTGATAGGAATTTCTGTAGAAGAAATTGGAAAACTAGGTCTTCCTGTTCCGAGAGCTTCCCTCCACTGTTTTCAGAAAAGGAGTACATTGGACAGATCCATTTGAAGAGATATATATTTATATCCAATCATATCTAAAATATTCCAATTTTTTAAAATTATGTTTTCTTTGACAAACCCTAGATCAGCCAACTCCAGAAGCAGGATAGACACCTCAAATCGATAAGATCTATTATTTTGCTATTTGCATTTGAGGTTCTCATTTCAAAGTGATGTTTCACATCAGCTTGATGATAAGCTTGGTGAAGTTGACAACTTCCAATCATGGAAGTATTTGATCTCTCTAAATAAAATGAATTGGACACCTACATGAGTAGAGAGGTTCCAGTTCTAAAGGGAGATGAGGCTCAAAGCCTTCCGCCAGAAGAACTTGGTCAAGGCCAAGAAGATCATTGTTGATTCAGTCACGAATCAACTTGTACTACAAGTGTCTTCCTTAAAGACACCAAATATGTTTGATTCCTTGACCAATATATTTGAAGGGAAGAACATAAATTAGAATATTACTTTAATAAAACAGTTGAAGAATGTGAAGATCCAGAATGCAGAGACGATGCAGTCATACTTTACGAGGGTCTCTCAAATCAAACAACAACTTATAGTGGTAAAAGAAGAAGTGAAGAATGTAGTAGTGGTGATGTCCACCTTGAATGGCCTCCAAGGATCATGGGATTCATTCATTCAAGGAATGTGTGCCAGAAGGAAGTAATTACTTTCAATAGACTCTGGGAAGAAGAAGAAGCTCGACTCATAAGAAGAGAAGAAGAAGATGGGAGCACTTGAAGATCCCTTAAGCGATGAGAAATATTAAGAGTCCAATTCTTGATGAACCTCTTATCCATCTTATCATTTGGATAAGAAATGATGATTAAATGAATGAAGAAGATGATAAAGCTAGAGTCTACCCATGAAATAAATAAAAGATAAGTATTCAATTGTCATTTCATGATATTGTTTTGTTATGCATTTGTTTATATTCAGTTGATGTATTATGCATGATAGGATGTTTGCATTAACGACAGTATAATACTAATATGCATGTGATGGGTAAGTAGCTCGTGGTGCTATACAACTCTCCATTGATACTTATCTAGAATGAAACCTCTTTGCTGACATATTGGATTAGTGCACAATCTCAATGATGTCATGGTAGAGATGGAAGGCATCTAGAAATTTTATGTGAGATATGGATGAATGTTGTATTGGCTGAACAATTGCATGATGCATAAGAATTTGTCATTATGCATATGTTTTATGAAATAGTTTGAACCATGCAACTGGTGCATTTGAATTGTAGGAAAGGTCCTATACAACCTCCTACAAGAAAAGAAGGATGAGACTTGTTCAGAAGAACAAGTGATGAAAATTCAATAAACATGAATCTGAAGCTCCCAGGGTCAGAGACACCATGACAGAATAAAGAGCTTCAAAGAGCAGTAGATCCACCTCGAAGGATGAAGACCACCATGGGTTCGAGAGATAACTCAAGATGAAGAAAATAATGCTATGAAAGAAGCTATGATCAAAGAATAATAGTTGATCATGAGGAATGATGTATACGATATGATTTTGAGACATAAAGGGAAATACGTAGTATCTTCCATATGGATCTACAAGAACAAGTGTAAAAAGTAAGATTTGTGACTTGCCTCAGAAAGAATAGACTATGACATGACATACTCTATTGACAAGTATATATCAAACATAGAACCACCTATACAGAATGAAGAGGAAAGATGATACGCTACTTTAGGGGGAGTGACTACAGAAGATATTTGAGTTCGACATGGTATGACATGATGGATAGATTCGTGATGGATCAATACTTTACCAAGAGTAAAGTGGGTTCCAAACTTCAAGTTTGAATGCACAAGACTAGGATATGTTGATGACCTGACAAGATGAACTCATGGAAGATGTTATGATGAAAGAATACTAGAATGATGCTTGGGATATAGTACTCAAACCAGAAAACAAGAATGTGGTATCTTCCAAATGTATTTGCAAGATAAATTATGTCGTTGATAGAAGTAAGGAAATACTTGTGGCTAGAGGTTTCTATCAGAATGACGGAATTGATTATGAAGAGACACATACTTTAGGAAGCAAGGTACACTTCCTTCAGAACTATCATGGTAGTTTTTTCCATGATGAAGTAAAGACAAGCCTTCCTTAATGGTATGATTGTGAAAGAGTTTTACATCAAATAGTCACGAGGATTTGAAGTTGAAGACAGATGGAATCATGTATGCAAGTTGAAGAAGGCCCTCTATGGCCTGAAGCAAGCTCCCAGAGCTTGGTATGGAAGCATAGATAGTTTCCTGTTGAGCATGGGCTTTACCAAGAGTAAAGTTGATCCTAACCTTTATCTCAAGGTTATAGAAGATGAACTTGTCATCCTGTTATTATATGTGGATGACTTATTCTTGACATGGAATGAGAAACAAATCATGAAGAAGCTCACTAAAGAATTTTATATGAAATATCTTGGGTTAATGCATTATTTCCTAGGTGTGGAAGTATGGGAAAGTTAAGAAGGAATATTTCTCAACCAGGGAAAGTGTGCGGTAGAGATATTGAATAAATTCAATATGTTGGAATGCAAATTCATGGCCACACCCATGGACTCCAACCTGAAGTTGTTAGCTTATGAATCATTAGAGTTAGTGGATGTGAATCATTATAGATAGATCATTGGGTCATTGATGTACTTAACAAATACCAGACCAGACATTTGTTTTGTTGTGAACACCTTGATTCAATATCTTGTTCAACCAAGACCGGTTCACCTAGTAGTTGTAGAACATGTGATGAGATATCTGAAAGGAACTATAGACTTTGGTATATACTATGATGGTAGCCATGAGTATAGATTGTATGGATACACAAATGCATATTGTGCTGGAAGTATCTCAAAGAGGAAAAGCACATTAGGGAGATGCTTTTGTTTGTTGTCTGCTATGAGTTCATGGTTTAGCAGGAAACAATCCAGTGTTTCTCTTAGCACGGCTGAAGCATAATACATAGCAGATTGCTCTACTAAGCCGTGAAGTCATATGGTTTTGGAAGCTGATATCAGGTCTCTTTGATTTGAAGATGGATACTACAATGATTCTATGTGATAACCAGAGTTGTGATGACAGAGAACCCTGTGTTCCGTCATAACACATAGAAATCCAGTATTTCTACATACAAGACAAAATGTAGATGATGATGTTTCAGTATTCCCATACTGAAGATATAGATGATGTTTCAATATTTACATACTGTAGATGCAGATGATGGTGATTTCGTAATTCTATATTGAATATAGAGATGATGATTCTTTCAGTATTTCTATACTGGAGATATAGATGATGATGCTTTCAGTATTCACATACTAGAGATACAGATGGTGATAGTTCAGTATTCACATACTGAAGGTGTAGATGATGATGGTTTAGATGATGATGTACTGACGAATCCTCTGTCTCGAGTAAAGTTCGAACACTTTCGATTCAAGCTTGGTGTGGTTTGGAAGGACCTTCCTCGAAAGGGGGAGTAGTGATGTTGTAGTGGGATTGTATCATCCCTGAGCACCTGCCCTAAAGTGATTTGGTGACCTTGGTCCTCAAGAATGAAGAGGGATTGTATCATCCTGGTACATCTATCCAGAATAGATTCGGTGACTTTGGTCCTCAAGAATGTGATCCGATTGCATCATCCATGAAATTCGGTTCAAAATGTGTCCGGAGGTCTCGACCCTTGTGAAAGTGGTGGATTGCATCATCCCTAAACTTCAGTTCAAAATGTATCTAGAGGTATCGACCCTCGTGAAAGTGGTAGATTGCATCATCCCTGAACCTTGGTTCAAAATGTATCTAGAGGTCTTAGCCCCCGTGAAAGTGGTGAATTGCATCATCCCTGGACTTCGGTTCAAAATGTATCCGGAGGTCTTGACCCCCGTGAAAATGGCGGATTGCATCATCCATGAAATTCAGTTCAAAATGTATCCGAAGGTCTTGACTCTTGTGAAAATGGTGGATTGCATCATCCCTGAGCCTCAGCTCAAAATGTATTCGAAGGTCTCGCCCCCCATGAATGTGGTGGGATTGCATCATCCTTGAACCTCGGTTCAAATTGTATCCGGATTTTTTGGTCCTCGTGAAAGAGGTAGGATTGTATCATCCCTGAACTTAGGTCCAAGAGTGATCCAAAGAATTTCATCTTCGTGTTGTGGATTACAGATTGTTGATGATGATGATGATGATGTTCGAAGATCAGAGTATGAATATGATGATGTTGCTGTTCGAAAGATAAGAGTATGATGATGATGTTGTTGTTGATCGAAAGGTCAAAGTGCTGAAGATGATGTTGCTAATCAAAAGGTCAAAGTGCCGAAAATGATGTTTCTGATTGAAAGGTAAAAGTGTTGAAGATGTTGCTGCTAATCAAAAGGTCAAATATGTTGCTGATCAAAGCGGTCAAAGATTGTTGTTGATCGAAGCGGTCAAAGTGTTGATGTTGCTGAAGATTGAAGATTGAAGATGAAGACTACATGATGTTGAAAAGCTTGCAATGATTTATAGATGTGTTACCCCGATGATGTTGATGATGTCCTCTATCTCTCTCTCTCTCTCACATTATTCTTGTTGTTGATGTTGTTATAGAATACCCTTCTTGTTAAGGGGGAGTGTTGAAATATTGTAACTTCGAAGAATATTCTATATGTATATTTTTGTGGTCCCCAAGGGTCCTATTGGGAGAACCACTTGTCTTAATTTGTACCGCGATGCTTCTAATTGGAAGAACTAATAAGAGTCATGAGGTAGTCCCCTCTAATTGTAAAGGTGGGTCATTAGCACTTTAGTGTGGTTACTTGAGCCTACATGTGTAACTCGAGCCTACATGATTAACTTGAGCCTACATGTTGGATGAGTTAATTAAAGTGAACGGATGAATATAAATAGAGTTGTGGCACTCCTCATTTGGACACACACACTCACTTGTGTAGCGCATTAGTGGAGAAGAGAAGAGTCGCTGGAGAAGGAGGAGGATCAGGCTTTGATCTCCTTGTTGGTTTTATCTTTTACATTTTTGGGGCATCTATAATGAGGAAGCTTTTGCTGGGTTTTTCCCTTTAGGGTTTTCACAAGATAAATCTTTGTGTTCCTTTTGTATGGTTGTGCTTGTCTATCTTTCAGTGAACCTATTTATATGCTTTTGTTATGAAAATGAAATGAAATACTGATGTCTTAGCTAAGAATATGAAAATTCAATAGACCTCACACTTTAGGAGGCATTTGTTATCAACCCAAATGGCACTTCTCCGTCTGAGTGCTGACATTCTTTCTGTTGGTACAGAAAAGGACATATTAGGATTGAAGTTTCCCACAACACTATAGATGGGAATGACTTGGGATGCATTTACCCTTAAACCAACTTGCTATATAATTTTTCTAAGTGTTGAGTTGTGTACATGACTATCTCCATTGCAACTCACGTACTATACGCAACTATCTACATTGCAACCCGTGTACATCAGCATACGTGGGTTTCCTTTGAGCAACTCGCGTGTCATACATGGGTTGCCTATATCAATAGTTGCGTGCATATTAGTTTGACATTAAAAAATATAAAACATGATTAATTGAGATTAGTTGGGCCCTAATCCTTAACTATCCTAACTGTTTCAACCACCCCAACCTTTGAAATCACTCTATTTCCCAAAGTATAAATAGAGGCCTTGGGGAGGGTATTAATCAATCAAGATTGTAGAGAAAAGTTATTCTAGTGGTATATCTTCAAAAGTCTTGGAGCAACAAAAATCAGAGTCCTTTGGCTGTAGAGGAGTCCTTGTCTCAAAAGCTGGGTTGTAATCTTATCTCATTCATTGATTGTTAATAAAGAGAATTCTTCTTCCAACATTGTGTTGAGTCTATTTCATGTATGGTGGTTAATGAATGTATTTGATTATATATTTGATATATTGTTTATCTAACCTCTTATATATACATGCATAGGATATTGCTTGCAGAATTTGCTCTTTATAGGGGAAAGAGGTGCATCCCTGGAAGCTTTGGAGAGAATAGGATCAGGAGAAGATCAAGCTTGGATCAACCATTGGTAATCAGGTAAGTCAAGACTTTCTTCCTATTCCCTTTCTATTCTCTGGTAAAGCTGATTGTATGCAAGGTTAGTAGCAAGTTGGTAACACCAGAGCCTAGGTTACAAGGGTGCTTAATACAAAACAACAATTGCCACTTAGCTGCTCACTATCCATGCATTCGAAGGGATGGACATTTGTTGTTTACTCACAGCCTCCTCTAATTTTTTATTAAACTATCACAAGCTTGTGCATTTAAGCGATAGAATGACCTGCATTCTAAAAGATCGACTGTGTCACCTCATTTTCTCTCGACAACACCACTAGTCCATCCTCCACACTAAGAAAGGGATCGTTGCCACATCAAGCATGCTGAGGGAGGCCTATTCACGCTAAAGAAGGAGCAGACTCACCACATTATGCCACGATAATGATGAAGGAAGACCGAGACTATGCGTTGGTTGCAAATCAATTATGTGCCTTAAAGACTAACTCAAATTAGAGAGCAGTTGACATTTAGGGTCGACTTGCTCATCTCGCATGTAAATTATATTTATCAGTCTTTGAATACAGAGCAAAGTTAGTCAGAAGTTAGTTAGTTAGAAGAGTTAGAGAAGTATTTTTGTTAAACACTGTAATTCTGTTTCTAAAGTTGAATAAAGAGCCGTATGCATTGCTGTTGAAGATTGCATTTGAGTAGGAGTTAGTAGGCATCACCCCTAATTGTTGACAGGGCCCCTCATCAACCAGAGGTTCATTTCTTAGTTTAATTTAGTTCTTTCTTTTCTGTTTTAGCTAGTCTAGTTTAATTTCCAGTTTGTTTTCATTAGTTAATAGTAAATGCTATTTTATTTCCTGTATTGTATTAGTTTAAGTTTTATTTCAGTAGTTAAATAAGTAGATGTGCACATAGCTTTGTTTTCAGTCATTTGCTTTCAGTTATTTGCTTACCGTTATTTTATTTATAGTCATTTCTTTCTCGTATTGTTTTTAGTCTTGATTTCTAATAAAATAGTTTTCTTTCATTTAGATTTAGTTTTGTTTGTTTATTTCCTGTTATGGATTTGCTTATATGGAATAGTTTGCTTTCATTTAAATTTAGTCTTGTTTATTTATTTCTTGCCATGAATTTTCTTAAGTTAATTTCCATTTTGTTTAAATTAATTTCCATATTACTAATTAGTTTAATATGTGTTATCTCCTTAATAAATTAGTTTTCAATATGTCAAACTCAGACAATTTATTTTAGCATAGTGATGAATATTTCAGGGCACATTACAAAATATTTATGTGTGATTAACAAAATTGGAGTGCCTTGTATTCTATTTTTTTCACAAAAATCAAAATTTTAGCTTTCAGTGGCTTAGGCGAACTTTTCAACAGTTCATTAGCCACCGAAAATCCTAGCTTTCATCAGCTTACAAATTAGACCCAAGATTTCCTTAACCACTGAAAGCGCCAAAAGAGGAAAATGGTTAGCATATCCATCGAAATCAAACACCATCAGCATGAGGAATGTGATGATCAAGCACTTAACCGCCGAAAAGATTGGGGACTATGGAAAATCATGAGTTGGTGAATAAGAGGTCATTATTAAACCAAAGTGACTGATAGAGATGAAAACCCTAGATACCCTCCACCTGTCCCATGACTGTAGTTGAACCACCACGAAACATCAAGTTCCAGTTAAACATGATTGTTGTACTAGCCACCTCGTGGTTCTCACCAAAGTTTACAGTCATCTTGCTCAAGTACCAATTTATTAATCATCCCCTCAAAATCATCACCTTATCCTCAGTCCACTCCACATTTCTTGGTATGAATCCTCACTGCTCTAGGCCATCCCTGAAACCAACATGCTAATATCCTTCTCCGAGTTTGAATTTTGATTTTTGCAGGTACTAGAAGTGCAAAGCAGACATGAAGAAAGGAGGAACACTTTCCTTCAGATAGGAATTGGGTGACATTGGCTATCTCGAGTCACAACCATAAGTATACCAATTCTTCAAAGATGCAGGTTGTTATAGGTTCTATGAGAAAATTCAGGGATCCCACTAGCAAGTGGCAGAATTCTTTGCTCTCTCTTTCAATGGCTCTAAGGCATTGATAGGCAAAGAAGAGTTCCAGGTTTAGGAAGAACTAATAGTAGAACTAGCAGAACTCCCAAGGACTGGGGAGAAATGGTTTAAAACCACCATCATGAAGGATGTAAAATTTAGGTCTTACTTGAAGCCTAAAAACAAGAATGTAATATGGAAGAAAAGCATCCCTTCCATTTAGCTTGAGGAGAAGTGGTAGCATTTGTTGAAAGCAATCTTGGTTTATATAACCTGTGAAGGAAGGTATAACACGATGATGATATACCACTTTAAGATGATGAACCATTTCATTGGCAGGATCCCACTAAAGCTGCCCTTCTACCTACAAGAGACTAACCAAGATGGCCCACTAGGTCAAAGCGCAACCCACTAAAATGGAAAGCAGGCTATCTCATCATGGCCTGATAAAGCTTATTGTCCAAGAACTGTTGCAAAGAAGAAACATAGCATGGACATACTTCTTATTTTGGAATGAGTTTGAAACAAGACTGCAGCCAGAATACAAAGGGAAGTCCCCTTCAAAGAATTCCACCACTCCCAGGAGTGGCAAGAGGAAGAGGAGGGCCGTCTCACCATTGACAGTGGATCAGCACTCTCCAACTTCTAAAACCAACAAAGCCAAAAGAAATCTGGATTTTAGTGGAAAGGAGGAGGAGGATCCATCCCAAGGTGAAAATATACTCAACCTACCCGACTCAGACTCAAAAGAAGAAGAGGAGCAGGAATTTGACCTAACAATGCAGGTTGTAGCAGAACATGAGGAGTTCCCCTCACCTACACCAAGGGAGGGTCAAGATGAACCAATGGCAGAAGCTTCCTCTAGAAAACCTAGGACCCAGAGAATCAACTAGCTATTAGGGAAAATATATGAACTAGAGGTCCTATATAGAGAAATAAAAAGAACCAATGAAATTTTAACCAAAAGAAATACTCAATTACATAATTATCTCCTAGAAATGAGAGGGATGCATGTCCTACTGAAAAGAAGAAATATGAGATTAATGAAGGATAATTCCAGGCTCTATAGGATGATCGAGATGTCTAGTTTGTAGAAGAAGGATCCAAAACCTAAAACACAACTTGCGCTGGAAACCCTAGCAGAGGCAGCAATAAGCCTTCAGGACCTAGAGGTAGCCCATGATGTTGCTGATATTCAAAATCTTATGTAGGTTGAAGAAGTACCAAAAGGTCAAGAGTAAATTTGTAACAGGTTGATTAAAGACTAATTAAATTTTTCATAAAACAGAGCTTCGGTGGCTTAGGCAAACACAACAGATGTTCATTAGCCACCGAAAGCAGATCTTTCGACAGCTTACAGACCCATAATTCTATTAGCTTAACCACTGAAAGCACAAAAGG
Source organism: Pseudotsuga menziesii (assembly GCA_001517045.1). Classification (NCBI taxonomy): domain Eukaryota; kingdom Viridiplantae; phylum Streptophyta; class Pinopsida; order Pinales; family Pinaceae; genus Pseudotsuga; species Pseudotsuga menziesii. The sequence goes on from LPNX010410101.1 coordinate 271,181, forward strand.
GTGTAGAAAGACATGCTTCCACACAAAACCAATTTTGATCGATCTAGACACCTTAGGGATGAGTTATGAATTTGGAGATTAGTTAATTACACCAATAGGTTGGTTCTCTTCCAGTTTTTGTAGGTGGAACCGAGGTGAAAAGGGTCACAAACCCTATCAACTTTTGACAATCCATGACTTATCTATCAGAAAATAGGGCCTAGTTTTACTTCTATGATCACTATAGTTATTAAAGAGCTCAAGGAGTGAACAAGAATTAGAGTTATATAGACTAGCACTTATGTTAGGGTTTTTGACCTAATTTTTGTAAAAACAGTTATGTTATCTATTTTTAGTAAATCAGATCCAACTTTTCAGGATCTGAAATAAATTTTGTAAAGGCTATAAAGCCTAAGACTTATGTTGAAACAAGGGCTCAACTTCAGAGAATTTTATACCCTTACTGTTATCAAGCTTCTTATGTTATTCATCATTTAATATAAGCTCTTTTTCCATTATATGTTCAGGTTCCATCTCTTTTCTATTCTATAATTGTGCTTGGATGTCTGCTTTAGGTTTTTGTTCTTTTTGTCTAATACCACCTAGTTGTCATCCTATATATGTGTTGATGAGTTTAATTGCAAGTATTTTTCCTTGTAATGATTAGCCATTCATATGTGATTCTTCTATATATGAATTTGCCAGCATAGTAAGTTCTTCATTTATTTACCTTATTATCAACCCTCTGAAGATTAGTGGTTAGAAGCCTTATCTTTTGATTGAGTTTTATGCATGTCTTGAGTGTGAGAGGTCCTTTAGGTCATCTAAATTGATCCATTTAGAAATTATTAAAAACATTGAAGTTACCAGGCATCCTTGAGCTGCAACCTAGAGGAGTTTCCAGAAGAGCTAACAAATTGGCACTGCTGTCGAGGAAAGGATATTGAAGCTCAGCTTCCCTAGTAGACGACATAGATACTACTTTGATGATAGAAAAAGTATGGAAACTATTCTATTTGTAATCATCTATATGGAGACTCCATTGGAATAAGGTGGATTGAAGAAGACCAAGTACCAAAGAAAACCATCAAGGGCCACCAGTAACACCTGTTTCAAATCCAGAAGAGATTATAAGAAGAGCTAGTGCTTCTTTAAGGTGAAACTCTAGAGCTGCAAGGGGAGCTACATCAGGTATTTCAAGAGATATTTCTGTTGTTATATCAAATAGACCTCCATTTCAATATTCTTCTGCTGAAACATCTAATTCTCAACAATTTATAAATACATCAGCAAATTTTAGGGTTGAGGAATCTTCAAGAACTATTTCTTTTGTAGATCCAATCCCTGGAGACTCCACTGAAGATAAATATACCAATACCCACACCAACAGTATCTCCTTCTACCCTTTCCATACCCACATCCAAAATGAATGTCCCTCTGACCAAAATGGAAAGGATCCTTGTTGCCAGATATGCCGCTCTGAATCTTCCTAACCCCCTCGCTACTATGCCTACTCGAGATTATCCAAAATACATGCCTAAGTTTACTGGGGAGGGAGATTTCACAGTTGAAGAACACTTAGATGCATTTTACAGTTATGCTAAGAATATAAACATTGAACAAGAGGATGTGTGGACTAGGGTTTTTGTGCAAAGTCTAGATGTTCAAGTTAGGAAATGGTTCAAAGAGTTGCTTGCTAGATCAATAGTAGGCATTGAAGACCTATATGACATATTTTTGAAGCATTGGGGAGAAAGAAGAGACCACCTTTTCTATATCATTGAATTTATAAATCTGAAGAGAGAAAATGGTGAGTCTGTTTCCAACTTCACCAAAATATTTAACAAGATCTTCAATAGGATCCTTGCTAAGATCAAGCCTACTAATACTTTAGCTAAAATCACCTATGCCAATGCTTTTGATTTTGAGTTCTATATTTTTCTCAGAGAAAGAAGATTTGGTTCTTTGTCACTCATGCGAGATGATTCTCTTGAAGTTGAGTCCAATATCGTTGCAGCTCAAAAGGTTAAGGGTAAAATGGACAGAAAGAAGCAACCCTCAGATCCTCTAGGGGCTTCTTCATAGAGAAAATTAAATAGAGAAAATGGTAAATATGTTGGATAGTTTAATAGCTGAGATGTCTATACTGAAATATTGAGGGAAAATACCTATGAGATGTAAAGGTCCAAATGATTTTTCTTCTAGAAACCCTAATTGTGTTCCTTACAGAAGAAATAACCCACCAGCTCAGATCCTTTAAAGGGATAGGAATCAAGATGAGGATCAAATAATCAGAGCTCCTTTTAAGAATGCTATGCTGGAAGAAGAACAAGAGTTTGCTCAAGAAGAAGGAAAGGTAGAAGACAATATCAATTGTATGGAAGATGAAGTAGATCTCTCTTTCTTGACACAAGCAGACTATGAGGAAGCCCTCACGAATGAGCAGATTATGGAGGAATCCTTATATCAGGCAGATGATCAAGAAGGTTATAATTTGAGATCCAAAATTGTTGCTCCTGTGAAGAAGAGTCCTGCTCCTACAAAACATCCTACTCCTCCTGCTAAAATGATTGTTGGTCCCGCAAAGAATATGGTTTCCCCTCCAAAAAAAAATCAAAGGCCATTACAACCATCATCCCATGATGCTATTCAACTCAAATCCACACCACAAGAGGTAAGAACTTTTGACAAAGTATCCTATTCTTTCAATCTTGAGTCATAAATTCAGAAGTTAAAAATCTGTTTTCCTTTGATATAGCTTATGAAGAATGATTCCTTTAAGTCATCCACACTGACACCTATTCATCCTATGGCACCCATGGATGTTGGCTTTGCAAACTTGGAAGATGATAAGCCCACAATAATCCTAGGTATTATGATTGAAGAGTAGGATGAGTCTTGCCCACCTTTCTACATATCTTTGAACATCCATGATAAGATCCTTCACAATTGTTTGCTTGACTCAAGAGCATCCCATAACCGAATGCCAAAAGTAGTGATGGATGAGCTTGGTATCAACATTACAAAACCCTACCATGATTTGTTTTCTTTCGACTCTAGGATGGTTAAATTCCTAGGCCTCATTAAAGACCTTGTCATAAACATTTCCCAACTACCTTCAAAAAGCATAGTAATGGACATAGTAGTTGCTGACATCCCACCTAAGTTTGGTATCCTGTTGTCTCTCTCATGGAGTAAAAGGCTACGGGGTACCCTTCAAATGGACCTTACATATGCTACAATCCCAATGTTTGGATGGGAAACCAAGAGACTCTACAGAGAGAACCAGTTCACCTACATCATCAGTAATGCTAAGAACTCTATAAATCATCCCATATCTGCAGTGGACATAGACTTTGGACCATGCATCCTACAAATAGATGATTCCTAGCCAAAATCCATGCATCTTACAAGGCCTACCTATCAGCCACCTGAGGAAGTAACCACCTTGGTCTGGAGCATATTTTTTTATGGGGCCAGTACTCAAGCCTCAGCAGGTGCAGGTGTAGTTTTGATTTCTCCATCAAAAGAAACTATCCATTTATCTTATAAACTTGATTTAAAAACTACTAACAATATGGAATAAAATTAATTATTGCTGTTCGGAGTGAAGGCTGCAAAGGAAATGGGAATCATGTGCCTTAATATCTTTGTAGATACAGACCTTATCATACATCAAGTGAAAACCACTTTTCAAGCGAAGAATGTCAAACTGAAGGCTTACATAGATGAGGTATGGAAACTTAGGGAATATTTCATGTTTTTTGACCACTCATACATATCTAGGGCTATGAACCATCTAGATGATTCCATTTCTATCTCTGCAAGTGTGTTCATTCCCTTTTTTCCTCCTAAACTAAGCTATGATATCCAAGTTAAGTACAGGCCATCCGTACCTGACAATGTGAAAATTTGGAATGTCTTTGAGAATGATGATGAACTTAGTAAATTTCTCCAGGTAGTAGATGAATTTTGTGATATGCATATTGATCAAGAAAACCTAAATACGGAAGAATCCCAGAGGCTCAAGTTAAAAGATAAAGTATGAAATTAGAACATTGTTCAGTTTCCTAGTAATTATATACCTCGGGGTCTGGTACCCCTGGAAGAGCTATTTGATCATAATGATGTCCCTTTTAAACCTGCCAAAAATAAGAAATATCCCGATGTCCAAGAGCAAAACATAGGTAGCCAAAGTCATTCAAAATCCATAAATCTGTCCATTGAGTTGACTACTAATCAGAGGTCCAAATTTTGTAGTCTGGTGAAAGAGTTTGCTAATATATTTTCCTAGGAATACAGTGATCTAAAAACTTATGAAACTAACATTATCCAACACAAGACTCCCCTGGAAAAGGACACCATCCATTTCAAACAGAAGCTGAGATCCATCAGTCCTCTCCTACTACCTGTGATTGAGAAAGAAATCCAAAATTTCCTTAAAGCCAAAGTCTTAATCCTGCTCAGGTATTCTAAATGGATTGCAAATTTAGTGGTTTTAAGGAAGAAGAAAGATGATATTAGGTTATGTGTGGATTTTACAAACTTGAACAAATGCTCCAAGAAAGACAACTATCCATTACCCAATATGGAGCATATGTTGCAAAGAGTCTCAGGTGCTAGTGTCATGTCATTCCTAGATGGTTTCTCTCAATACAACCAAGTTGCTATATGCCCTGATGATCAAGAAAATACTATGTTTACCACTCCCTGGGACACCTCCATGTATGCCGAAATGCCATTTGGGCTGATGAATGCTGGGGCCACATTCCAAATGGCCATGGACATAGATTTTGTGGGGTTGAAAGACAAATTTGTTCTCATATATCTTGATGACCTCACTGTTTACTCCAATAGCCATGAAGAGCATTTGCAGCACTTGAGGAGGGTGTTTCTAAAATGTAGAAAATTTTGGATATCTCTGAACCCAAAGAAATCTCAATTTGCACTCAGTGAGGGAAAACTCCTAGCTCACATAGTTTCAATTGGAGGTGTGAAGATTTATTCTGTTCGAGTTGAAGAAATCCAGAAGTTGCCCATACCTAGGTCAAAAAGGGATAAATTCCTAGGGAAGATAGATTTTGGCAGAAGGTTTACCCCAAACTTTTCTGAGTTGGTAAAATACATAATCTCTATGTTGAGGAAGGAAGCTGAAATCAAATGGACAGAGCAAGAAAGAATATATTTTGAATACGTTAATAAGGATATCATGGAAGCTACCACTTTTATTAGCATAGACTACACCAAAGGTTTTTATATGTTCTCCTTTGCATCCTATGACACAGTCATAGCAGTTGTGTTACAGAAAAATGATGAAGGCCTTGATCACGCCATTTCCCGTTTTAGCAAAACATTGAGGGATGATGAATTGAAGTCTGATCCTATTGAGAAGAAGGCCTATGCTCTAATGAAGTCACTAAAAGCCTTCATAATTTATGTTTTACACGCAAAGGTATTGTCTTATGTCCCTTCAGCTATTGTGAAGGATTTTTTGACACATCATGATATTGATAGAAAGAGAGCCAAGTGGCTGGAAAAGCCGATTGAGTTTGACATAGAAGTAAATCCCACCAAGCTAGTCAAAGGAATATGATTAGATAATATTATGGCAGAAGAAAATTATGAGCTACTAGGAATGAATCTCATTGGCATAAGCTCAACCAACTTGCAAGCAGAAACAACAATAGAAACAATAGCAGAAACAACGACAGAAATAGTTGAGGAGCAACATGATAGTCAACAAGTAGCTGAGAACTTATCCTCATGTGAGTGGTACTCAGGTATTATTCATTTCCTACAAAGTTTAGTAATTCCCCCAGATCTTAACCATACTCTGGCATGGGATCTTAAGCTTAAATCTGTTAAATTTTGTATAATCGATAAGCTATTGTATTGGAAAGATCCTTTGAGAGTTTTACTAAGATGATTAGATAAGGAAGAGTTAGTTCAGGTCATACATAAGTTTCATTCAAGAACATGTGGGGGCCATCATTATTGGAATACTACAACCCACAATATTCTGAGGGCTGGGTACTATTGGCCTATTCTTTTCTCTGATGTGTGTACCTTTTTAAAATCCTATAACAAATGCCAAAGATTCATAGGAAAGCAGCAGCTCATATCTTTTCCCCTTAGGCCTATTGTAGTGAATGGCCCTTTCTAGTAGTGCGGTCTTGATTTCATAGGTGAGATAAATTCCTCATCAAGTGGTCAGCACAAGTGGATCCTGGTAGCCACTAATTATTTCACTAAGTGGATAGAGGTAGTCCCCACAAGGAATGCCACTCACTAAGTCATCATGAGGTTTTTATATGAGAACAAGTTTATCATATTTGGCTTCCCAGTAAGGCTAGTGACTGATAATACACCAGCTTTTAAAGTCGAGGCATTGGTTAACATGTGTAGGTCAATGGGAATCCAATTGGTGCATTCTACTTCCTACTACTCTCAAGGAAATGGCCTTGCTGAGTCATCCAATAAGAGCCTAGTTAGAATCATCAGAAATCTATTGCAGAATAATCAAAAGAGTTGGGATTCTAAGCTGAAGTTTGCTTTATGAGATGATAGAGTGACTAACAAAAAATCCATAGGGACTTCTCCTTTCAAGCTAGTTTATGGTACTGAGACCATTTTTCCCATTCCACTGATCCTAGCAGTAGCAAAGTTATTTCAAGAAGAGTAGGATGAACCAAATGATATGGTAAGGAGGATGCTAGATTTGGTTGAGATGCAACAAGTCAGGGAGCATCTAGTTGAGAAGTCAAAAGCTCATCAAAAGAAGATTAAAATTATTTTTGATAAGAAGGCAAAGGTGGACAATTTTCAACTCAGAGATTGGGTTCTGAAATAGGATGTTGTCAAACAAGACAAGGGAAAGCATGGTAAATTTGATTCTCTATGGATAGGCCCTTTTGTGATAGCTTAGGTGCAGCAGAAAAACACCTTCAAATTGCAAAATATGGAAGGGGAGGAGGTGTTTGATGGCCCAGTCAATGGGCAATTTCTGAAACTCTATTTCATCTAAGGATTTAAATCGTTATTATTGTAAAATGTTATTTTTTGTTGTTGTTTTTTTTTTGTAAAATAAACTCCATGCCCAATGGAACAGTAGAAGATAGGTTTAATTCTTATTTTTCAAGAAAGTCATTTGGTATGGGATTCTTGGGACCTCACAGGGTGGCCCCCATCCCCAAGTAGGTGCCAGATGTTATCTCCTAACTAAATTAGTTTTCAATAGGTCAAACTCAGACAATTTATTTTAGCATAGTGATGAAGATTTCAGGGAACATTATGGAATATTTATGCATGATTAAAAAAATTGTAGTGCCTTGTATTCTGTTTTTTCACAAAAACAAAAAGTTTAGCTTTCGGTGGCTTAGGAGAAATTTTCAACAGTTTATTAGCCACCGAAAAGCCTAGCTTTTGGAAGCTCACACAAATTTGACCCAATATTTCCTTAACTACCAAAAGTGCCAAAAGAGGAAAATGGTTAGGATATCCATCGAAATCAAACACCGTTAGCATGAGGAACATCATGATCAAACACTTAACCACAGAAAATACTGGGGACTGTAGAAAATCATGAATTGGTGAATAAGAGGTCATTATAAAACTGAAGTGACTGATAGAGAAAAAAACCGTAGCTACCCTCCACCTGTCCCAAGACTGTAGTCGAACCACCATGAAACATCAAGTTCCAGTTAAAAATGATTGCTGTATTGGAAATCTTGTGGTTCTCACTAGAGTTTACTATCATCTTGCTCAAGTACCAATCGATTGATCAGCCCCTGAAAAAAAACACCCTATCCTCAGTCCACTCCACATTTCCCTACATGCATCCTCACTGTTGTAGGCCATCCCTGAAACCAGCACACTAGTCTCCTTCCTCGAATTCAAATTTTGATTTTTGCAGGTACTAGAAGTGCAATCTAGACATGAAAAAAGGAGGAAGAACTTCCTTCATACAAGAATTAGGTGACATTGGATATCCTGAGTCACATCCAGAAGTATTCCAATTCTTCAAAGATGCAGGCTGTTACAGGTTCTGTGAGATAATTCAAGGATCCCACCAACAAGTGGCAAAATCCTTTCCTCTCTCTTTTGATGGATCTAAGGCATTGATAGGCAAAGAAGAGTTCTAAGTTGATGAATCCCTAATAGCAGAAGTACCAGAACTCCCAAGGACTGGGGAGAAATGGTTTAAAACCACCATCATGAAGGATGTAGAATTCAGGTCTTACTTAAATCCTAAACACAAGAATGTAATATGAAAGAAAAGAATCCCTTCCACCTGGCTTGAGGAGAAGTGGTATCAGTTGTTGAAAGCGATCCTAGTTTATATAACCTGTGAAGGAAGGTATGACATGGTGATGATATACCACTTTAAATTGATGAACCATTTCATTGGCAAGAGCCACTAAACATGACCTTCTACCTACACAAGAGCCTGACCAAGATGGCCCACCAAGTCAAAGCCCAACCCGCTAAAATTGCAGACAAGCTATCTCATCATGGCCTGATAAATATTATTGTACAAGAACTACTACAAAGAATAAACATAGCATGGACATACTTCTTATTTTGGAATGATTTTGAAATAGTCTTGCATCTAGAAGACAAAGGGAAGTGCCTTTCAAAGAAGTCCACCACTCCTAGGAGTGGAAAGAGGAAGAGGAGGGCCATCTAGGAAGTGACAATGGATCAGCCCTCTCCAACTTCTAAAACCAACAAATCCAAAAGAAATCTAGATTTTAGTGGAAAGGAGGAGGAGGCTCTAGCACAAGGTGAAAATATACTCAACCTACCCTACCCAGACTCAGAAAAAGAAGAGGATCATGAAGTTGACCTAACAAAGCAGGTTACAACAGAACATGAGGAGTTCCCCTCACCTACACCAAGGGAGGGTCAAGATGAACCAATGGCAGAAGCTTCCTCTAGCAAACCTAGGACCTAGAGACTCAACCAACTATTAGGGAAAATATATGAACTAGAGGTACTAGATAGAGAAATCAAAAGAACCAATGCAATTTTAACGAAAAGAAATACTCAATTACATAATTCTCTCCTAGAAATGAGAGGGATGTATGTCCTTCTAAAGAGAAGAAATATGAGATTAATGAAGGATAACTCTAGGCTCTATAGGATGATCAGAATGTAAAGGTTTCAGAAGAAGGACCCAAACCCTAAAACACACCTTGTGCTGGAAACCCTAGAAGAGGCATCACTAAGCCTTCAGGACCCGGAGGTATCACATGATGTTGTTGATATTCCAAATATTATGCAGGTTGAAGTACTAGAAGGTCAGGAGTAAAGTTGTAAAAGGTTGGTTAAAGAATAATTAAATTTTTCAGAAAACAAAGCTTTAAGTGGCTTAGGAAAATGCAATAGCTGTTCATTAGCCATTCAAAGCAGAGCTTTCAACATCTTACAAACGAAGAATTCTGTTAGCTTAACCACCGAAAGCACAAAAGGGTGCATAAAGACATGCTTCCACATAAAACCAATTTTAATCGATCCAGACACCTTAGGGATGAGTTATGAAGTTGAAGATTAGTTAATTACACCAGTAGGTTGGTTCTATTCCAGGTTTTGAAGGTGTCAGCGAGGTGAAAAAGGTCACAAACTCTATCTACTTTTGACAAACCATGAATTATTTGTCAAAACACAGAGCCTAGTTTTACTTCAGTGATCACTGCAGTTATTAAAGAGTTGAAGGAGTGAACAAGAATTAGAGTTATATAGACTAGCACTTAAGTTAGGGTTTTTGACCTAATTTTTGAAAAAAGAGTTATGTTATCTATTTTTAGTAAATTAGATCCAACATTTTCGGATCTGAAATAAATTTAGTAAAGGATATAAATCCTAAGACTTATGTTGAAACAAGGGTTTGAATTTAGAGACTTTTAGACCCTTATTGTTATCAAGCTTCTCATGTTATTCATCATTTAATATAAGCTCTTTTTCCATTATATGTTCAGGTTCCATCTCTTTTCTGTTCTATACTTATGCTTGGATGTCTAATTTAGGTTTATTCTTTTTTCTAATACCAGATAGATGTCATCCTATCTATGTGTTGATGAGTTGAATTTCCATTCATATGTGATTCTTCTATATATGAATTTGCCAGCATAGTAAGTTATTCATTTATTCACCTTATTATCAACCCTCTGAACATTGGTGGTTAGAAGCCTTATCTTTTGATTGAGTTTTATGCATGTCTTGAGTGTGTGAGGTCCTTTAGGTCATTTGACTTGATCCATTTAGAAAACCATTAAAAACATTGAAGTTACTAGGCATCCTCGAGCTGCAACCTAGAGGAGTTTCCTGGAGAGATAAAAATATGCAATGCTTTCTTTCTGTTTAATAGTTAGTTTGAAGTTAATTTTCAACTTAAATAGGTTTTTTTTATTGATTACATGCATTAGGTTTAGAACTACATAACTTCAACTAAATAATCAATTCATTTAGGTTAGTTTTTATCATTTTTACTGTACGGACTGCCATTCGGACCGCCGCTATATTCTGCCATTTAGTCACCCTTTACAGACCTACTGTTCAGTCTGTCATTTAACCCTTGGTTCTATTTTTACTATTTGTTTTTATGTATTTTCAGATTGTTTCTAGTTTTATTTTGTCAATATTTGGATTATGTTTGTGTTGGTAGTTTTATTTAAGCATTACAATTAAAATTTGGTTGTTTTAGGTTATTGATTAAGGTTTTATTATTCTTCTTTTATTTTATTTTTATTTTAAATTAAATATAGATTAAGTTATTCTTATTTCATGAATATTAAACACTTATTTTGTTTTATTACTGTTTTATGTCATGGTTATTTTTGTTTGCAAATAGAGTTTAGAGTTAGATGTAATAGTGTTTTCTGTCCAAGGTGTAGAACAAAAAATCCCCAAAGGGAATGTTCGTTAAACAACATTTCTATATGTCACATATGCACAAAGGAACATCCGATAGATAAATGTCTATTCTTTCCTAGATTGCAAGCCATCTATAAGAGTGGGGATGTAGGTGAAACATATACGAGGCCTCCTTGGAAATCTAGAGATCAACCAGCATACTAGAGTTTTTCACCACAATCCCCACCCTATTACTCTCCATACCAACAACCCCAATAATGGAACAATCCTAGTTGGTAGAGTTGGCCACCTCAGTATCCTCCTCCTCAATTTACATAGCAACAGTATTGGTCACAAGGGTGGAGAGGACAGCCCTACCTTTAGTCACAACCTATCCCTCCATCTAATAATCCGTATCCTTATCATCAACTGAATTTCCAGCAGCATTTTCCTGGATTTGTACCTCTAGTTCCTCACATTGCACAACAACCTCATCATTTCCAAAATACAAACTTCGTGACCGACATTATTACTTGCACAACCGATACCTAACCCTAATAATAAACCAACTCAAGCTATTAATAATATTGAGTTGCAAACTCTTCCATCCTACTTTGTTTCAACTGTACCTATACATGAGATTCAATTACGGTCTAGAAGAGTTTTTAATGATAAACCTAGAACATCAGTCATCATTCATGAGGAAAACATGGATGATTTTAAGGAACCATACTTATTTAAAAGTGTATAAATGTCGACGAATATTACCAATTCTTAATACGCCATCTATAAAATTATTGGAAATATTTTTCAAAAAATATTTTAATTTCCAAGGATTTTATATCGTTTATTAAATAATTTGGTGATTTTTTGGGTGAAAATTTTTACCCCATCAAAATTGGATGACATAAGGCTTCAAAAAATGCAAATTAGCGAATCTTTTTGGGGATAAAAACATGGAAAATAGCTCACTAGGCTAAAATTTGCCCCTAAAATTATCCTTGGAGGAAAAAGAAGAAGAAGAATATTTAGATGAACCCATGAATGATTCCATCTTGGAGGATGTGAACATTCCAAAAGTTCCAATACCTACCCATCCTCTGCAAGAACTTATTCAGGAACAAATAATTCCTCCATTTCCAGCAAGACTAGTAATAGAAAAACCTGTAGTCCATTTCGAGTATGATATCTTGAATGAATTAAAGCATATCTATATCAAAGATATTAAAGATATACCAATTTACGGTAAGGTGATAAATGAATTATGCATTAAACTCCCAGGGAAGAAACAAAAATACCCTCTTACAATTCATGTCATAGGAGAGATGTCTGAATATATGTGAGATCAGTCCCGGATTGAAAAATAAACAAATCTAGGAGCCCGAGTAGTGACTGTAATTATAAATAATACCACCATAGATAACACATTAATCGATTTAGGATTATCCATCAACATTATGACCACCGTAGTTTTAGAATTTTTACAGTTGGGACAATTTCTTCAACCTACCCCTTACATCTTGGAACTAGCAGACAGTACTACGGTAAAACCAACTGGAGTCCCGGATGAGATTATTGTATTGGTAGCTTCATGGGAATACCCAGTTGAATTTATGGTCATATAATCAAAGGATCCTTCTAAAGGACATCCTATTATCTTAGGAAGACCATGGTTAGATACTGCCAATGATTTTACAGGATGTAGGGATGGGGAGATGACCATTTCCAATGGGTTGTCTACCCAAAGACTTATTTTATATCCCCCAGCACAAACAGTAACTGAAAATTCATGGTGGTTAAATTGTTCCTTTGGGGATGAATATGTTGATGAACTTTCCTTTCCTAGTGATTTCTCCTAGGCATTGTAAGAGTATACTATTGAGAATGTATTGAATCAGTTTATTTCCTCAACCAGTAGTATAGATTTTCCTCAGTCGTTTGCCAAATTTGATCAAATCTTTGGAGATGAGTTTCAGGAAACCATGGCTCTCTCAATGTTTACAGAAGCACATTGTGTCTTCACAATTGAAGAGCATACATGACCTTTCACCATACCTTGTGAATTCGGACATGAAAAATTTCTGCACATAAATGCATGGTTAAGTGAATATCAACAAGCTCAACTACTTAGGGTTCTTAAAAAACAAGAAGGAGCATTCATATTGGAATACACTAATATGAAGGGTATACACCCAGACAGTTGTATTCACCACATTTATATGGATCCAAATATACCACCTCTAAGACAACCTCAGAGGAGGATGAATCCTGCTTTGAAGGATATAGTAAAAGAAGAATTACAAAAAATCCTTACAGCCGGTTTCATCTATCCTACTTCTAATAGAAAATGGGTGTCTCCTCTAGTTGTAGTTCCAAATAAAGTTATAGAGAAATGGCATATTTGTGTTGATTTTAGGGAACTGAAAAAATCCACTCTTAAAGATTACTTTCCTTTGCCCTTTATTTACCAAGTATTATATACTTTGTTAGGTAAACAATATTTCTCCTTTCTTGATAGATATAGTGGCTACAACCAGATCCTAATATCACCTAAAGATCAGGATAAGACCACTTTTACATGTCCTTGGGGGAAATTTTCTTATCGAGTTTTTCCATTTGGCTTATGTAATGCACTCGCTACTTTTCAATGAGCAGTCTTAGGAATCTTTTATGATCTTATGCATGATTGTGTTGAGGTATACATGGATGACTTTACAGCCTATGGTAATACTTTCTAAGAAGATCTTGAAAACGTCGAGAAAGTTTTGATATGATGTCAAGAGACAAACTTATCTCTTAGTCATGAAAAGTGTAAAATGTTACTGACAGAAGGTATAGTTTTAGGACACCATATTTCTTCTCAAGGAGTTAAGGTAGACGTTGCTAAGATCGAAATAATAGTTGCCCTTCCCTCTCCAAAAACCTAAAAAGAGGTGAAAATATTTCTGGGTCATGCAAGCTATTATCATCATTTTATTGAAAACTTTACAAAGATAGATGCACCAATGTTTAAATTTCTCATAAAAGATGTATAATTCCAATGGACAGAATCTTGTCAAAATGATTTTGAAATTTTAAAAGCTAAACTATTAGTAGCACCAATACTTAGTGGCCCTGACTGAACTCTTCCCTTTCATATATCTACGGATGCTTTCGATACGGCCATAGGCGGAGTCCTAGGCCAAAAATAAGGACAATCACCTTATGCCATTTATTTAATCAGCAAAAATCTTTCTCTTGCCGAATTAAACTATACCATTACTGAAATAGAATTTTTGGCAGTATCTATTCTATTAATAAATTCCGCCATTATATTACAGGGTACAAGTTTTTTGTGCACACCGACCTCTCTATCATTAGATTCTTAATGAATAAACCAATCACCAATGGTAGAGTTACCCGGTGGCTTCTCCTATTACAAGAATTTAATATTACCGTCATTGATCAACCTAGTAAAGAAAACTTAGTAGTGGATTTTCTTTCTTGTATACAACACGATAGTGATACTAAACCTATTGATGATACTTTCCCTAATGAACATATGTTTTATGTATCTATTCAAACCCCTTGGTTTTATGATATTGAAAACTATGAAGCGACTAGAAAAGTACCACACCATTTGACTCCATACAAGAAACGCCACATAATAGTACTATAGCAGTGGCAACTTTCTCCCAAATTTATGAAAAATTGGGACTGTTGCAGTGGCAACTTTCTCCCAAATTTATAAAAAAATGGCACCCTCCTTTCAAATTTTGTCTTGCTTAGTTTTATTAGGAATGCTTAATGTTATTACAAGTTTGATCTTTGAGGATGCTTATTGAGTGGATGTCATTGTTTGCTGATGCTGCCTTTTGAATTTGAGTTTTGATTTATTGGTTATTTCCTTTTCTTCGCTGTCAGAAGTTTTTAGTATAATGTATTGGAGCTGTAGTTCCTTCAAGATCCATCGTTGTGGAAGCTAAACGACGAATGCTCCGATGCATATCTCCTGTCTTTACTGAGCCTGCGGAATTGTGGTTTTTGTTTGTGTTTTATTCCCTATTGGAGCAATTTATGACTTTGGGTGGAGGCCGTGTCTTTTTTATTCCCGCCATTGCGGTCACTCAGCAGACTAACCATCCGATTGAATAACTTTTTGACCTCCTATGTATGAAGCCCATTTTAGTACTTTCTTTTTTCACCGACGAGTTGTTGTGCTATGGAACCCTTAGACCATGGGTCACCTGTCGTTGTGGTGTTCTAGTGAACTAAACGACCGATGTCAAGTGTTTCGATTCACCGATGGGGATTTTTATATGCCCGATTCCTGGTCGTTTTCCCACCATTGTTATGAGCTTGTAAATTGTTTCATGAATGACGAGATGTTCTTTGTTTTTATCAAGTTAATATTTTCGCATTGAAAATGCAATACCAGGTTTCACTTTTAATGTTGGTTTTATTGGTAGTTTGGTTTATGTTTAGTGAAGCTAGTCCAGATGAATGAAAAGATATTCGTCTTATTGTAGACAAAACTAGGAGATTTTATAGATTCAGTTGATGATGACTAATGCAAAAAGGAAATTGGTGTAGAAATTCAGGCCAGCAGTAGATTAATTTTACCCACAACAATTATCAATTGATCATGAAAAATTGCTAACAATGGAGACTGAATATGGAGCTGTAACACAAAATTATATTAACTGAGTGTACAATAGCCAACCATGTAATAACATAGGTTGATGAATATATAGAATACATCAAGAGGTAGAATGCATAAGGAGGCACCCAAAACTAGCATAAAGAAGGCTTACTCAAAATAGGCAAATCCCCCATAGGTGTAAAAAGCTGATCCCAAATTTGTCATGAAGCTCACAAATTGGAAAGGGCACATGGGAAAGATAAAGAGTAGTGGAATGGAAGCTCATACATGCTTTTTCATGGAGAAAAGAGTGGATTATGAAGAGGACAAAAACTAGTTCACCTCACCTAGTCTTGCTTTCCTATGTGCCTTAAAACACTGAAAAAGCAAGCATTAAAGCAGAAAAAGCAGATAGGTGCCTAGGAGGCCAGGAATAAAGCAAATTTGATTCCTAAGGATTTACCAAGTTCTACATGGGTAAAATATGGCAATTTTGACCTCTATGTATAGGCAATTAGCAACTTCCACAAGGTGGGACACATGAACTAGGCAAATAAGACAAAAATAAATGAATTAATGTCTAAGTGGGTAAACTATGGGTTGATTATTCTAACACCCCCCCTTAAGCCTGACTTTATGAGTAATAAATCAAAAATATAGGGCCTAGCAACAAGGCTTAGTCACCCTTTTACATACTGCAAATCCATACAACCAAGGAAAGAGGCAAAACCAACTTGGGAAAATCCTCCCTTAAACATGGACTGTAAAACAAAATTGTACAATCTTGTCTCCACTCATGCTTTTACAGCATGATCAGCAATCCCCAGCAATGATTTGAGATTATTGAAGGTCTTCTCACAAAATTTTTTGGTGAAGATATCAGCTACTTGTTCTGAAGATGAACAGAAGAGTAGGTGAATGGTGCCATCATGCACAAGCTCTCTGATGTAGTGCATGTGAATCTCAATGTGTCTGGTTCTCTGCTTCTGAACTGGATCCTTGCAAATTCAAATGGTACTCTGGTTATCACAGTAGATGGTAGTTGAGTACTCAGGTTCGAAACCACATTCTCCAAGTAAACCCTGCAACCATAAACACTGAGTTGCTGCATTGACAACTCCTCTGTACTCAACTTCTGTAGATGAAAGTGCAATGGCACTCTGTTTCTTGCTTGACCAGCTAATTGGCCCTTCTACAAGCATGAACACATAACCTGAAGTGGAATTTCTATCTGTTGTATCACCTTCCCAATCACTGTCAGTAAATCCAACCAAATCAAGGTCCGAATTGGCTTTATAGAAGATCCCATGTGTCCTTGTTCCCTGAACAAAGTTAAGGATCCTTTTGGCTACTTTCCAATGGATCTCATGAGGCTTATCCATGAATCTAGAAGCCACACTTACTACATAACAAATATCAGGTCAATTATGTGTCAGATACAATAAACATCCAATCAATTGTCTATACAGTGTATTGTTTACCATCGGTGGAGAATCATCTTCCTCCAGCTTCACTCCTGAAAGGAAAGGAGTTTTGATTTCTTTGCAATATTGCATTCTGAATTTGATCAGAAAATCCAAGGCATATTTGGACTGGTTCACCTTGATTCCAGCTTTGGATTGAGAGATCTCAAGCCCCAAAAATTGACTTAAGAGCCCCAAATCTATCATGGAGAAGGCTTGGTTCATAGCTCCTTTTAAGGAAGCAATCTCAGCCTGTGAGCTTCCTGTAATGAGGAGGTCATCAACATATAACCCAATGATCATTAATGAACCATTAACTAACTTCAGATAGACATTTGGATCTGATTTGCACTGAACAAAATTCAGAGATAGCAAGAAACTATCTATCTTGACATACCAAGCCCTAGGGGCTTGCTTTAGCCCATACAATGACTTTCTCAACCTGCACACAAGAGAAGGGTTAGTAGAAAAACCTTGAGGCTGCTGCATATATATCTCCTCAATGATATCTCCATTCAGGAAGGCACACTTTACATCCATATGATGTACCTCCCATTGCCTTGAGGCTGCAATGGCTAGAGCTAGCCTGATGGAATCCATCTTTGCCACTGGGGAAAAGGTCTCATTGTAATCGATACCATGAACCTGTGAGTAGCCTTTAGCAACAAATATAGCCTTGTACTTCAATGGTGAACCATCAGCAGCAAACTTGGTCTTATAGACCCACTTACACTGGACTAACTTTCTTCCTGGAGGAAGATCCACTAGCTCCCATGTGTTGCTCTTCTGGAGTGATCTGAACTCCTCCTTCATGGCTGTTTGCCATCTTGGATCTCCTTCTACTTATTCATATGTTTGAGGATCAGAATCCACCATCAAATAGCATTTTTCATCAAACATAGGGTCCTTCATGCATAGACCACTCTCAAATTGAGATCTAGTCCTCCTTGGGTCATTGGGATCCCAAGCTAGCTCTCCTACTGCATGTAGTGTCTTGGCTGCCCATTTAGGCCTTGTGGGGCTGTTTGGGTCTACAATAAACTCATCTTCATTAGAAAAATCAGAACCAGCATGTTCAACAAACTCTTTACTTACTTCTTGAGGTTCAGGTGGTGAAGAGGCTTCACCAACTTCCACTGCTGCAAGGGGTTCTTCTTCAAACTGAACACACCTTTCAATGAAGGTTTTGTTTGTGCTCAAGTTTATCAACTTGTACCCTTTTTAATCTTCAGAGTATCCCACAAAAATACACTCTTGGCTTTGGGGCTGCAAATCCTTCCTCTTCTCTGTTGGGATTCTAGACCAAGCCTTTGAGCCAAAAATCCTGAAATGGGTCACATCTGACTTGTGCCCACTCCATGCTTCGAAGGGAGTCATGCCATCAAGCTGTTTGTGAGGCACCCTATTCTGGATATAGGCTACACAGTTGATAGCTTCGGACCAGTACTTTGGTGGAAAAGTTTTGGCCTCCATCATGCATGTTGCCATCTCCTTCAGTGATCTGTTCTTCCTCTCTGCAACACCATTTTGCTGTGGTGTGTAGGGGATAGAATGCTGCATCTGAATACCTGCATCTGCACAATAGTTAATAAACTCAGATTTGACATACTCACCACCATTGTCAGATCTGAGGGCCTTGATTTTCCTTCTACACTGGTTTTCAACCAAAGCCTTAAAGACTTTGAATAGGCCAAAAACTCCTGACTTGTGTTTCATGAAGTGAACCCAACAATACCTGGGAAAATCATCAATAAAGGTCAATGCATATTTGTCCTGACTCATGGAAATATGAGGGAATGGGCCAGCAACATCACTGTGAATCAGATCGAGGGGTGCAGAGGTTCTCTCATGACTAGCTTTCTCAAATTTGTGCTCTGGGTGTTTTCCTAGGATACAACCTTGGCAGACTCCTTTGGAAAATTTTATCTTGGGAAACCCTATGACCATTTCTTTCTCACTAAGATTAGATAGATAATTGTAATTTAGATGGCCAAATATTTCATGCCATAGCTTGCTAGCTTCATTAGCATGGATGAGAAGAGCAGAGGGGTTTGAGTAAGGTAGGAAGTGTGAGAACATGTATACCTTTTGAGCATGATTTGAAACTCCTTTTGCAATGAATCTACCACTTGAGATCTCTGTGATCTCAAATTCATCGGGGGAGAATATGACTTTCTTAGGAGACCCAGTGTGGGTCATCTCGTACACTGATAGGAGGTTGAAGGCGAGACCAGGGACATATAGCACATTGCTGAACTTACCATGATCAAGATATATTCTTCCTTTACCTAAAATTTCAGTGAGAGAGTCATCTCCTAGTACAATAGATGGTCCTTTCGACTTGTCCAGTGAGGAGAAGGCCTCCTTAGTCGAAACCATGTGTCTTGAAGCTCCAGAATCAATGATAAAACTGGGTGAGCTTGATGTGCCAGCAACTAGAGCATGAACTCTCTCCCTGTCATTTGAACTTGATCCTCCTTCTCTCTTCTTTGAGCTTTGTGGAAGGGAGATGCCATTCTTCTCCAGCAGTTGAGTTAGCATGTCTATCTGATTTTTCATACAAGAGCTTTCAGTGTGATTGCCCTTCGAACAGTATGAGCACTTGTTCATTTCACCTTTGTTTTTCTTCTTCTGGGTATTTTTCTTGGGACCTTGTTGATCCTCTGGAGACTGCTTCTTGTCTCTCTTTTGCTTAGGTGGCTTTTTATCTTTCTTTTTTCTTTTTGAATCCACCTTCGAATCTTCAGCAATCAAATCTTGATCTTTGGATGGTTTGATGGTGCCCATCATCACTAGCTTGTCCTGTTCTTATGTGAGAGATTCCATGAAATATGCGAGGCTAGGCATCTTCCAGGTTCGAGCTGTGAGTTTTGTGGCATAGAAGGTTGAAACAAAGACTGAGTAGTCAGGTCCTAGCTTTGAGAGGATGGCCAATACGAGCTGATCATCTTTCTTTTCGATACCACACTGCTTCACCTGCAAAACTAGTGCTTTGAACTTGGAGAAATATAGCTGCAGGGATTCAAAGCTACTGGGACTCAGAGAAATAAGCTCATTTTTGATCTGATGTCCCCTCATCTCATCTGTCTTTCCAAAAAGATCAGAAATATTCTCCCATACTTGATCCGGTGATGTTAATCCATCGAGATGGAAAAGGAGGTCTCGGGAAATACTGAGACATAGGAGGCCATAGGCCTCATCTCTCCGATTGTTCCATTTGATCTTCTCTGCAGCAGCATTGGGCTCTGCTTCTGTAGCCATAGTCACCCTGTAGAGGCCTTTCTCTCTCAACAAGATCTCCATCTCTGCTTTCCATTCAAAATAGTTGAAGGGAGTCAAGATAGTTTTCTGTGAATCCATAGCTTCAGAAAATCTGTCCCGGCTGTTAGTAGAAGGCTCCCAGTCTTGATGTCGAACCTGCAAAACAATTTTTGAAGGAAAGTAAAAAATTACAATGGCTCTGATACCATGTAGAAATTCAGGCCAGCAGTAGATTAATTTTACCCACAACAATTATCAATTGATCATGCAAAATTGCTAACAATGGAGACTGAATATGGAGCTGTAACAAAAAATTATATTAAATGAGTGTACAATAGACAACCCTATAATAACATAGGTTTTTGAATATATAGAATACATCAAGAGGTTTAATGCATAAGGAGGCATCCAAAACTAGCATAAAGCAGGCTTACTCAAAATAGGCAAATCCCCCATAGGTGTAAAAAGATGATCCCAAATCTGTCATGAAGCTCACAAATTGGCAAGGGCGCATGGGAAATATAAAGAGTATTGGAATGGCAGCTCATACATGCTTTTGCATGGAGAAAAGAGTGGAGGATGAAGAGGACAAAAAACTAGTTCACCTCACCTAGTCTTGCTTTCCTATGTGCCTTAAAACACTGAAAAAGCAGGCAGTAAAGCAGAAAAAGCAGATAGGTGCCTAGGAGGCTAGGAATAAAGAAGATTTGATTCCTAAGGCTTTCCCAAGTTCTACATGGGTCAAATATGGCAAGTTTGACCTCTATGGATAGGCAATTAGCAACTTGCACAAGGTGGGACACATGAACTAGGCAAATAAGACAAAAATAAATGAATTAATGTCTAAGTGGGTAAACTATGGGTTGATTATTCTAACAATTGGCTGAAGAAAGAAAAAGATGAAGCATAAAGAAGAAATAAAAAATCTAAGACTGACAAGATATCAAAAGGACCATCGAATTATGAAGCATAATCATTAAGAACATGGTCTCGGGCTTTGGGGGTTCATCGGTTACCAAGCCTGTCTTTCTTACAAAGTGTTGTGAATGTTAATATTGGTTTGAAATGTAACATTCATATGAATCATGACCACTCACAAATGACAAAACGGTTTGGGGAACCCAAAAGTGACGATTCGGGGGGGAAATCCAAAGGTTTTGCTGGTTTTTGTATAAATTGAGGAAAGTGAGAGGAAAAAAGGGCCTTTTTCTGAATGAGACTTGTGAAAAACTTGTTTTAAGAGGAACTATTTTGCCTGTTGGAGAAAGTGCTATGTGGAATGTTCAAATGTGGTGAAATGAACAATGTTGAAGGGGAACTATTTCATTTTCAACTGTGTTTCATTAACTGTGAGATCATTGTAACTTTTTGAACCTATGTTCTTGTATGAATGTTCTCTGGTTTATTTTATGATAATTTCCACTATGAGTAATGAATGTTTTAACAAATGATGAGCTATCTTGTTGTGCATATTTCTATTCATGTTTATGTGTTTTGATTCAAAAAACAACTATCTATGATTTATCTTAACAAATGAGCAGTAATACATTACTCATTAATTAATAATATTGCTCTCGAGGGACAGGTTAGTTAGTCTTTCTTTCTATTGTGTGTGATTTAGATGTGAGAGAGTTAATACGAGAGGTAAGAACCTACACATCACATTGTGACTCCTCCTCATATTCTTTATCAATCTACATGTTAGATAGGCACTTGCATATCATACTTAATGTTAAATAAAAAATACAAAAATATACACGATGGACCAGGCCACAACCGGTAAAACCATTTATTTTTGTTACTTGAACTATGGTAGCCGGATAGCAAAACCAGATGGATTCCCCATACCAAATAGTCATGGGTTAGTTGGGAATGTTGATTGGGGAGAATCCCTTACTATTGTTTCCTGTGATTTTTTAGGCCTCAACAGTTTCTGGCACTAGAAGGAGGGCCACAAGTGCATGGTTGTCCGGGGAAATCCATTTTCTTGAATTTACTCCACCAGTGATAGTTTTGAAAGCAGTTTATTTCCTAATCCGAATACTGAAGAGAATAGATAACATTTGTTTTCTATGGACAACCAAGTAGTTAATGATCTGAGAAGACATACACGGGGCTACGTAAATATTATTGGGGGGTTACCCGCTATCCTTGATTTACCCAGAAGAGAATACAAGAAGAAAGACCGTCCTATTTTGGAAGATTCGGTGTTGGTTGAAGATTTGGAAGAATTAGTGGAAGTAGCATTACAGGAAGTTGTTCAGCCTTTGAATCAAGTAGGCCCAAACACACCTTACTGTTCTCATGTGCATACTCCTGTTCCATCACCACCTCACTCTCCACCCAGACTCATGGCAGGTGTAAATGGAAATCAACCACCTAACCCACCAAATCAACCACCTGCTTGGAATGCCAGATCACCTCTAAACCTAGCACCTCCTTTGCATGACCTACCTCAAGCTTTTGAGAAGATGCTGCCCAAGTTTGATCCAGGTGAGAAGATTTCAATAGATGACCATTTCCAAATTTTCTATTTGGCCATAGAAGGTTTAAAGGTTGGAGAACATGAAGACGTAGTCTACAGACTGTTTCCACATACCCTTAAGGGAGCAACAGCTTCATGGTATTTTGGTCTGCCTGCAAATTCAATCCCAGACTGGGATACTTTTGAGAGGATATTTAGAAGCAAATATGTATCCCACAAGACTCATGCGGCTCTCATGAAAGGACTATGTGCTTTAAAGAAAGAAAGAAAAGAGAAGGTGCATAGTTTTACTCAAAGGTTTGCATCCTATCTTAAATTTTTTTATGAAATTGACAAACCCATGGATAAATTTCTAATTGAATATTATACTTCAGCTCTGGGACCTGATTTGGCCATGTTTTCCAAGATGAAAGCTAAAGCTATGCTAACAGAGACTTATGAAGAAGCAGAGAGAGTAGAGGCTAGAAAGGAGAGCATTGAATATTATCCAGAGCAGTCAGGAGAGAAAACTTTTGGGAAGAAAGCTTTGTCATTTACTAAGCCTAAAGAAGAAAAATCACAGGAATTCGAAGCAATGGTGAAGATGATGTAGAAGCTTTCCAACAAAATAATAGACTTGGAGAAGGAGAAGGAGGCTCAGAAGTCTTACAAACCTTATTACAAGAAAAGAGAGGATAGTAATCAATCCAAACTACCTCCACATAGTCTTGCATCAATGAACTTAATGGAAGTAGGTATGGATAAGTTTTGCACTTTTCACCAGTAGCCCCACTCTGAAAAAAATTGTCCACAATAGATATATTCAATGACCTTAGTGATGAATCAGCTGTTGGACTCAAAACTAACAGAGGCAAATGATGTGGAAGAGAATGATAGCAAATCAACATAAAAGCAAGAGGATGATGCCATGGTTTTATGGGACTTTGTCTCGATGTTTGATACCAAAAAGGAAAGTGATTTGAGAGATGACAATCTATTAGAAGCAAATATGACAATGAGAATCCAAGGGTTGATTAAAGAAGATAGGTTAACGATCCCAAAAATTAAGAGACTCTAGAAGAATGTAGATAATTTAAAAAAAAAACCACAGCTAATAAGATTCCTAAATTTACCATTACCAGTCAAAATCTGAAACAGACCAACATGCCTACTAAGCCCAATGAAGAAAAAATAAATAATGTAAAAATGAATCTCATAGAACATAAGATGGAGTATGACATTGTGGAGGATATCAAAAAGGTAAAGGCAAATATTTCACTCTTTTAGATGTGTAATGTACCGTAGCAGAATGAAAAGTTATTGAAAGCACTTGAAATGCTAGAAGAAAAGCTGCCCACTGACAATCAACCTCAAGAAGAAGAAATCGGTGAAGCAAGTGTGGGAGGTAAGCCTAAATGCAAAATTCCACCTTTTCTCCTTACTTTCGAAATTTTTAATCAGAACGTGCACAACTGGCTAGTAGACTCAGGGGCATCAATAAATGTTATTCCACTATCATTCTACAAGAAGATAAATGGACAGCCTAAACCACCTACCTGGAAGGTCATTCAGTTAGATAGAACAAATGTGAAGGTAATTGGGAAAATGGAGGATGTTTTAATTCAATTATTTTCAAATGAAAAGGTATGTCAGTTCATTGATGTTGTAGTAGCAGACATACCTGAGGAATATGGAATTGTTTTGAGTAGGGATTGGTAAGCAAATATGAATGGATATTTTTCTTCCGACTGGTCACATATGTGATTACCTTATAAAGGAAGCCTAAATCAAATTAAGGTTATGAGACAGCCTCACATGAAACACAATGTCACGTAGTTAGAAGGCAAGAATGAACCAGTAAATTATGTGTTAGGGAATTACTTCATTGAGCTAGAACCAGGAAACTACCAAGTAGAAGAAGCTAGAAATACATTAGAAACCTAGCCTGATCTCCTTCATTTTTCTCAGGTTGATGAAATTGATTGTAAAATGGTAGAATTAGCTTTAGATGTAGAATCTGATTCAGATACTGCAAAAATAGATAGTTTTTGGACACTTTTTTTGATGGATCTAAAAATTTGGAAGGATCAGGAGCTGGCTGTGTCCTGATTGATCCTAAGAAAAATAAACATTTTCTTTCATGTAGGTTAGAGTTTGAATGCACCAATAACATAGCTGAGTATGAAGAATTAGTTCAGGGACTAAGAAAAATAATTGAATTAAAAGTAGAAAACCTAAAAGTGTATGGGGATTTTGAAATAATTGTAAAATATATTCGAAATCAAATACATTGCATTTCCCCTCATTTAAAAGATTATCAAAATGAAGTGTGGGATTTGCTTAAATGTTTTTATGCATTTAATATTATATCGATTCCTAGACTTAAGAATGCAGCAGCTGACTTGTTAGACACCTCAGCTGCAAGGCTTGTACCCTCTTATAATAGGTGTTCTATTGAATTTCTTTTCAAACCTTTGGTTTTGGATATGATTACCAATTGATGAGTTTTTGATGATGATCAGTAGATTCTGGAATGCTTGAAAAATGATGAAACCTTCAAAGGGGCAATCATTGATGATGAAGAACATCAAGCTGAGCTAAAATTTGATAATTTTATTCCTAAAGGAGTTAGGATTTTAGAGGGGATGTTTGATCTAAATGATAAATTCAGAAGGCCAGTAAATGTTAAGACTCATAGCTCGTCTCTACAGTTCGAGTTGATTAATTTAGGGACTGAAATTGAGCCTAAACATGTGAATTTAGGAAAGTGTTTCTCCCCAGGTGAAAGAAATAAATTCATCAGTTTGTTTAAACAATACAAAGATGTGTTTTCCTGGACATATGAAGATTTGAAAACATATGACACCGATATTATTCAGCATGCCATCCCTATTAGGACCAGGGTCAAGCCTTATTAGCAGCCTTCAAGGAAAATGCATCCAAAACTAGAGCCTCTAATTCAGAATGAAGTAAATAAATTGTTGGATGCTAAAATTACCTTCAAAGTTAGACATTTGGAATGGGTTTCAAATCTGGTACCAGTAAGGAAGAAATCTGGAGAAGTTAGACTATGTTTGGATTTCATAAATTGAAATCGCACTTTAGATAAAGACAATTATCCAGTCCCACCCATGGAACAGATATTGTAGATGGTCTCTGGTTCTGAGTTATTTTCTTTATTAGATGGATTCTCTGGTTACAATCAAGTGTTTGTAGCTGAAGAAGACAGACTCAAAACTACATTTATAACGAGATGGGGTACTTTTGCTTACAGAAGGATTCCATTTGGACTAATAAATGTCGGAGCTACTTTCCAAAGGGCTATGGATATATATTTCCATGGGATGATTGGCTGCAGTGTGGTGGTAAACCTGGATGACATCACAATATTCTCAAAGAAAAGAGAAGAACACGCGTTCCATCTAAAATTTTTTTTTGAACATTACCGAAAATATGGTATCTCATTAAACCCCATGAAGTGTGTGTTTGCTATTACAGAAGGAAAGATACTGGGTCACATGGTTTCTAAGAAGGGGATCTCCATAGACCTAGAAAGGATCAAAGATATCAAACAGATCCCCTTATGCCATAACAAAAAAGGGTATGAAATCATTTATGGGGACAATAAATTTCGTGCGAAGATTTGTGTCAGACTTTGCCCAAATTGTTCAGCCTTTGCAGCAAATGGTGAAGCAAAGTGTACAATTCAAGTGGACTGACGTAGAGAATAATGTATTCAGTAAAATAAAGACTTCTATTGCTCATGCATCCTCTCTCAAAAGTCCAAATTATGAGAAGGATTTTATTCTGTACACTTTCACATCTGACGATTCATTAGCAGCGGTGCTTACTCAGAAGGGAGATGGGGGAGATGAGTTCCCCATATCATTTATGAGCACTGGTCTACAGGGGGGCAAATTAAATTACCCAGCTATGGACAAACAAGCTTATGTAGTCTTCAAACCAGTAAAACAATTAAGGCCTTACATACTTAAGAACCAAACAAAGGTAATAGTTCCACACCCAGCTATGAGGTCTCTTTTCGTGCAAAAAGAATTGGGAGAGAGAAGAGGCAATTGGGTAATAGCTTTACAAGAGTATGATCTTGAATTCAAGACGGCCTCCATAGTTAGAGGGAAAGGATTATGCAGACTAATGGCTGAAGCTAATAGCAGTGAAGAAAACAATTGGGAAAATGAAGTAGAGTTACATATGATGGATGTATGTCCTCTTTTCACAGCTCCATATTCCTCGTACCGAGACCTTGTTCATTACCTTGAAGAAGGTGTGTTGCTAGAACATTGGAATTCCAAGCAGCGAAAAGCGTTGTGCCTTAAATCAGTTGCGTATCAGATCATTGATGGAATTTTATTTAGGAAGAATTACGATGGAGTCCTTCTGAGATGTTTAGAGAACGAGGATGCCAAAAAGGTCATAACTGAGTTGCATGATGGTCCTACTGGAGGTCATTTTTCTGGAGATACGACTTCCCATAAGATTCTCAAAGCTAGGTAATATTGGCCCACGCTATTCAAGGATGCTCATTCCCATGTTAGAAAGTGCAATATCTGCTAGAGGTGTGGGGGAAGACAAGCCAAAGCAGTAGGACCATTGAAGCCGGCTATGATAATAGAACGATTTGAGCAATGGGGAATTGATATCATTGGAGAAATAAAACCAAATTCTTCTTTGCAGCACAAATATATTTTAACAACAACTAACTATTTCACTAGATGGGTCGAAGCCATTCCACTATGTAAAGTCAATGAAGATACGATTATGAATTTCTTGCAGGATCATATTATGACCAGGTTTGGGGTTCCAATTTCCCTGGTTTTTGATAATGCTTCTTATTTTTCTTCCATTAGATTAACTGCATTTGCTCATGAAAAAGGAATTAAGTTGCATTATTCTGCCAACTACTACCCACAAGGAAATGGTTTGGAAGAATCTACGAACAAGAATTTGATTAGGATTTTAAAAACTACTGTCATAGAAAACTAGAGAAGTTGGCATTTAGCACTACCAAACACTCCTTGAGCTGATAGGGTCACACCCAAGAATTCCTTAGGTGTGTCACCATGTACCCTTATTTATGGAAAGAAGCTATACTTCCTCCTAACGTTATGCTACCCTCTTCCATAAAAGCCAAAGAATCTAGAGGTAAAGATAAAGATATCTTGCAACTTAGAATCTATAATATATTAAAGGTGGAGGAGTCTAGATCCAAAGCCAGAGAACATTTTAAGCAACAACAAGATGTAGTGAAAAGGTGGTTTGATAAGCACAAAGCTAGAACAAAAGAAATTGAAGTGGGAGACTTGGTTCTTAAATGTGATCACCCACATGATGAGAAGGGAAAGCACACGAAGTTTCAATAGTTATGGGTAGGCCCTTTCCAGATTGCAGCAAAACTTGGCCCCTCAACCTATAAATTGCAAGATTTACAGGGGTGGGTGGAGAACTTACCAGTAAATTGTTTAGTTCTTAAACCTTATTTTTCCTGATTTTTTTCTTTTATTTTTGTCGTACATAAATAAATTGATTTGTTTGTCCACTTTGATTTATTTCATTTCAGTTTTGTTTTTAGTTTAGATTTTTTTTATTTTAATAAAATTGGCAAACTTTTGGTTGCATGGAAAGTGTCAGAGTTCTGGATTAATTGAGATCATTGGGTATTAGGTTGTATCTTATTGTTTGAATATGATGGAATTTCATCTAGTAAGTAGTTTTCCTAAATGTATATGAACACATTGAAGTCCGGCGTAATCCCTGAAAAATAACTTAGGATCAAAAGGTCTAGAATACTATTTCGAGGATCCATCTATTTCACATCTAAAATGTCCTAGGGGGTAACAGCAAATGACCCACGGAAAGGAAGCAAGGTAAAAAATATATTATATATAAATGATCCCATGCCAAGAATTGAAATCCTAAAGGTAAATAAGAGTAAAAAATCCTAAAAAAAAAAGCAATATCTATCAAAGCAAGGTACCGAATCATATAAAAACACCAAATTGCCTAATTTCTCCTCCATACATGAGCTGAAAATTAAATACATCTCTCACAAAAAGGGACACTATGGATAGAGGATCCTGAATAAAAATTCAGAAAGAAAGGCATGAGAAGGGCTCAGAAGGACCAAAAAGTCCACAAGCACACAAAAGTGCAAAATGGCATGGGAATAAGGAACAAATGAATATCTTTGTTTACCATATGTTACATTCTTGTGGTGTCCAAGCTGGAAGTTGCCCAAAGACAGAGGTAAAATGAAACTCATCTACTTGGCCTCAAAAGAGTTATCCTGACTTGGAGATTTTGGGTTTCCATTTCCTAACAAATTGGACTGTCATCAATGATTATAGTACGTACGTTTTCCATTGTAGGAATACAGACATATAGAAGAATTCAAAATATTACTTTAATTTCTGAATAGTTTGTTACTTAAGGAAGAGTTGATTCAGAGATCTGGGCTCACCAGGTAGCCGCCAATTGTTGCAATGGCAACTTTCTCCCAAATTTCTAGAAAATTGGGACCCTCCTTTCCAATTTTGTCTTGCTTAGTTTGATTAGGATTGCTTAATGTTACTACAAGTTTGATATTTGAGGATGCTTGTTGAGTGGATGTCATTGTTTGCTGATGGTGCCTTTTGGATTTGAGTTTTGATTTACTGCTTATTTCCTTTTCTTCATTGTCAGAAGTTTTCAGTATAATGTATCAGAGCTGTAGTTCCTTGCAGAGCCATCGTTACGGAAGCTAAACGATGAATGTTCTGATGCATAGCTCTTGTCTTTATTGAGCCCACGAACTTATGGTTTTTCTTTGTTTTTTCTTCACTATTAGAGCAATTTATGACTTTGGGTGGAGGCCGCGTCTTTTTGATTCCCGTCATTGCGTTCCCTTAGCAAACTAACCGTCCGATTAAATAAATTTCCAACCACCGATGTATGATGCTCGTTTTAGTGCTTTCTTTTTTCACCGATGAGTTGTTGTTTTCTAAAACCCCCACACCATGGGTCACCCACCATTGTGGCATTCCAACAAACTAACCGACCGATTTCAAGTGTTCCGATTCACCGATGGGGATTTTTATATGTCCGATTTCTAGTCTTTTTCCAGCCGTTGTTATGATCTTGTAACTTGTTTCATGAATGGTGAGATGTTCTTTGTTTTTATCAAGTTAATATTTTCACGTTGAAAACGTACTACCAGGTTTCACTTTTAACACTAGTTTTATTGGTAGTTTGGTTTATGTTTATTGAAGGAAGTCCAGATGAATGATGAGTTGTTCGTCTGATAGTAGACAAACTTAGGAGATTTTCTAGATTCATTTGATGACCACTACTGCAAAAAGGAAAATGGCTAAAGAAAGGAAAAGTTGAAGCATAAAGAAGAAAGCAAAAATCTGAGACTGTCAGGATATCAAAAGGACCATCAGATTACGAAGCATAATCATTAAGAACACGGTCTCGAGCTTTGGGGGTTCGTTGGTTACCAATATGGTCTTTCTTACAAAGTGTTGTAAATCTTAATCTTGGTTTGAAATGTAACGTTCCTATGAATAATGACCACTCACAAAAGACAAAATGGTTTGGGGAACCCAAATGTGGTGAAATGAACAATGTTGAAGGGGAACTATTTCATTTTCAGCTGTGTTTCATTAACTGTGAGATCATTTTAACTTTTTGAACCTATGTTATTGTATGAATGTTCTTTGGTTTATTTTATGATAATTTACACTATGAGTAATGAATGTTTTCACAAACGACGAGCTATCTTGTTGTGCATATCTCTATTAATGTTTATGTGTTTTGATTCTAAGAACAACTATATGTGATTTATCTTAACATATGAGCAGTAATACATTACTCATTAATTGATAATCTTGCTCCCTAGAGACAACTTAGTTAGTCTTGTTTTCTGTTGTGTGTGATTTAGATGTGAGAGAGTTAAGATGAGAGGTAAGAACCTGCGCATCACATTGTGACCGCTCCTCATATTCTTTATCAATCTTCATGTTAGATAGGGACTTGCATATCATACTTAAACTTTAAAAAAATACAAAAATATATACGGTGGACCGGGCCGCAACTGGTAAAACCCTATATTTTTGTTACTTGACCTACAGTAGCTAGACCACAAAACCGAACGAATTCTTCATACCAAACAGTCACGGGCTAGTTGTAAATGTTGACTGGGGAGAATCCCTTATTGTTGTTGCCTGCGATTTTCCAGGACTCAACAAGTACAAAGCTCTAACTATTCCTGGGTCGATAATGACCTCTTTCACACTGGCCCAGACCTTATTATTAGAAGATGTGTGTGGGTGGATGGAATGACAGACATCCTCCAAGCATGCCATGATGGACCATGTGGAGGACACTTTTTTGACAAACATACATCATACAAAGTACTGCACTCTAGTTATTACTAGCCAAGAATTTTTAAGGATGCTGACAAGTACGTTAAAGGATGTGATAGTTGTCAAAGAATGGGTAGACCCACAATATCAGACCAAATGCCTTTATAACCTCAGGTCATGATTGAGCCTTTTGAAAAACGGCCTCTTGATTTTGTAGGACCAATCTCTCCCATGTCTTGTAAAAATAAATATATCTTAGTTTGCATAGATTATGTTACCAAATGGGTAGAAGCTAAATATTTGTTTAGGGATGCAGAGAAATCTGTAGTAGAATTCATATATGAAGAAATATTTACCCAATTTGGTATACCTAGAGAAATTGTCACATACCAAGGTACTTAATTCACTTCCAAATTAATGCAAGAGCTCACTACGAAGTATGGTATCTGACAATGCAAGTCTTCACCTTACCATCCTCAGGATAATTGCGAGGTAGAATCAACCAATAAAGTATTAGAAGTTATTTTAACCAAGACAATTCACTTACATCATAAGGATTGGGCGGATAGACTTCTAGATACTTTATGGGCCTATAGGATAACATGGAGAAATACTACCGAAGATACCCCCTATGAGTTAGTATATGGAAAACAAGTCCTTTTACCTATTGAATTTCAAGTTAAAACCTTTTGTATGGCAGCACAGTGAGGTGTGGATTTGGATGAAGCACAAAAACAACGAATCCTGTAGATTAATGAATTAGATGAAATTAGATAGGATGTGCTCCAAAGAACCACGCTAATACAAAATCAACGGAAGTAATGGAATGATAAATTTATCAAGCAAAAGAAATTTAATACTGGAGATTGGGCATTACTATTCGATTCATGGTTTAAAAAATTTAAAGGAAAATTAACTACCCATTGGTTGGGACTTTATGAAGTAGTTACAGCTTTTGACAATGGATCGGTAAGAATTAAAACAATTGACGGCTCAGAAGTTTTGTTTATAGTGAATGGACATAGACTTTACCACCAACCAACATCTAGACATGATTTCCTACAAAAAATTTTATAGCAAAGAGAAATGGAATTGATTGAAGAGGAAGTTATTCCTCCTCCTCTTGATCCATGAAATCATTTTGGGTTATCATCATTTGTATATATGTAGATATGTTTTTGCTTCTATGAATAAATAAGAGTCACTTCTGATAAAATAAAATTACATGCGACTCTTTTGCTTTCTATGTTTTTATGAATAAATTGAATCATCTAACAAGTGGTTTTGCAATTTGGTAATGGATACTTTATCTCTATAAGCAGCTCATCAAATATCATATGGAAAAGGTAATTACGCTTGTAAGGTATCTTAACTTTTCTTAATTTGAAGTTTGTAGTGACAATTAAAAATAACTCCTTGCATATCATTCTTCACCACTCCTTCTATGATTCATATTGTTTCTGATATTTTGATTTAGACATGTATATTTCTGATTTGTTATTTCAAACAGTGCTTGATAAGACCTATTTTCATTATCATTCATCTTGTGCCTATCGATTACTAGTTCATCCTGTACTTGTTATCAAAACTTGTCTCTCAAATATCTCTTTGTGATAACTCGAGAGTAGGTGGAATTTTTACCTATGGGGAACATTACTTATCTCTTTTGAAAAAGATGGATTCTAAGGTCAAAAGACAGCTTTAGGTTATTCTCTTTTGACATAATTTATGATTAAGGCCAGTCTGAAAAATATTTGTAAGTTTATTTCTATAAAATTGAATTATGTGTTTTAGCAGGGCTTAGCATGATCTAGTACCAATCGACTTCCATATATTTAATATCATTATACAAGGAAAATCGATCGGGGTACTGAACAGGCCTGCTGGCAGTGGGTCAATGCTAAGTAAAAACTTAAAACTATGAATCTCGATAAATGCAAGATATACCCGCCGAGGTACTGAACAGGCTCACTGGCAGCGGGACTATACTTGCATGGTACAAAGATAAACTTGTCGGGGTACTGAACATGCTTATTGGTAGTGGGGAAATATCAGGTAAAGAGGTCTATTTAATGTACTGCTATGCACATGATTCATAAAATAATGCTTATATACAAGAAATTTTTCAAAAAAAAATTATAAATTAAATGTTAAGGACCATTATCTTTACTGTCACTTGAGAATCGCTATAAGTTGGGCTTGGACCTAGCCATCTAATTCACTCAATACCTAGGATGTTATTATCCTAGAAATGGGACCCATAGTTACATCTGTCACACACTTAGACGTAAACTTAAAGTATTTTATGATGACCATAGATGATTTTAAGGAACCATACTTATTTAAAAGTGTATAAATGTTGGCAAATATTACCAATTCTTAAAACGCCAACTATAAAATGATTGGTGATATTTTTCAAAAACTAATTTAATTTCCAAGGATTTTATATCGTTTATATAATAATTTGACAATTTTTAGTGTGAAAAAAGTTTACCCCATCCAAATTGGACGAAACAGGGCTTCAAAAAATGCAAAATGGCGAATCCTTTTTGGGAGAAAAACATGGAAAATAGCCCACTGGGCTAAATTCTCCCCTAAAATTATCCTTGATGATGACAAGATATCTTTACAATGAGCCATAGATGTCTAGATTTTTCTATGGCATTCTTTCAATTATATTATTGTCTTTTTATATGGTCTTTCTAAGCAATGTTATTTTTCATAAATATACATATCTAAATCACTTCCTTTACTAGTCAGTTTTTCTTTTCTTTATAAAACAATAACATTATACTCGCACTTTTTATTATTTGAAATAAACTACTCTTCTCCTTTGCATGAGGACATGCTATATCTTTGGTTTGGGGGAGGATTAGGAAGATTCAAAACATAATGTTTTTCTGCTTTTATCTTATTATGAAAAAATTGCTTATCTCTAACAAATGTGAAAGTGTTTTCAAGTTATAGCATGAAGCATGTTCTTAAATCAATCGATCAATATGAAGGATTTGATGGAAGACTATATGAAGGACTTGAATAATGGTTCAAATGATGGTCTGAATGAGATATTGTGGTATTATATAATGAATGATCAAAATTTGTCAACCAAATTTTGTTTTTGAACATATTTTTATTTTTATATAGATGATTTGACCTTAAAATTTATTTTGTTATCCTTTAACTGTTAGCATCTTTTTTATTTAAATACACATGAAAGCTATTTTTCTTGTTAACTAAGAATGTTATTTATGCATTTGTGATATATGTTCAAGCTGTCCAAAGTATTACTTTAGACATGGTTGAACTAATTATAAACTTTATAAATTTATATCCTTGTTAAATGACACACATCTTGAATTTTTCTATAATAGCATGGTCTCCTAAGAAATCCAATTTTTTTACAATTCCATCATTTATTTTTTTCTTACTTCTATTTTCTTACACCTTCTATCTTATAAATATTCTTTTATAAGATTAAATTTTAAATTATTCCCTTCATTCGGTAAGTAGAAGGTAGTTACTAGCACAACTTTGCTTTCTTCCTTAATCATTTTCTTTTTGCTCAGTGGGACCTAGCATTTCTCTGGTTTGGGGGAATGTTGAGCCTCATTTTGTTATCATTTTTTGTAATTAAATAACACATTTTAAACAAAATTTTTATTATCTTTAGTATATTTTATGTCACGCAGATCGTTATTTTAGCACAAGGTAAGAACAAATTTGATGTTATTTCAACTTTTGTTATTAATATCATTTTTATGATTTTATTAACTCAAAATTGTATTATTTAAAGAATATTTAATGTATTATTTGATATGTATATTCGTTTGCATATTTTATAGTTTGTTTGGGAAAAAATAACACTAAAATGCATTCATCCTTCCTTTTGCACCATATGTCTAGCTCACGATCCAGCTTGGCATTCAGCGCGTCATCCAGCTGTCGCGCGAAATTTGCAGGTCGTTTGTGATGTTTGCCCTAGATCGACACACATCCATCTCATGGCTCAGTGTTCTGTTTAGTTCACTATTCAATTCTCCCATCAGCCCGCGCGCTATCCATAATAAGTTTTGAGCATTTAAACTTGAAACAACCTACAATGGATGTATCACTATCCATGCATCTGGGTAATCTCTCTTCTAGACTGATGTATTTAACTCATGCTCTAAAAGGATCTCCACCTAGCTTCTCATTATCCATGCGTTCAAAGGGATGGACATTTGATGTTTACTCATGTCTCCATTGTCTTAATATTAAACTATCATGAGCTTGTGTGTTTAAGGGATAGAATGGCCTGCATTCTGGAAGATCGATTGTGTCATTTGCTTTTCACTCCACAACACCACCATGCCATCCTCCATGCTAAGAAAGGGATCATTGCCACATCAAGAATGTTAAGGGAGGCCCGTTCACATTAAGGAAGGAGCAGACTCACCACATTATGCCACTATCACGTTGAAGGAAGAGCTAGACTATGCGTTGGTTGCAAATCAATTATGTTCTTTAAATATTGCCTAAAATTAGAGAGCAATCGACCTTTAGGGTCAACTTGCTCATATCTCATGTAAACTATATATATCAGTCACTGAATAGATAGCAGAGTTAGTTAGAATATTTAGAGAAGTATTTTTGTTAAACACTATAATTATGTTTTTGAAGTTGATTAAAGAGCCGTATGCATTACTGTTGAACATTGTGTTTGAGTAGGAGTTAGCATGCATCACCCCTGATTGTTGAGAGGGCCCCTCATCAACTAGAGGTTCATTTCTTAGTTTAATTTAGTTCTTTCTTTTCTGTTTTATCTAGTCTAATATAATTTCCAGTTTGTTTTCATTATTTAATAGTAAATGCTATTTTATTTCCTGTATTGCATTAGTTTAAGTTTTATTTCAGCAGTTAAATAAGTAGATGCCCGCATAGATTTGTTTTCAGTCATTTGTTTTTTAGTGATTTCCTTTCAATTATTTGCTTTCAGTTATTTTATTTACAGTCATTTCACTCCTATATTGTTTTTAGTCTTGATTTCCAATAAAATAGTTTTCTTTCATTTAGATTTAGTCTTGTTTGTTTATTTCCTGTTATGAATTTGCTTATATAGAATAGTTTGCTTTCATTTAAATTCAGTCCTGTTTATTTATTTCTTGCCATGAATTTTCCTAATTTAATTTCCAGTTTGTTTAAATTAATTTCCACCTTACTAATTAGTTTAATATGCAATGATTTCTTTCTATTTAAGAGTTAATTTGAAGTTGATTTGTTGATTAAATAAGTTTGTTTATTGATTCCATGCATTAGGTTTCAAACTGCATAACTTCAGCTGAAGAATTAGTTCATTTAGGTTATTTTTATCATTTTTACAGTATGGACTTCCATTCGGAGTGTCTATCCAATCTACCATTCAGTCACCCTTTATAGACCTACTGTTCAGTCTGTCATTTAACCATCGGTTATGTTTTTACTATTTTTATGTATTTTCAGATTGTTTCTAGTTTTTTTTTCTAAATATTTGGATTATGTTTGTAGTTGGTAGTTTTATTTGAGCATTACAATTAAAATTTGATTGTTTTAGGTTATTGATTAAGGTTTTATTATTCTTCTTTTATTTTATTTTTATTTTAAATTAAATATAGATTAAGTTGTTCTTATTTCTTGAATATTAAACATTATTGTTTTATGTCATGGTTATTTTTGTTTGCAGATAAAGTGTAGAGTTAGATGTATTGTTTTTAATCATAGGAATCATTCTTGTTTTTGGTATGTATTTATTGAAGAATAGAGTTTAAATATCTTTATTAAGTTTTCTAGTTGCTTCTATTTTATTATCTTTATTAAGTTTTCTACTTGCTTCTTTTCCTTAATTTTTCTGTTTTTGTTTATAAGTTTTTCTCTGTATACCCTAACCTTGCATTTGAATAAATAGTTGTTGATAGTATCTTTATCCAAGGTTAATTATCCTTTAACCCAGTTGTTGTTTCAAATACAATAGAGCAACTTATATTGTTTTATGTTTTAATCCAATTACTTTAATAGTTGATTCTTAGAAGTTTGACTTGGTTTTTCATTTTGAAAGATATTCCGATCTTTTTTTTACTAAATTATCTCCACAACACCCTAGGAGCCTTTTTACCTTTGCATTTATTTTGTATCAACTCTAAGCTTACCAACCTCGGTTGATAATTAAATATTAGGTGTATCTGAGATAGTAGAACACTCCCAACACTTGCAGAAGTGATTGGAGGGCCATAATACATCTCTGAAAATAATAATTAAGTTATTATATCATTTATACACCTTCTCTGAATATTTTGGAGCAACTAGGATGATTTGGAGACCAAGACACCAAAACTAGTAAAGAGCCAAAATTGTAAAAAAATTGGAAAATTGGGAATTTTGGTAATTTTTTTTAAAAAGGGACATTGCATACTTGCATAGGTTATTCTATGAGTGTCATGGCTAAGTAGGGGTCAGACAACACAGTCACTTTATGTGTTAAATATGGGGGCCAATATAATTGGTTACACACGTCCTCTTGTAGTGTATGGGAGTTTTAAGCCTCTCCTAGGCGAGACATACCTGCTGCATTCGATATCTCATTTATCAACCACTTGGCTTGCTTTAATTTTGGATGTATATTTTATAATGAGTATTCTCTTTGTGCACTAGTTTGATTTAGGGATCACAGTTACTTGAGTATATTTATGTTCTTTTCAGTTTGGTTCCTTTTATGTTCGGCATGCCTGATATTAATACTAGTATCATGTGACTCGCTCCAGTTCCTAATGTGGACCCTAGTGTTGGACTTGGGGGCACCACAACCCCTTACCTTGCTCATAAATTTGGGAGTGGTCATATTCCATCCTCTACACCTTTTGTGGAGGATTTTCACTCCTGTTTTCCAGTCTTAACACCATTGTTCATTTTCATGGGGGTGGTAGTGTATACATGATCATTAGGTCTCCACCTGACATTTATTCTTGTGTCCCATCGTCCATCGCACTATTTCCTTTGAATGGAGTTGTCATTACCAATCCTCCCTGCAACCTATAGTTTGGATTATTTAATGACTTTTTCCAGTTGTTTTGGACTAATATTATTGTCATGTAGGGTCCATTTTTTGTACACTCTCTCTAAGGCTTTAACTCATTTGTGCCTATAGGAGGTATAATTTTGAACTGGAATATAGGTCAGGACCACACATCTACTTGCATTATGCATTTCCTTATGACCATTTCATATTGAACTTAGGTATGAACCCACTTCATAATGTCACAGAACCTTCATATTTCTATTTAGAAGTGACATTATGTAAGTGGTAGAGCTTTCCTATACATGGGTTCCCTTTTTAGATCCTGCTATTCCATTTGGTACCCATGCCATGAGTACTCCTTTAGGTATGGAAGTCCATTATAGTCCCACCATGTCCTTGAGCAAGAGCTTCATATTCCTCTTGAAATTTATGTTGACAATTCCCGACAGGGACTACCTTGTATATCAAGTTGTAATTTCATTTCATGAGTTTTGTTTTCCTTATTGATCTTTATGGTGGCTCCTAGCTTCATATTTATAAGCCATGTAGCCTGAGATTGTGTCAATCCTAGCCAAGAAGATCCTTTTATAGATCCTTTGCAACTAGATCACCCCTTTACTGGGAGGAGACCTTCCCCCGAGTGTCCTTATCTTGCACATGCTTCCTTGGATTGCACATAGGTACGTTCCACTTCTTGGAACTAGTTTTCTTTCTCGTGACACTCGTCTCCTCCTATCCTGACACTATAAAGCACTTTTAGTACTTTTTAAGATTTTAAACATCTGAAAAATTCCAAATAAATTTAAAAACATAAAAATCCGGATGGGAAATGATATTATCTTTGGAATCTATTGAGTCGTGTTGCCTTCGAATAGAGAACTATATATCACATCCATTGGTTTGGTTGTTAGTATGAATTTAGGAGTTGTGCTTGATACTTTGAGTTTTTCTTCATCGAATAGTTATGCTTCTAGTCCCTATGGATCCTTTGTTGATTCCGCCCGTGTCACATAGATGTCCTAGTTTGCATATCGAGTCTATGCTAACTACCTTCAGTCACCACTTGCCTAATGCTCTTGTTTGAAGGAAGTTGAATCCTGAGTCATTCATTCTTTAGTTATCTTGAATTTGCATGTCAACCATTCCCAGTAAAGTTACTAATTTGTGCACATATTATTCATTTTATTTCCTCCACATTATCTAGCATTACTAAGTAATTCGTGTTGGTTGATGGGGGATTACTTAATTCTCTCCTTCCAGTAGTTCCATTCCATCGAATTTAGATCATTTATTCTGCAATAGGAGTCTAGAGTCCATTTGAGTTCCTTGAGACTTACAGTCATCAATGGTATGTTCTCTCTCCATCGACAGTTTTGGTAATACATTAATGTCCCCTGATCGATGGATTCTTTCAAGTGTTCGACCTCAACACATATATTCACACTTGCTAGATTGCACTTTGTACCTCGATTCCCATTATTATTATCGATGGGATATCTTATGTCTATTAATGATATACATCAATGACTAGTAATCAGATGATGGCCTACTATGTTTGACCTTGACACATTTACTCACATGGTAGGACATGTACTCATAGCGGTTTGTGTAGAATACCTCTGAGATTGGTGACATTCCACATATGCTACTTCCTTGATCATGCCAGTATTCATGAGATGTATACTCTCATGATCAAATTCTAGTGTTTATCAGATATATTCATCCATTATGGATATAATGATTCATTTTATATTGTACGTGGTGATGACCACACATGAAATTTGTATATCATGCCTATTCATGGCCAATGTACTCTTATGTATCTGGGACTACTATATGTATATTTAGAGCCATATGCAGAGATTGATCATTGTATTGTACCGATGAGTGGATGGTTGTTCCACCTGGGTCTTCATTACTCCACTTCTAGGATGGATATAATGTATTTCGGCCATCATGCTACCCCTCTGACCTCACACATTAGGGGGCATATGTTATAGCTAATTTCACCACACCTATTTGATCACATATTTATGGCCTTCCATGTCCCTCTACTGAATCCTTGGACCCCATTTTCCATTATTTTACTTTTATGTTCCAAGAAAGTCCCCCCAAAAAGATTTTTTATGTGTATACATTACTTTCAAAGGTATACTCGTGTGTATACACAACTTTTGATCCAAAACCCATGTACATCAAGAAATTTGCATAAATCTAATTTTTTTTTGGAGTTTTCCTCATAGAGTCTCAAATATCTTGACTCTTGGCCTTCCATATTCCTTGAGAATGCTCGGAATCAACCCTCCATTGCCCATTTCGAGTGCTATATATTGAGCCTCTTTGATACATTGAAGGAGGATAAATTGGAGAGCAAGGAAACTAGAGTCCATTGTTGCCTTACTTGTTATGCTTAAGTCTGTATCCCTTTGTCCCTTTGGAACACATAGTGTCGCTCTTCCCAAGATTTCCTTTTCTTTGTAAGCTTTCCATTGAGAGATGGAGGATTGAAGTGGTGGAGGCCTAAGTGGAGGACTTGGTTTCTCATGTTAGAAGAAGTTCCAACAGAGGTTGTCAGTATTGTATATATGTTTTTATTAATAGAAATATTCATTTCCTATCCAATACATGTGCATAAATATGAATATTGTATCGATGGATGTATTTATTGGCTTATACATGATTGATTATATATGCAAGAGTACGTCTAACACATGAATATATAGCATTCATGTCTTCTTTGTTGTTGTTGAGAGTGAATTGTGAATGCAAGCTTGTTGGAAAATCTCAATAGGGATCTACATAGCCCCTTCAAAATAAGGTACAATTCATGTCCCTAAGTGATAGATGTATTTATTTCTCTTGCATAATGGAAATGATTGATTTCTAGTGTCATTCAGTATGTTGTGGTACACCCCAAGCCATAGGAAGTTTCTCTCCATAAAAATATTGCAATTATCAAAATATCTCTGATTGATCGTAACAATCCTCCTATCCAAAGGAAAAAAACAACCCAGAAGAGAGACATGTGACCGCTTGCATATTATAAGTCTAGTTACATCCCACTAGAATATTGTAGTGGAGGGGTGCATAAACCACCTCAACCTTGATCTTTGCAGTCTTTCCCCCCAATTGGATCTCAATAGAACGAAGTATACCATGTGCTCAAAAAGATATTACATAAAATGCAATAAAGATGGTTCCATATTTTTACAATATAGGCAAACCTAAGCCCTTCAAACAAGCTAAGGACATCACTGAATCTACAACGCCTTCATCAATCACTATGTGCTTGATTATTTTGTTCATACACTCTACATGCACTAAAAAAGACACATAGTAAGGAAAGGGAGGATGGACTCCATGAGTTTTGAATTTAATTGTTGTGGAAGGATTTTCATCAACCAATCCAAGAGAAAACAACAAGGCCTTCCTTTGTGAGGGGCAAGAATGAAGAAATTCTAAAGCAAACATTGTACAAGGAGTATGGACCAAATCCTTGAAAATGGAATAATTATGGGCGGCTCAGGAATTAGGATTATGCCCCAAATGATTCAAGACTCCCTTAGGGATGCGAGGTGGAGCTTGAGGATTGTCACTAGGTTTATCAATATGGAAAGGGCTCTTGGGTGGAGCAGGTTCTTTTAGGTTAGGTTGCAACAAACCATAATCCTTATCTCATGTCACAACCTTTTCGGTAGACATCATGTTGATGCAACCATGGCTACTTACGATCTTTGACAGGTTTTGACTCCCACTAGAAGCACTTCCAGGGTCCATGTTAATGAAAAACATTGCTCACCTAGATCTACATGGTATAAAGCACATACATACATCATTTTCCTACCATTTTCCCTTACTTTTTAACCTTCAAAAACTATGGTTTACCTTGATTCTCTCTCAAAACACCCAAAAAACACCAAAAAGGGCCTAAAACCCATAAAAGAGCTAAAAAACCCAAAAGGGCCTAAAAACCCCAAAAGGGGCTAAAAATCCTAAATAAGGATTCAAACCCTAAATTGAGTTCCAAAAACCTAAAAGAGAGAAAAGTCTAAAAACATAAAAAAGTATTATAAAAATAGTGTGGAGGTCTCCATCAAGACTAGTTTTTTCCATTTCTCCATTATTCAACTCAGTGAGTACGTTGAGAACCCGCCCTTATCAAAATACTCACACCATCAAACCATCATTTGATAGGCATGCCATACTCCATCCTATACATATCGGCATCCTTCATACCATCTAGCTTATGGAGAGGCAACCCATATTTAACGAAGGGCGCGGTGGCTAGCTCTTCCATTTTGAACTCTACCCTTCTATCCCTTTGACAGGAGAGAGGTTCTTTTGCATGTAGTCGGGGTAAAAACATGGCTACAAATTTTGTTACCAGACTGTGTCGATCCCACGAGATCCCTAGTTTTACAAGTTTTTTGTAGGTTTTCCTTCACATCCGTTCCCAATCGAGCCCTCACGAGGTTGACCTGAGTTTGTATGGCCCTAGTACCTACCCCTATCAGCCACTTCCTGCTCTATTTTTTTTATGTTTCCTAGTTTTCGAACGATGTTTCTGATTTTGGGCTGAAAAGCGCGACCCACTCACTTCTTTCAGGCAAAAACCTATGACCCAGTCATGTCCCCAGCTCCGAAAGGACTGAATTTCCCCCTATGGCACAGTTGCTGCTATTTCTGTCTCAAGAGCAACCCAGTCACTACTATGTGGTCTGTCCATGTGACTCCATCACCATTATCCACTAGTCAAAAGCGACTCATCTATTTGCGAACCATTTTTTTCATTGATCTTTTCCATTAAAAACAAGTCACCTTGGAAGCTAGAGGGAGTGGAAACCTTTGGGGGTTTCATGGCATTCGTGTCCTCCCTATTGAGCACTGGGAATTTGAGGAGTGACCTATGGATCTACGGGTGGACTTGTTTCCACTTTGATGAGAGCCCAACACTCCTTATTGGACTTGAGGGATACAAAAGAGGGGTAGTCACACTACTGATTCACAATAAGTTACAGTTAGTTTTCCATCATTATAGTTTGTATTGTGCATTGGTTATGATTTATTTTTTCAACTCTATTTTGATCCAATCCCTTTGCTTGATCTATGCAGAGAAACCAGTATTATTTACTCATTACATAATTGAAAAATTAAAAAATAACAATCTCATACACAAAGTTCCCACATTCACACCACATAATTAAACCAAACTTGGTTCATGGCCTCGATTGAACCATAAAAGTAACAGATTTACTTACCCATTTTTTGGTTCAGGACATAAGTCTCAACTG
Source organism: Pseudotsuga menziesii (assembly GCA_001517045.1). Classification (NCBI taxonomy): domain Eukaryota; kingdom Viridiplantae; phylum Streptophyta; class Pinopsida; order Pinales; family Pinaceae; genus Pseudotsuga; species Pseudotsuga menziesii. The sequence continues at coordinate 314,501 of LPNX010410101.1, forward strand.
AATCAACTGTGAGAAGTACTTGAAATTTTCCCTAAAAATCATTTTGAGGAGTACCATAGGAACCCCAAAGTAGCTGGCTAATGAGAGGATTTTTTAAGAAAAATGAGGAACGACACCTTCCAATTAAGTAGAGATAGCTTTGTGAGGAAAACACCAAGCGTTGTCTTTTGGCAGTATTGGTGGCCGAGTGACCACCTATGAACCATTAGGATGCTATTTAAAAATGAGTTCCATAATTCATTACTGGTTACTATCATATTCCACCATTGATCCACCGAGTTCTTCCTCACGACTTAGGGGGGATCCCCTCAGTTCAGGTCTTTAGAACATCACCGTCGATGCCCTCCATATCAACCTTCCTCATAGTTAGAAGGAAACATAGCCTCTAATTCTGACTTAGATTTCTATCAATATGAGCAGAATATTTTCACAATACCATCTAGTCCCATGGCTGGTGCAAATCCTGACCTCTTCTTCGAAGGGACGATTGGTAGCGGACCCATGTCCCTTCCTCACATCACTGCTAATATCCTGATCAGTGGTCCTAGCACCATAGTGCACATTGTTGTAAGTACACCACCAATAAGTGGTGGCCCTACAATATCCCCCATAATGACAACCATACCACAGTACATACTTCGGGGCACAGGCCCTTCCATGAATTTCTCGACTATTCCCGTTGTGTGAATTCAACCAAAAGTACCCACTGGCACGTATGGACATCACACTCTTGTCAACTCTATCATCGTTGCTAGTCCCTCCCACACCAATATTGGGTCTAACTTTCCATTCATGACTTGCCTCAACTTTCTCGACATGGCGAGGTTAACCAAGGACCCAATCTATCATCAACCCCATTGGCTTCCCATGCCAACCAAACTCCCGTTAGAAATCCCAAAGTTTGAAGGGAAGGCTGGTGAGTGCCCCCAAAACCACATCATGACATTTCATCTATGGTGCTTGTCAAACAAATTTGTGGGTGATTCGATCAGACTTAGGCCGTTCCAGTGCACCCTCATAAGCATCATAGCCAAATGGTATATTGAGCTATGTCAAGCCTCTTACCCTAAGTTCAATTCCTTATCCTTCATGTTCCTGTATTTTCAACTCCTTTCCTACTATGACGAGGGCATGGAGATACTACTATATTTCCACCCAAAAAATGTGACCCACATAACCAACCACATCCATGAGTGGCGGCGATGCTGTAGCCTATGTAAGATTTAGCTTGTCGAAAAGATTTTTCTCGATTGGTTCTTAAAAACCTTGCTACCATCCATCACCAAGGACATCACCTATGAACATCCCCAATATGAGGAAGAGACCACCCAATACTTTTATTTGATTTACGCTCAATCTGGGTACCTATACACCATCATACTAGATGCTCCCCATGTCGACACCTCCCAATGCAATACACCAGAGGGCATCCCACTCTACGGATGGTGTCATTGGCTTTGTCTCCCAACAACCATAGTACTATGCGGCACTCCCTATGATGCCACCGCACCTGAGAAATACCCCTAGTGTTGTACAACAAAACCAAATACCTAATTACTCCAAAATGATGGCTTAATCAGGAGCCACAACCTCTTATCTGCAGCCCATGCCACACCAGCACACCAATCCACAAACTTGGCTGACACAACCGTATTTCAGACCAATGACCGAATTCATAGCCCCTCCATCTCTTTTGAATTACTATGTTCCTCCCATGCAAGCCGCTCCTACCCCTGCCCCAACTTCATCGACGTCCACGTTTCAAGTCCTTTCTCAAAAAAATATTCCAACCAACTGCCCCCCAATAACCAATAAGGGAAAGGTAAGAAAAACTATGAAAGGAACCAGGGTAACAACCAAATGCAAGGAGGAGGAAAATAGCCAAATACCCCTAACAACAATGGTGCCAACCCGTCGAATCAAAACCCCCAATAGCCTAATTGACCGGGACGAAGCGCTCCATTACGGACTCATCATCCATGTAAATTATGCAATGTCTACGGTCACTACACTCACAAATTCCCACATATGGACTGTGTCAAGCCATTTCTTTGGAATGAATATCAACACAATACAAATGTGGTGTCCTAGTTTCATCCCAACCTAGTGTTGATGCATCTGGAACTTCGAAATGTATTCATCTATGTATCTTATGTATTATAACCCGATGTTTATTCTAGGATGTATCTATAATGTAATTAAGTCATGTTGGTATGCCCTGATGTTCCGATTAGGAGAATCAATAATTTAAACAAGTCATGTCAAGTCATAGTGGGTAACCCTCCGATTGTCTAAGGTTTAAAGTCCCCGCAGTTCTGGGGCACTAGGGTTATTAGAGTCTCCTAGTAGAGGTCAGCCTTGGTAGGGTTTTAGTCATGTCAGGATTAGTATAAATAGAGAAATGGAGTCTCAATTTATTACACAACTCATAGACACTCAAGTGTAGCGCATAGTTGAGGAAGGAGAAGACACTAGGGCTAGAGAAGAAGAAGATTACTGCTGTCGAAAGATCACTTACTTTTTTGGGGATTTTCTATTTCGGTGCTGATTCTATCTTTGAGGAAGTTGCAAGGTTTTCACCATTTATGGTTTCCCTGAGGATAAACAATGTGTTCATTGTCTCTTGTGTTTGATTGTTGTGCTTTTTATTCTCTCATTAAAGATCCTAATATAATGCTAGCTTAATGATGAAATTCTAACACAGTATCAGAGCTAACCTGAGAAGAAGACATTACGCAGTTGTGGGAACTAGGGCTTCCTAGTTTGTGAATATTCCTCCACAAATTTTTAGCAAAAGTAAGGTGGAATAACTCTCCTCCTTAGGGCGCATCTTTCTATCGAAGCAGAATCCAATTCTGATGTTTTTCAGTTTTGGACCCAACACTATTGCCGAAAATTAGGGCTTTTCATGGAAGAGGATTTTTTCAGTGAGCCCAAGCCTAGATTGATATCCTCCCCAAAATTGAATTTATGGATAAATTTCAAGGCATTTGGGTGTACAGATCTCCAGAAAATAAAAACCATAATTTGCTACTGAACCAGCACTGCTAGATTTCAGCTCAAGTTTCAGATTCGACAACTTGAACCTGGTAAGATCTAAAATCTTTTTTATTTCCATTTGAGGTTCTCAGTTAAGATGTCTCATAATACAAATCTTGATGAAAATCTTGAGGAGCTGATAACTTCTGAGCTTGGAAGTATAGGATCTCCCTGGTCCTGGAAGAGAATGAGTTGGACTCCTATATCAATGAGGAGGTTCCAGTTCCAGAGGGAGGTGAGGCTAAGGCCTTACATAAGAAGAAGTTGGTTATGGAAAAGAGAATCATTACTGATTTTATCAAGGATCATCTCATAACATAGGTGTCCTCCCTCAAGACACCTAAATCTATGTTTGATGCCCTAACCAAATTGTTTGAAGGGAAGAATATAAACAGGAAGATGAATTTGAGAAATCAATTGAGGAATGTAAATATCTAGAACATTGAGGCTATTCAATCTTACTTTACAAGGGTTTCTCAAATCAAGGAGCGGCTAGAAGTAGTAGATGAATAAGTGGAAAATGCAGAGATTGTGATGACCACCTTGAATGGTCTCCCTAGATCACGGGACTCTTTCATTCAAGGAATCTGTGCCAGAAAGAAGTTAGTCAAGTTCAATAGACTATGGGAAGAATTCTCTCAAGAAGAAGCTAGGATAGCAGCTCGAGAAGATAAGACGGGTAGTGAAGATCAAGCTCTCATAGTTCACTCCAAGAAAAACAGGAGGAGCAATTATCAGTCCAAAGGTAAGATCTCACACTCTAGAAAAGATCTAAATATTATTATATGTTACACATGTGATGAGAAAGGTCACATATCCAAATTCTACCCTAACAAAAGAAATCTAAGAAACAAGAACAAAAGAAGACATCATTCCCATGCTGTAGAGGATGATGAACCTCCAACAAAGAGAATCAGACAAGAGAGTGATGACTCTTTAAGTGAGGATGAATATGTAGTGATCTCTACTCTCATGGGAATGGTTTCACATGGAAGCAATGATTGGCTTATAGACAATGGTTCTTCCAAGAACATGATGAGATTCAAAGAATCATTTGTGAATCTATCTGAACATGAGTCACCTCATAAGGTGAAGCTTGGGGATGACTACCAGTATCCAATAAAAGGTAGTGGTGAACCCTTCTATAAGCTAGACTCTAGAAAGTATTTGAAGATGAAGAATGTATTATTTGTTCCAGGACTAAAGAAGAACCTCCTCTCCATATCTGCATTGGATACAAAAGGAATGAGGGTTGCTTTTGTAGATGGCCAAGTTCTTATGTGTCCAAAGGGAAAGAATTTTGACGATGCAATCGTGATTGGAGAACAAGAAGGAGGTCTACACAAGTTGAAGGGCCAACCAGATCAAGCTTTGGTTCATGACACGGTAGAACCAAATGAACTTTGGCATAGAAGGCTTACACATGTGCATTACAGAGCACTAGCACTTGCAAGCAAAGCTGTTGAATGTCTTCCAAAAATTCAAGCAAAATATTAAGGGGTATGCAAAGGATGTGCAAAAGGAAAGAACAAAACGAAAACATTTCCAAGTAGCGAGAGAAAAGCAAAAGGAATCTTAGAAATCATCCTCTCCGATGTATGCGGACCAATGTCATCAAGCTCACTAAGCAGGTATGTGTACTGTGTTTATTTTTATGACTTTTCTAGGAAGACATGGATTTACTTCATGAAAAATAAAGATGAAGTGTTTAGCAAGTTCAAGGAATTCAAAGCCTTGATCAAGAACCAGACTGAAAAGAAGATAAAGACTTTTCAATTAGACAATGGTGGAGAATTCACTTCAAATGAGTTCAAGGAACTATGAAAGGACTTAGGGATTAAGAGGGAGTTGTCCACTCCTTACAATCCACAACAGAATGGGGTTGCAGAGAGGAAGAATAGAACCATCATGGAAGCTGCAAGATCCATGCTTCATGATCAGGATCTTCCTATGCATCTTTGGGAAGAAGAAGCTAGAACAACAGTGTATGTACAGAACCATACTCCACACAAAGTACTCGAGAACAAGACTCCTGAAGAAGTCTTCTCTAGCAAGAAACTAGAAGTCAGACATCTCAAAATATTTAGCTATCCTGTATACATACACATTCCAAAAGAGAAGAGAACAAAATTAGATCCTTCAGGAAAGAAGGGTATATTTGTGGGATACTCTGAAAGCTTGAAGGCTTACAGAATTAACTTCCCAAGATTCAAAAATATTGACATCAGCAGGGATGTAACATTTGACGAAGATTCAGCCTACATCAAATCCAGAAAGAAACTTGCTGAAGAACCTGAAGAAGCAGAAGCACCAAGAATTCATGATACAATCATGAACACAGAAACTCAAGAAGAAGATCGAGAATTTGAAGAACCACAAAGATGTGTAGATCCACCATAGGAGAAGAATCCTCACAAGAGGAAACCTGCTTGGGTACAAGATATTATCCAAGGTGCAGAAAGATATTGGGTTCTAGAAGAGAATATCAAAGAAAGAAAGAGGACTATATCATGTTCTAGCTATGTAGCGGTACTATGTGACCTTATTGATAAATAACCTTTCAAGTATGAAGAAGCAGCAGAACGAAAAGAATGGAAGGATGCGATGATCAAAGAGTATCAATCGATCATGAAGAATGATGTTTGGGATGTTGTCCCAAGACTAGAAGGTAAGTCAGTTGTAACTTCCAAATGGATCTATAAGATCAAGCATGTTGCAGATGGTAGCATTGAAAAGTATAAGGAAATATTTTTGGCTCAGGGTTTCTCTCAGAAAGAAGGAATAAACTATAAAGAAATATTTTCACCTGTAGCCAGATACACTTCCATCAGATCTGTACTTTCTCTGACTGCAGTAATGAAATGGAAGATACACCAAATGGATGTCAAGACTACTTTCTTGAATGGTGTAGTAGAAGAGGAAGTGTATGTGGAGCAGCCACTTGGTTTTAAGACACATGACAGAGAGTCTCATCTGTGTAGACTGAAGAAAGCCTTGTATGGTTTGAAACAGGCACCCAGGACATGGTACGACAGAATTGATAGATTTTTATCCAGTTTGGGCTTTACCAAGAGTAAAGCATATTCCAACATTTACTATAAGGTGGAAGATGGAAACCCGATGATACTTTTACTATATGTAGATGATCTGTTTGTGACAGGTATGGATGGGTTGATTGCTGATACAAAGAGAAATCTTGCCACTGAGTTCAAGATAAAGGACTTGGGAATGATGCATTATCTCCTAGGTATGGAGGTGTGGTAGAGAACAGATGGAATCTTTCTTGGACAAGGAAAGTATGCAGTAGAGATCCTGAAGAGATTTGGGATGATGGACTGCAAGGCATTAACCACACCTATGGCATCAAACCTAAAGCTATTGAGTGATGCTTCATCAGAGACAATTGATGTCATGATGTATTGTCAGATGATTGGGTCCTTGATGTACCTGACAAACATGAGACCAGATATTTTCTTTGCTGTGAACACCTTGAACCAATACTTGACAGATCCAAGACATGTTCACTTGACTACCGTAAAGCATATTCTGAGGTACCTGAAGGGTACGGTTGATTATGGGCTCAAGTATAAGGTTGATCAAAGGATTAACATCGAGGGTTATGTTGATTAAGATTGGGCAAGCCATGCCATTGATAGGAAGTGCACTTCAGGGTGTTGCTTCAATATGGGATCAAGTCTGATCTCATGGTTTAGCAGGAAGCAATCCTGTGTGGCACTGAGTATAGCTAAAGTAGAGTATGTTGCAGCCTGTTCAGCTAGTTGTGAGGCAATATGGCTGAGGAAGCTAGTTTTTGATTTGTTTGATCTATAGTTAGATGCTACTTATATATACTGTGACAACCAGAGTTGTGTAAAGTTGTCAGAAAATCTAGTATTCCATGACAAGTCAAAGCATATCAAGATCAAGTATCACTATATTAGGGATATGGTGTAGAGAGGAGCAGTGAAGCTCCAGTATGTTGCGATGGAGGAACAGATAGCTGATGTGTTGACTAAGCCATTGGCTAGGGTGAATTTGAGTACTTCAGGGAGAAGCTTGGTGTTCTCCAAATCGAGGTTCCTCCCAAGAGGAAGCGATGTGTTCGTGCTGTGCCATTCTGACATGGTGAGAGGATTGGTTCCTTCCATTATCAGGTATATGTGGATGCCACATCCAGCATGAAAAAGGGCTAGCTCCGTGAGGACACACCTAGTATGAAAAAGGACTAGCTCTGTGTAGATGAAACATCCAACATGAAAAAGGGTTATATCTATGGAGGCTCATCTAGTATGAAAAAAGACTAGCTCTAAGTAGCTGCCACATCTGGTATGAAAAAGGACCATCTTTGTGATGCCTCATCTAGTATGAAAGGACCAGCTCTGTGATGCGTCATCTAGTATGAGAAAGGACTAGCTCTGAGAAGGCTCATCTAGTATGAAAAAGGACTAGCTTTGAGTAGCTACCACATCTGGTATGAAAAAGGACCAGCTCTGTGATGCCCCATCTGGTATGAAAAAGGACCAGCTCTGTGATGCCTCATCTAGTATGAAAAAGGACTAGCTCTGAGATGATACATCCAGTATGAAAAAGGACCAGCTCTATAGAGGTTCCTATGACAATAAGAATCAAGAGATAGCACCTGTGATGATGCCCAATGATGATCTAGATCGAGTGATGATGATCCAGATCTAATGATGATGATCCAACAGTGATGATCTAGATCCAGTGATGATCTAAATTGAGTGATGATCTAGATCCAATAATGATGTCCCATGATGATCCAGATCAAGTGATGATCTAGATCTGATGATGAAGATGACTTGAAGATGAATATGACTTGAATATGAAGATGACTTAAAGAGGAAGAAGAATTGAAGATGGCAAGGACTCGATGATGATCTAGAAGATACAGAGAAGAAGACTTATGCTGAAAATTGTGTCGAAAGAATACCTTCCTAGTTAAGAGGGAGTGTTGATGTATTTGTAACTTTGGAATGTATTCATCTACGTATCTTATGTATTGTAACCCGATGTTTATTTTGGGATGTATCTATAATGTAATTGAGTCATGTTTTCATGCCCCGATGTTCCGATCGGGAGAATCAATAATGTAAACAAGTCATGTCGAGTCATATTGGCTAACCCTCCAATTGTCTAAGGGTTAAAGTCCCTGCAGTTCTAAGACACTAAGGTTATTAGAATCTCCTAGTAGAGGTTGGCCCTGGTAGGGTTTTAGTCATGTTGGGATTAGTATAAATAGAGAACTAGAGTCTCTATTTATTACACAACTCATACACACTCAAGTGTAGAGCATAGTTGAGGAAGGAGAAGACACTGGGACTAAACAAGAAGAAGATTATTGCTGTCGGGAGATCACTTACTATTTTGGGGATTTTCTATTTTGGTGATGATTCTATCTCTAAGGAAGATGTGGGGTTTTCACCATTTATGGTTTCCCCAAGGATAAACACTGTGTTCATTGTATTTTGTGTTTGATTGATGTGCTTTTTATTCTCTCAGTAAAGATCCTAATATAATGCTAGCTTAATGATGAAATTCTAACACCTAGAACCACCATGTCCTTCGCTAGTGGTACTCCAAAACCCCCTCCCACACCAAGGAATGGTTTCAACCACACTCATGGCCCCACATTCTCCTATATCCCATTCCACGGCCCCACTTGTCGAGTATGGTGTTCATCAGCTGATTGAACTGTCAACTGAAGAAGTCATCCTCCATACTTGGTGTAACCAATATGGGTCCACCATAGATACCCTTGACACATTAGTGACATCTTCCTCTGACACTACTAGCATGCCCCTCTGCTTACCTACACCCCCCACCAGCATATTTTTTAAGGATTCAAATATTATGCTTTTTTTTTTTTACTAGGGGAATCGGCAACTGGGGATGGGTTGGTACTCGCATGACACAGGGTCCAGGGATCCAATCCAACTACCACTATAAACATAGGTTTAACCAGAGCAGCTGAACCATGGCACACGAGACAATTTGGGGGGGATTTGAACATGAGACCTTCCATTTACAAACAATTCCATTTACCACTTGCTCTGCCTCCCCAAGGGGGATTCTAATATTATACTTAAGTATAGTATTCTAGGGGATTGTTTTGGATTGAAAAAAACATGTTTATAGATAGGTAGGTGGACATTAAACTTGAAACATAAAATTAACACTAAAACATGTAAATTTTGGTGAATATTATGGTAAAAAAACATATTTTATGTAAATATAGGCAATATTAAACACTAAAAGTGACCAAATAGTGAATTTATTTTTGAAAAAAACTAAAAATATCCAATTGGAAAATTTTTTCGCTTAACAATTACCCTGGTCCCCACTCATGGAGTGGCCAAAGGCCCACGGTTCCCTATGCAATGTATCACCATCGACTGCTCCAGCTGTCCTAAATTATAGCATCGTGGATGACTTGGCCCAATCACCTATAGCCATGTCCGCTCTAGAAGTGCTAAAAAATTCCTTGACACAACAAAAAGTGTTTTCATCTGCACTAGGTGTCATGGATCCCTCTGATTTTGGGTTCATCATGTTTGATCTGGAACAAGGAGAACCCAAAATGGCATCCACCGTCACTTTCCAAGTCCTGATCTCAATTCATAATTTTGTCATACATCAATGTATCATTGATGAAGGGGCATCCACCTGTGTTATGTCAACTTTTGTTTAGCAGAAACGTGGGTCCCCTACCCTTCAACCGTGCACTACCTCCCTATGCGCCTACGACGACCGCTCCACAAAAGCCAAGGGAATTATCCTAAATGTTCCTATTTTATTTTCTAATAAAATGGTTTTGATTGAAATCAAGTTCATCAATGCACAACTTGATTACAAGCTCCTCCTCAGACGTAGCTACATGTATACCATAAGAGCCATGGCCTCCACTGTCTTTCTATTCCTGATGTTTCCTCATGGTGGAAATATCGTGAATGTCAACCAATTGACGTATTACAATCTGTAAGGTCTGGACACACTGGAACATCTTATTAATACCATTTATATTGCCATTGAGAATGTGCCAATCCATTCCTTATCTACTGTTTTCCTAGGCTTATTCGCCAACACCCCTGTGACAGGAACTTTCCCATACTTACAATCTCCACCTATGTCTATTGACATCATAAATTTATTTACTATCACATCTAGTACCATCCAATCCATGTCACATAATCAGTCGCAACCACCATCACAATCCTACGAGCATTATTGGGGTTCATTCATAATCAACATGATTCTTTTCCTTTTCCTTTTCCTTTTCCTTTTCCTTTTCCTACCATCTAGGATCATGAGTAAGCCTGTCTTGGAAGCCTGCAATTTATTGGATTTCACAATGGGAGTTCCTATGTGGTACCTTGACTCCCATCCAACCAATTGAGATAATGTCACACCCACCTCCTGGTCCATTGAAGACTCCTCCCATGTCCAGGCCTACTCCTCTTCCTCCAAAAGAGACTCAGGGAAAGGCAATCAAAACATAAACCAATACCATTTACATGATCTCTAGAACTAGTTTTCATTCAACCTCATCATCTATTCAAGATTCACTTGATCTATCCCAGCACCACTTACATGATGATGGAGAGATCTGTAAGACCTCCACCAATTTTACCCCATCCCCTTTAAACCATAGTGTGGAATCGCTTCTTCCCATTGAAGGCCAGATTTCGTCACCCCGCCTTGCCAACAACCTTTGTCTCGGAAAGGGGGCATACCTCTTCACTGACTCAGACATTCGCCTCTTGAAGAAGCCTCGCACTAGGCTCAACCTCAAGGGAGTCTATTCCTGATATCAGCACCATGAGCCACTTATAGTATAGTTTTTTCTTTTTTTGTTTTGCATCATTTTTATCGTGAATCAGTGAACCCCTCCATTATTTGTTTTGTGTCCAGTCATAGTGAGTTCATTAAAGAATTCCGTAGCATCATTTACACATTATTGGGTGGATATAACCCATCCACCTTGCCCCTATGCCACTGGTATCCCAATTGAGGATTTGGTCCCACGTCTACACATGCACATAGTATGTCACACGTATGCTCTAGCTACCACCATGTTAGCATACTATTAGGTCCCTAGACCTATCCTGGAGGTGGAGGCCTCTCTGTATCTCCGTAGTATTCCATGCTCACATATGGATCATCCTCTACAAGGATAGGAAGCTACCACCATCTTGAGGAAAGATCTTGTGTTGAGAAACAACCTTGTAGACTACCTCCCTCCCTACTGATTCTTTGGGAAATTTCTTATAGTCACATCTATTTGTGTGGCACTAGGAGAATCACACATTGTACGTTGAGCTAGATCTGTACCTGTACGCCTCCATTCTGTCTAGCTTTCCTCATGCACCACTATACCATGGGTAGCATCACTAGCTACTAGTCAGAGTCATCCAGAGTCCATTTGAAACGTTTTTCACACCAATGGGTTTGGTTTTCCATCCTCTATCATTTGATGAGACCCTTGGCTTGTGCTCTCACTATGATTTTCTTGTCCATTTTTTGAAATTCACCCTGATTGGCATGCCATCATGTGAATATCCATTTGTAGGTATTGGCATTTTCATGAGCCATCCACTCCATCCATACTACACAATTGGACATACTTTACCGCCATTCATCATCCTGCAAGGGAGCACCATTAGTGTTCTACATTTATGCCCATTAGCCATGCCGACAGCATAACCTATTTTCATATAATGAACACTTCCCCCTTACTAGATTGACTATAATAGAGTTTCTATTAATCTCTTTTCTGACTCCTAAACACATGAAAATATAGCAGAGCATGTTTGCTTACTTTCATGCTTGTTAAATTATTTGAAAGGGAATCCAAGTAGCCTCGTTTATCTCCTTTTTTGGACTTTACAGACCATCATAAGAAAAGAACCACTTTGGCACACTCAAGCTAAGAACATGTCCCTTTGCATCCTTTTACACTTTCTTGAGCATTGGGAATGAACTTTACAAAAAATATCATCAAGGGTTGTCTTTAAGCTCAGTTCCAGCCTTCTCATCAAGAAAATATTGTTGAGCAAAATTGGTTTTGTTCATGCTGGTAAAAGTATTTGAATGATTGTCTGGGAAGTCTAAGTTTAACCTTTTCCAGTGTGTTTGGACTACCAATGGTAAAGACGTCTCCTATCCCTCAAAAAAGGGTGGGAGAGCTCTCCTATGTATACTTTTATCCTTTTTTGGGCACAAGAGACTATCAATGAAAAATACACCCCACTGGAGTCTTCCTCTTATTTTTAGAATCTATAAAAATGAAAGCACCATCAAGCACCTACTTTCGTGATATCACTAAAAATCCACGAGATCATGTCACAACGGTGTCTTTAGGCACCACCCCATATATTATAGTTTGGTAGAATTCCCCCACTGGGCTTCCTTTGTTCATAGTATTCTGCAATGAGTATTCCTTATCGAAAGTCCAAGTACATTCCTCAGTATTTCCATTTATAGTTACATTCCCACTATCACAGCTATGATCTGTCTCCCATGAGTTTGTTTAATTTGCTGCTAGGTCAACCCTACCATCATACTCTAAACAAAGGAAGTTTGAGTCTCCCATGATCCCCTGCCCCTACCCCTAATCCCCCCATTCAGTGAGTCACTCCCAATATTTTCCCATATCTTTGTTTATCCCCCTTGTGCTTCTGCTCAAGTAAAAATTATTCCCTTAGTTAGGCATAGATCTCCCTCTGTCGATGACAACAAATCTTTTCCAGAGGATAGACCCAGAGGTCCTTGTATCGTGTTTTCAGTAACCCTATTTATGAGTTCCTTTGACAACTTAAGAGGAGTCATCAGTGCCTCTCAGGATGTTTATGTCTCACATGCTCAACTTCAACTACATCATCACACCGTGGAGATTCATATAGGGTATTGATCCATACAATATTTGGTCGAAGACCTTGGTTGTCACCTAACTCTAGCACATTGGTGAGTCTATTAAGTGACCCAGACAGGTTCATGTCCCTTGTGATTTCTAGTTTGTGTTGGAAATAGTGTTCAAAAGCCCCTAGAGTAGTGCTTATGTATAGATTCGCGATTTATGCGGCATATTGCACCACAGAGACTCTGACTCTAAGTCAGTGATTCCCTACAGTTGTGTAAACTTCTAGATCTAGTAGAGCATCAATTGTGAAGATATCGTATTCCATGAGAATGCCATGGGTCCTATGTATCAGTTCTCCATATCAACATTATATTCATCCTCTCATTGAGGCCACCATTATGTAACAATAGTTGTACATGATTGGCTCCAATATTTTGGAGCCTTGATCCCATTCTTTATTCTTTTGACATTATTATGAGCATAGGTATGCCCACCTCATCCATATACATGTCACATATTCTTTGTATCTCACCCAATGTTGGGAACCAATATTAATACAAAAACCAAAAGCCATCATGTCTTGATTGAGGAAGCACCGCTCCTTTCCAGGTCTCTCCACTATCCCCATGATCATATGATGTATGTTGGCCATACAATGTTCTCCTGCCCTCACACATTGGGGGGCAATCTGTTAACGAAAAAAATTGCTCACCTAGATCTACATGGTATAAACCACATACATACATCATTTTCCTACCATTTTTCGTTACTTTTTGACCTTCACAAACTATGTTTTACCTTGATTCTTTCTTAAAAATACCAAAAAACACCAAAAAGAGGCTAGAAACCCATAAAAGGGATAAAAAAACTCCAAAAAGGGGCTAAAATCCCTAAATAGGGTTCCAAAACCCTAAAAGAGAGAAAAGGCCAACAACCTAAAAAAGTATTATAAAAATAGTGTGGAGGTATCCATCAAGACTAGTTTTTCCCCTTTATCCATTATTCAATTTAGTGAGTGTTGGACTAGGAAAAGTACACAAGGAAGAATCCAACATGCAAGAAAAGTAGTAAAAGCACGTGCGCGACAAGGTAAAGGCAGCTTATGAAAGGAATGAAAGAACTGATGCAAGAAAGGAAAAACATGCTCGCGATAGAGAAAGGATAAGGATGGAAAGGAAGCACAAGAGTAGAGGATTGGAGCGACAAGGAAAATCACATCCAAAGGCAATGGAAGAGGTAGGTAGAAGAGTTAAAGTTAGACAGGTGAAAGCCAAGGAATACTGCAGAAGGACAAACCAGTAGAAGATTGGAGGAAAATTTTGTGGCTAGTCATAACTTGTACAGAAAGGATGAAAGATGCTTCCGCTACGATTAATGGATGTGGTTAATGTCGTGTAGGAATTTTGCGGCTAAGTATGGGCCAAAATTAATGTAACCGAGATATTTTGTAGCTACTTATGTTTGTAATAACTAAGCTATACTTAGTCGACCCTGTGCGGTCTTATAGATACTATAAGTTGGAAGAATCTGCTCTCTATAAGGGTTAGATTCAGTATTAGTTGTTATCTTGGAGAGGTAGATTCAAGAAGTAGATTTAGTTAGCTTCATTAAGAGTCAGTAGAATATAAGTATTGTAGAAGATCATAGAGGAGCCTAATAGAAGAAGGTGGTGAGCTACAGATCTATAGTTGAGAGCGTATACTATTAGTAGAAGTAATCTGCAGCTGAGTGCACAGATGGTAAAGTAGAAGGAGTCAATCTAGCTTGTGTGCAAATTAGTACAAGTATTTATAAGAATAAACCAGAGAGCATGAGAGAAAGAAAATTCTAAGTGCATTAGATATATCTTAGAAAAGTCTACGAGTTGCACACTACAAGGTGTTATACATATTTCTCATGCCAGATGAAGAGCACCTTGGTGGTTTTTCCTAGATGGGTTTCCATTTTATTTCTTGCATCAAATGGGTGAATGTTGTTGAATGTTGAATGGCTATGTGAATGTTTTTTTACTTTACATTATTACAATTACTATTGAATGTAAGTCACATTTATACTCAGTCTATAAATGAATGAATGTTAATGTATTATCGAAATGTTATATATAAATGGGTGGTTAAGATACTAAGTCACAATATAAGTTGCACTCTGTCAAATAGGGTTAAGGAATCAACTACGTCGTATAGTTGCACCAGTTATTAACTTTCAAGATCAATTTAGTGTCACACGTGTGCAATGTGGCATACAGTTGCATCTCTCTCGCATAAGTGGTAACAAAATCTATCTCCCTATCTCTGTCGAGCACCTTGGATGCTCACCAAGAGAATATAATACCTGGCCAACTCTGGAAACATGGTTCTAACAGTTACATATTAATATATCTCGGGTGAGACTGCGCCTACCTCGCGGATGTTGTAGACTGAGCTTGCTCTATCTGGCTCATGTCTTTTGGTGTCTTGTTGGTATTGTGTTGTTGTTGAACCTTGGGTCGCATAAGTAAGGAAAATAGGCCAAAAAATGGTTATGTTTCTGAGATCTTAATCATTTGATTCAATGCAAATGTTGGCATCCAACAAAGAACGAAATTGAAGATTGGATAGAATCTAGGACGCTAGCATTTGCACAAGAAGAGAGCCTAGGATCGCAGCTGAGCACAAAAAACTGGTTGGACCGGTACATATACACTGATATCCACGAGATATTATTTATAGAGTTTCTCATTGTGGTACATGAGTGGTTGTCAATAATGGCGACTAGACAGACAAACTTCTAGAGAAGAGAAGCAGTTGAGTGGAGTGATCAGTTGGTTTGTAAGATAACCGGTGTAAGTAACACCATCTCTAGAGCTGTTGATTTTTGGGTTAATAGTATTTTGCAAGGATATATTACTTATTTTGCAGTAAAAACTATAACCTCATATAGTAATACTGAAAGAAATGTTTTCCAAGGACGTCGACAAAGGTATTTATTAGGTAAGAAGAAGTTGTGTTGGAAAGTTGAAACTCTCGACGCAGCTCCTTCTTACCTAATTTTCTACTGCGTAATGACTACTTTCAAAAAGGTATTTGTTGTTGATAAGAAAATGGATAAAGATGGTCGTCTATGAGAAGGGTCCATTGGAAAGGGGCTGTGGTAAGTTGTGCATCATTGCGAATGTTGCACAAGCTCAGAAGACACCATGCAAGACAAAGATAGTGTGATAGGCGAAAGATAGACTACTTTTGATTATCTTTTGTCACTTTTTGTAACTCTTGACCATTTTTTGTGGATATTGTTTATGAGTCAGTTAATCTAGTTAGGAGTTAGTTAGAAGTGGAGCATGAATGTAAAGGTGCAATCCTATATATAGAAAGAATAATTGTGAATGAAGATATCTCAGAATGATTGATACAATAGAACATTTAAACAATTGTAAATGAATTGTTATCTAGTTTGGTCTATGGGTGGATGAGTAGAAGTAATATGATAAGATGGATGTTGATATGAATATCTGTTGTCTTCATTTGTCTTTAGTATATTTCTATTCCTGATCATGAATGCTAATTGAATCTGAATTATGGATCTATGATGCTATGTTTTTCCCTTTATGAATGCTGTCATGTTTTTCGATCTAGATCTGTTATAGTTTTGAATGAATGATGCATGATAATTAATAGTTTTGATGGAGAATTTGATTTGATCTAATTGTTAAGTTCATGAACCATCGATGCCCTAACCCTCTTCTATACTACAGAAACTTGGTTCTGTCAGCCCTCACTCAAACATCTAGGGCGAGAATTTATCCACTCTGTGGATGTTTCTGGATAGGGTAAAACATGTCTAGGCCAATACTTAGGGAGATCGCGATGGGACAAGTGTCAACAGAGTGGGACCCCTATTGACTCAAGTTTCTTGGTTGAGGGCTTATCCAACAAATGGTTCCATTTCCATGACCTTGTTGTGACTGATAGGATGGGATGTGGCTACAATATTGTTGCGACTGATAGGAGGGGATGTGACCAAAAATCAAAGATTGTTTTAACTAGAAGCTACAAGAATTTGCTAAAGCAGAAAATCAGAACCTAGGATTGACCACAAACAAGTGGTTGGAGAACTACATAAATGATGGTCCTCACGAGTATTTCTTCTATGATTTTTCCATTATACTATATGAGTTCTTGGCACAATTTACATACGAGAAGACAAATTTACAAGGAGGAGAACCAACAACCTAGATCCCTGAATTGATCCAGGAACTGCAAGAAAATGAAAACAAAGTGTCGCGAGCTGTTGAGGTCTTGATGGATAGTATCCTAGAAGGATAAATTACAAATTTTGTGGTCAACACTACCAATTCTTACAACAAAGAGGAAAGAGAAATTTTTAATGGGCCTAGAGGTAAGTTCTTATTATATCTACAACTGTCAATTAAAGTTCTTGTCTATGAAAAGGGCATACCAAAGATGCACCTAGAGTAGTCAAAATCTAGTGTGCAGAGGTGGTGGATCCTACAACTAAAGGGGGGAGATGAATGGGAAGGTAAGGGGTAAATGGGTGCTAGTTTTGAAGAGACTATGAGGGAAGCTGAGGAAGAAAGTGGTTGTACAAGGGGAGGAGCAAGGTTTCAACAAGAGAAGAGGTGGAGGACCAAAAAAGGTACTACTGCAATCAAAATGAAAAACCGTTAAGGACAACCACATGGGATGAAGTGACCCTATAGTGATGAAGTGGACGATGAGACCCATACTACCTCCAGAACAATGGTAAAATAAAACCCCAGCAGCAACGTTCCCATGCCTCTGCACACCACTTCAAACTCAGGAAGAAACACGAATTCTATGTTGGATTTCCCGACGTGTAAACATAATTTTAATAGTAGATAGAAATAAGTCCGAAGATGGAGGGAGACAATACAAATTTACCTCTATTCCATGGGAACAAGACAAATGATATTGAGTAGTATTGGTTCCTTTGGAAGGCAGTGTGTACTGTTAGGCAGGTCATCGATGATGATGTTAAGAAAGGCCAACTGGCGATTACCCTATGGGGCCGTGTGCTAGATTGGTTCATGAAATTCATTCAAGTTCCTACAGGGACACCTAAAAAAACATTGGATGAAGTCTGACAGGGACTGATCAAAGAATTCTGGAAGCCTAAGTCTAAGGCTCAATACATTACTGAGTTCAAAGAGATTAAGCAGTTTCCCAATGAGACTATTTGGGACTTCAAACAAATATTAAAGATATTAATGGCACGGTCCAGCTTTAAGATGAGGGATCTTTAGCATAAAGAGTGGTTTATTGCAGCCTTGGTACCTCATATCTAAAAACCATTGATGCAGTAGAATATTGCAACATAGAGCAAGGATATGGAGATTGTGATGAAGTTGGGAGCTTCACCAGTTGGAGAGAGCACAGTTGGCATGAATTAAATCCAGTCGCAGCTGGAAAATCTAACGCTTGAACTACAAGACATCAATAAGGAAAAGGAATATTGTGATGATATATGGTGCACTCGGTGTCACGCAGATGGACACACCAAAGATAACTGCCACAGTTTTTGAAATTATCTAGTTTTAGGAGCACCAAACCCATTAAGTTGCGACAGTATACCATGGTGTTGTATATGTCATGTTTATGGGAAGCAACATGAATATTGTAGCTACATGTAGAATATGGTGTCAAAACCATCCAACTTATACTATTTTTTTTGGAAATCGATGGGACATGAAGACAAAGACTTCTAGGCATATGATCTGCTGTAGGAGAGAACATATGATTCATACTTTGTGAAGGGAAAAGATCATCACATAGTCCATCAGCCATAGATGTAGCCTAAGATGATAAATTCTTGACCATTGTATACACCACTGCCACATATGCAATTTATACCATCGCAACCATAGCCATAGTTTGCACCATAGCTGCAATTTGCGTCATAGCCATAGCACAATCAAATGACAATGCCCCGGCCACAACCACAGTACATTCAAGACTCATAATATGTCCAATAGCAGCTGAATCCCATACCACAACATATGGCTCAGCAACAATACTTGTTGGAATATATTAAACCCACTCACAACTTAGGATGAAATAATTAATCATTATTTGATTAATTCTTCACCCACTAGCTTAATTAGTTGGCATGCACTTGCACCTTAAAGTCAATACATGCCATCTATATCCTAGGAAAGATTTATTTCCAATTCTGGGTTGATCTTGACCACCTTTTGACCATCCAGAATTAGTATACAGGACTTTATAGCAAATTCTACTTTATTCTGCTTTTCTTGCTTTTCTATGGATAAGATAAAAGCTAGTCAACTAGGAAACTGGGAGCTTTTTTTTCCAACCCATCCTACATTAGTTTTTATTCATTTTCTAGGATTAGCATTTTTTTCCATGTCCTTGACAACTCAATCATGCTTTTTCCAACTTGTGAGGTCCTTGATAGATTTGGGAAGTGCTTTAGCCACCTATGGGGGTTTGCTATATTTTGGTAAGTCAGCCTTTTTGATATTTATGAGTTGTTTCCATACAATTCCATTTTACTATGAGGGATGTACTATTTATGTACACTATTATTCATCATTATTCAATGGAAGGATACACACCAATATTCATCTCTTCATTTATGTGATTTAGTCTCTTTTCTTCTCTCTATTTTTCCTGTGTATGCTTGTGAGAATTCTTAGTAGCAATATATAATTCCTATGCTTTGTCTTAGCATCATTGATCATAACATTGAACTTTTATTTCTACATGGTATCAAAGTAGCAGGTTGATCAAGTTCTACAGAGTTGAGGAGCACATCTAGTCTCCTATCCCTCTCTGAAGAAGAGCTTGTCTAGCTTACAAGATTTTCTCCTAGTTTGTTTTGTAGGTTGCAGAGATTATCTCTTAGAGAATATCAAAAACTTCAATATGGATTCAAAATTTCCTCTACTATCTCCTTTCAACTATGCTGATTGGAAGCCAAAGATAAGTGCATACTTGAAGAGGCAATGTCTCTTTGATGTCTCCATTGGTGCATTGAGTGAACCTGAGTCTTATGAAGAGAAGATTGATTGGATAAATAATTGTGATAGAGATTATGGAATTATGTGTTTGGGAATGTCTCCAAATATATATCATCTCATAGATTCTGCTGACTTTCCATTTGAGCTTTGGAAAAATTTGGACAAAGCTTTTGGTTTGCAGGAAATTGAAGATGAAGCATGGAGCTAACCTAGAATCTCTTGTTCTCTCTCTCAAGATTTATTGTCCTCTACATTCTTTGATGAAGTTGATCATGATGAATAATTTTCTCATACATTTCATGTTACTGCTACCCTCATTGATTTTAATGCTTTCTCCTTCAATGACGAAGCAAATATTGAAGAGCCATCTTTTTTTGTGTCTCTTGAAGGTGATTTTTCTTCTTGTCATACTATTGATGAAAAAAAAATTACATATGGAGATGTTGCTGATATTTATCATGATCCTATAACCCATTCATTGTTGTCTAAATCTCTTATCTTATATTCTAAGATCTATGTGCCAGATTCTTCACAGCTTGTGCATACCTCTCTCATTGATGGTGCGCAACCCATTGACTTTTAGGATGTTTTCTTAGCCACATCAAGCCTTATTTGTGTCATACCACTTACCTTAATTGATCTCATGTGATTCATCACATCCTAATTTTTTCTTGGCATCAATACTCACAGCCTTCTTGAATATTTTGAACATCTTCTTATTTCCTTCTTTCATACAGAGGATTCATTACCAGTGTATTCTCATGAGTCTATTGATATGCTTATATGTGATTCTTTGTATTTTGATTTACAAAAGTATTTGTAGGTTGATACACATATAATACCACCATCCATACCATTTACCATACCTCTGAATAATCCAAATACTATACAAATCCCAAGCTCACTAGTTGATTCCTCATTGGTCTCTTATGTGGTGATATTTATCTTACATGGTTTGAAGTATTTCCTAACTTTCAGTGGTTGGTTATCCATGTCGTTAGTCATATATGGAGTGATATTAAACATGTTTGGATATTTTCTAAACACTTATGGTTCAGATATTTACCCATCCATCATTCATATTTTTACACCTATCAGTTTTGCGCAGTTGCTCATAATTTTCCTAGTCTAGCCCTATATCGTCATGGAGCCACCGAAGCCTTTGTCCTTGCTGTTCCATATGCTAATATATCAGAGTTTTATCAGCCTCACATTAGATCTATATAGGTGCTACATCATATTTGAATATTGACATGTGATTCACATCACAATTTTGTAGCTATTCAAGGAATTGGGTGTGAAATAAATTGTCTTAACTTTTGTACTCTTTGGGAAGGAGTATGCATAGATCTCTTTTTCTCCATTATTTTTTCTCCATTTTCTAGGATTAGCATGTTTTTTCCATCTCCTTGACAACTCACTCATGATTTTTCCAAGTTGAGAGGTCCTTGATAGATTTGGTAAGTGCTTTAGCCACCTATGGGGGTTTGCTATATTTTAGTAAGTCAGCCTTTTTGAGCTTTATGAGTTGTTTCCATATAATTTGATTTTCCTATGAGGGATGTACTATTTATGTACACTATTATTCATCATTATTCAATGGAAGGATACACACCAATGTTCATCTCTTCATTCATGTGATTCAGTCTCTTTTATTCTCTCTATTTTTCCTATGTATGCTTGTGAAAATTCTTAGTAGCAAGATCTATTTCCTATGCTTCGTCTTAGAATAATTTCTCATATAATTGATCTATTATTTCTACAATAACAACAATAGGGAGGATTCCGTGGAGGATTCTGAGGAAGAGGAGGAGGCTTTAGACAAGGAAGAGGATGAGGTCACAGATCAATCCAGTGTTACAATTGTGGGGTATTAGGGCACTATTAGAGAGATTACCCACACTTGAAATTCTTATGTACATATTTCATGATGATTGATCACATAGTCGAAAACATACCTCAGTTAATTGCAATATGGAAGGCTGGGAATGTCCCTTAGTTGCAGAGCACGAACCAGGTCCAGAATTAGAATCATCTGCAAAACCAGAACCATTTGCTGACCCAGAAACAAGTTCCAATCTAGAATCAAATGGTAAATGAACCTATGATCCCCTTGTTGAACCAAAATCCACTGCTGACTCAGAATCCCCCAATGAACCAAAATCAAGGGCCGACTGTAGCAACGATCTCAGCAGAGCCCCAAACAACGGATGTTGATGTTACCGTTGTCACTCGTGTAAGAGCCAGAATAGGAGAGGACAATCCCTGCCCATAAATTCGACTGGATGGATATAAGAAAGCACCATTTGATATCACAACTAAAAGGGATACATTTTTTGGAGCACAGGATGCTATTAGAAGAAATCTTGGTAAGTCACCTGTGTATGAAATGCCTCCCGGTTTTGATTCCACACTAAGGTAGGACCATCATGACAACATGGTATATTGTAGCATTTATTTTAAATTTGCTTGTCACTGGAAAGAGACCTAGATGCTTTGGCTGAGATTCAAAATTTATTGCGCTGCCCAGGTAAGGAGTCCGTAGTGAATTCTTTACATAAGAAAAAGACAGGAAAGGAGATGCATATGAATATTCAGATTGGAGATTATGAAGTTGACTCAGTAATTATAGATATAGGGTCAGACATAAATATACTAACAAAATAGACATGGGAAAGGATGGGGCACCCAACATTGGGATGGTCCCCAGTGCAGCTGCGATTAGCCAATCAAGAAAAGGTACAACCAATTGGATGGGTATCTAACTTGGTCATAGATGTTGAAGATATGAGGACCCATGCTAATTTTGATGTAATTGAAGTTGTTATTAGTGAAGGCTCTTACCCTACTCTTGTAGGGATTGGATGGGTGAATTATATCATGGAATTGATTAACTTCAAAAAGTGAATGATGGATTTTGAAAAGAAGACATTAGGGTCATCACACCTATGGCCCCTGATGAAGGCCAACGATACATTGAAGAAATAAAAGATGAAGTTGTCAGGGGGTGGGATCACGCCTTGAATATCTATGAATATTACATTCACCCGAAGGATGACAAAGAACTTGGTTGGTGTAGTGCTAGTTTTGCATTTATTGATTCTTAGGATGCGCTAGAGAATTGGAAAAATTGAATGCATGAGGTGCCCTTTAGGAACTGCATATTAATCACGTATTGATTTCACCATGTTGCGACTGAGATCATAGAACTACTGGTTTATGAAGGGCTTCCTAAAATTTCTGTGTTCTTAATGGAATTTGAAGAAAAGGTATTGGAACCACATTGATTGCTTGTTGTGTAAGAAGAACTGAAGGCTACTCTAGCACGTTGGTGGGAAACTTACAAAAAGATAATTACTAGATGGGCCCAGTGTTGATGCTTGATGACATTTCGCTTCAGCAATGCATAAGAATACCACACTGGGTGATATGACGGATGGAATGACCCTATCATCCATTTGATAGAATGCCAAAAATTTTGGGAATTGTGACCCATGGATGAATGGGTCCATGCCTTTATTGACACCATAGATGAAATGCCAAGATCATGGTATGTATCAATGGAGCTGCAATGGGATATGACCACTTGGGAGGTGTTAACCTAAAAATCCCCCACATAGCTCTCCATGGCCTACAACACCCAAGGAAACCATCTCACAACACTCATTTCACTCCATAAGACCTTCCATTTGACCCCCACACCTCCAAAAGATCCCAAGGATGAAGAAAAGAGATAAAAACCCCAAAAAGGAGCCCAAAATATCCCCCTAGGAGCTAAAGCCCTCAAAAAGGGATAAAACCCTAAAAGGGGCTAAAGTTAGGGAGAAAGGGGATAAAGGCCCAAAAAAGGGGCTAAATCCCTGACCAAGGGCTTAAAACCCTAAAATCCCTTGGAAAAACTATAAAAGGAGGGTGGGGGGTCACTCTCAAAATACTACTCACTTGGCTATTGTTATGCTACCTGTGGATGCTTTGAGACCTCTTGCTCTCAAACCACCCACTCTCCCTCTCCTCCATCTCCATCTCATTAAGCCATTGCTTCCCAAACAAGAGAGAGGTGCTCCCATGACATAGGGAATGGTGGCCCATTTCCACCTAGATGAGGTATAATCTCTTTTTATGTTTGTATTATTGTTTTTACTTTCTAACCCTCATTTCTATTTGCAGGTTTTTCATGACATTGTTTGCATGTTTTGGAGGTGGAAACCTAACCTGCTATGTGCAGAGGGGTTAAAAAATGCTCCATCATCTCCTCTTATTTATTTTTTTGTCATTAGATATTAGATTCAGTTTACTATTATAACCATTCTCTTAGATTAGCTTAGTTTCAATTCGTAACTCTGTTTATGTCATTTTTACATTCCATTTTTTACTGTTTTCTAAGAGTGGGAACCTACCCTTGTGTGCTATAGGCATAAGGGAGATATTCTTGCTCTTCCAGTGAGGAGAAATATTCACTACAACTTTGGTGACTCTGCTGGGTCGATCCCATAGGATCCCTAGGAAAAAATTTCAAGTTTTCAAGTTTTTTTTTCTTCAGTTTTTACCCTAGTTTCCAGAAATCTCAGTTTAGATCTATATCAATATACTTTATTTCCTATTTTTTTCAGTACTAAAGCCTCTGCTAGGTCGATCCAAGTTATAATGACCCCAGTACCAATTATTGTTGGCCAGATTTGAGCCTGCATCACCAAAAAACCATGTTCCGGAGCAGGTCTCTCTTATTAGGGGAAAAGGTGAGACTAGGGTGCACTTAATCCCCAGACAAGCATGCCCATGGCACACTTAATCCTTATACAAGTGTGAATTCAACCCAGGAGCTCAAGTTGTGGCTATTTTGGCATTTTGTGTGACCCCCTCACTCATTTATGGAAAAATCTCGTGGCCCCCTCGCGGGATTTGTTCAGAAATGTATGGCTTGTCACATAAATGGTGTATTTGAGTTTAATTAATAGTAATTTTCTATTTTAGAGGATTGTCAGTGTGGCCCAGCTACCTCTTTCCACCATTACAAGTTTCTTTTAATTCCACTTTTCATTTTTTGCAAATAAATCCATGAACAATGTGTATATGCTAAATCAATCATTAGGGCTTAATATAATCAACTAGTCTAACTAAAAGTAACTTAAAATTAACCATCTTGCTGCCACCTTCCCCCTCTACCCAGTCATCACCCTTTGGGGTATTCTGGGATACGACGAAGGGAAATCTCGTATAGATATAGGAACTCCATGGTACTTTTCCCAAACCACTAAAACGAACTAACGTGGAAGGTAGAGCGGGTAGAGAAGGAGTGCTTCTCACAGTGCTAAGTGTCCTCCCTATTGACCAACCTAGCACTTGGGAGGTGAACTAAGGATATACAGATGGTCTTAGTTCCATTGTGTTGAGAGCCCAACACCTTCTCTTGGTTGAAGAAGAATATCATTGAGAGGTAGACATTTAGTTAGGCCAACAATTCAGGGTTAATCACCATATTTGCTTACACATTTTTGTTTATGTTTGCATACAAAACCATGATATGAGATCTGCGATGAATTCATAAACCATATTGCAAACCAAATACCAAAAAAAGCAAGCAAACCAACACACCATACCAAATAATTAACCCAACTCAGTTCATGACGCTCAGTAAGCCTTAAAATTTACCAAATTTACACTAAGTTCAATCAATTCTGCAGTCTTTGAGGACATAATTCCTTGACTGCTTCAACTGTGGGAAGTACTTGGGATTTACCCAGAAACTTATTATGAGGAGTACCATAAGAACCCGAATGTAGTCGGCCACTGAGAAGAATTGCCAAGTGAAACGGGAAATGAACCCTTTCGATTGAGTAGAATCACCCATGAGGAACAAGCCAAGCGCTGTCTTCTGGTAGTCTTGGTGGCTGAGAGACCACCTTCAACCAATAGGAATCCATTGAAACTAGGGTCTAAATCTCATACCCACTAGTTTCATACACCAAAACGAACAAAATTGATCCTCCACGATCTTCCTCACGCCTAATAGGTAAACCGCCACCATTTGGAACACTCAGTCGACACCATCTTAGCCATTCTTATTGATCTCCCACACCATCAGAGGGCCACATAGCCTCTGATTCTGATTCAAACCCATATCAGTCTGAACCAGACCTCCACACTGCACAATTTAGCCCCATGGCTACTACAAACACAGATCCATTTTTTGGCCTAATCTTAGCAGGTGGACCCATGTCCACATCACAACCTATCACCCACAACTTGGCAAGTGGTCCAAGCATAGTCATGCAGTCTATCATTAGCCAATTTCCACCACCAATAGTGACCATCCAATCTTTCCCAGTGGTAACACATAGGGGGAGTGGCCCCTCCACACACATTGTCCCCCCTACCACAGAAGGGGATAGTGCACCGACCACCCACATTGCCCCTACCACCATGTATGGGGGCAATGCCCCCACTACCCACACCATCCCACCCACAACACTTGGGGGCATTGGCCCATCTACCATGGTGCCACGACAAGCACCCCCAGCCATGCAGATGCATTATGCACCTACAAACCCCACCCCCATTGTGGCCCCATCCCACATCAACTTGGGGTCAAATATTCCTTTCATGGCTCATTTGAACTTGCCTGACTTGGTTAGATTAATGAATGATCCCATCTGCCACCAATATTTCTAGCCACTGATGCCAACTAAGCTACCATCAGACATCCCAATGTTTGAAGGAAAAGCCAGGGAATGTCCCCAAAATCATATAATGGCATTCCATCTATGGTGCTCATCCAATAGCATTGTAGAAGAATCCATTAAGATGAGGCTGTTCCAACTCACCCTTATAGGTTCCATGGCCAAATGGTACATTGAGATGCCACAAGCCAAGTACCCCAACTTCAACTCCCTAGCCTTCATGTTCCTACAGTGTTTCCAACTCCCCATCAGATATGACGAGGGGGTGTAGATCTTGCTATCCTATCACCAAAACACCACCACTCACATCACTGATCATATCCATGAGTGGCGAAGGTGCTGCAGCTTGTGCAAGATCCAACTTGATGACAGGATCTTCTTGGATTGGTTCCTCAAGACTTTGCTTCCACCCATAGCAAAGAATGTCACATCTGAACGTCCCCAATCTAAATAAGAAGCCATATTGAAGGCCAAACAATTTGACCTCATCTATGCCTAGTCGGGATACTTGTATATTGTCATCCCAGACGCTCCCCATCCGAGTACCTCCTACCACAACGCACCGAGGGCATCCCACACTATGGATGGCATCATAGGGTCAGTCTCCCAATAACCACATCCTCGATCGACACCACCTTCCGTGGAAATGCAAACAAGCAATAGTGCTAATGTTGCTTACCAAAACCAAGCTCCAGACTATGCTAGAATGATGTCTTAGTCTAGAGTGAAAACCTCTTATGCACAAAATGCACCACCATAGTAGGCTGAATCCATGGCTTGGCTAACACAATAGTATGTGGGGAAAATTCCCATATTCATGGCACCACCACCCCCACATATATACTTATATGCACCACCAGTGCAACAAATTCAAGCCCTCGCCCCCGCTCCACCCGCTCCGTTGGGACAAGTGTTTGCACAACAAAACTGTCCCAACTAGCCTACCCCCAACAATCAACAAGGGCAAGCTAGAAACAACTAGCCTCACAGCCAAGGCAATAACCAACTGTAGGGATGGGGTTAGCAACTGAACCCTCCCAATAATGTTGCAGCTAATCGACCACTCCAAAACCCCCCACGGCAGAATGCACCAAGATGCAACACTCTATGATGTTTATGGGAATAACTCATTTGAGTGTCCCCTCATTGATCACACTAAGAAAACCATTCAAAATGAGGCCCAACAGAGAGCCAATGCCCCCACTCAAGCCCAACCCAACTAGGCACCACAAGGACCTCCTCCCATGGTTCTTTAAAACCTACTACCAGTCCAAGGATTGGTGGAAACCACTCCCCCTCCCTAGGCCAATCCAAACACTCTGGGGGCACCGCCCATGACCGAAATAGGTGTTCACCACCTGATGACCATGACTATTGAAGAGGTTTACTTACAGAATAGATGAAATCAATACAGTAGCACCACTGAACCTGCCGACTCATCAACAACATCCATGTTTAAGACAACCAACCTACCTCTCTAGTTACCCCCATTGCCGCACCCCCCATATGTAGAATTTCCAATAACGCCACAGCTAGAGCTGTAGTCAGCTAAAGCATTGTGGATTATTTGGCCCAAATGCCAACCGCCATGTTCGCTCTTCGGCTACTTAAAATGTGCCCAATGTAGTGAAAAGCCTTACTAGCCGCTATAGTGGCAATAGACCCCTCTAATTCCAAGCTAATCACATTTCACACAGAGAATGGAGAGCCATGCATGTTTAAGACAACCAACCTACCTCTCTAGTTACCCCCATTGCCGCACCCCCCATATGTAGAATTGCCAATAACGCCACAGCTAGAGCTGTAGTCAGCTAAAGCATTGTGGATTATTTGGCCCAAATGCCAACCGCCATGTTCGCTCTTCGGCTACTTAAAATGTGCCCAATGTAGTGAAAATCCTTACTAGCCGCTATAGTGGCAATAGACCCCTCTAATTCCAAGCTAATCACATTTCACACAGAGAATGGAGAGCCATGCATGCCCTCCACTATCGCCTTCCAAATCCCAGTATCCATCCAGAACTTGGTTGTGCAACGATGCATAGTGGATGAGGGGGCATCCTTGTGCACCATGTCTACCTTGGTTTGGCAAAATCTTGGATCACCAATTCTACAACCATCCTCCACAACTATGCAAGATTATGATGGACACCCCACTAAATCCCAAGGAATCCTCCCCCATGTCCTCATCACGTTAGCTGAGAAGATAGTCTTGATTGACATCGAAGTCGTCAATGCCCAACTAGACTACAACCTCCTCCTTGGGAGGAGTTACATGTATGCCATGCGAGCCATTGCATTAATTGTCTTCTGCCTCGTGATGTTCCCCCATGAAGGGGAGATTGTGATGGTTTACTAGCTCACCTACCATGATCCTCAAGGGTGAACAACGCTTGCCAATGTTATCCCTACCATCACCACCATTGAGCCGCAAGGGGCGACCGCACATGCTAATGTCATCGCTGTAACCAACACTATGGTTGAAAACACACCAGCCTCCCCACCGTTGAATGTGGGCCTTGGGTTGTTTACCGATCCCACCATGATGGCTCCTTTCCCATTGGTGTCAGTACCATCAACACAAAAGAAAAATGCGGACTTGTGCATGGTCTCATCAAGCACCGCTGCACCCAAACAACAACCGTAGCCACAACCCCAATCACAACCACAACATCATCTACAGTAGCAATGCCAACAGCAACCACAACATCACCCACAGTAGTAGCATTACACATAGCTGTAACCACAACCTCACCCCCACATGCAACCAACTGGGAGTTATGTGGGCTCATCTCTAGTCCATATAATTCCCTTCCTCTTTCCCCCACCTGGTGTCATGAGCAAGCTGGTCATGGCCACCTTAAGCCTACCCAACTTTATGTTGGGGATCCTAGTGTGGTATCTTGATCCACCAGCTCAACCAACAATGCCCCAGGTTGTGTTAACTCCAGTGCAACCTATTGCAGGTGAGTCTCACCCCCCACCTGGTCTGCATAAGCCAACCATTACACCCACACCTGCACCACCCTAACCCAAAAGGGCCAGGGGAAAGAACACCAAATCCACCACAGAACCATGACAAGTCCCACCTTGTGTCGTCTGTGAACAACAGGGCCATGCAATTTAGAATTGCCCTAAAATCCCAGTGAACCCTACACATCTGGATGCCATGGATACAAACAAAAACACCCCCATGGTTGAACTCCCAACCGTACTGATAGTCGGGGACAAGGCGTTAAGGACAAACCATGCTTGCACCCTTTGTGTCTTGTATGGACACTACTCCCACCATTGCCAAGACTTTCCTGAATTTTGAATGGCTTTTGCTGATCTTCGTCTCCATTCGCTTAAGTCTGAAATCACCTTGATTGAAAAAGTTCACCCACCACCACCTTCTTTAGACACCATGTCTATATACATGTTATCCAGTTCTATATACCCTCTTGTCTCCACCATCACTGACAATCCATCTGGCCTGTCTCTTCTGTTGTTTCCCCAGCCACCGCTGCAACCTCAGTTGCAACCTCAACCTCATTTACCAAGGAAACAGTGGGGTTCATCCCCAATCAACATGATCCTTTTCCTTTTCCTTTTCCTTTTCCCTTTCCTTTTCCTACCATCTGAGATCATCAGTAAGTCTATCTTGGCAGGCTGCAATCTACAATATTTCACACTGGGAGATCCTGTGTGGTACCTTGAACCACCTACCCTACATCCAGGTCCATCAAAGTCTCCTACCATCTCGAGGCCTACCCCTTTTCCTCCAATAGAAACTGGGGGCTGTTACGGAGAGAAATTCCTATGGCTTGGGGTACCACAATAGACAACTTGACTCCAGAAATCAATCCTTTCCAATATGCAATAGAAATTAAATGTCTAACACTAAAGGATCAGACCTCGTACCTTATTCTAGATGGTTGAAGTAGATCCCCATTGAGATTTCCAATCTTCAGCTTGAATTGATAGATTACTTTCTCAACAACAAGTAAACAATACAAGCATTCCAAATATCATGGTGTTAGATCTATTCTAGCATATATAATCAATAATGTACAAGCATTTGACATAATCCCATGGACAAAATATTCATTCAAACACACATTATTGGATAGGAAAATATATTTCTATTAATATAAATCAGAGATTACAAGAGACAACCTCTGACGGCATGTATGTGAACCAAAGAAACTGAATCCTCCACTTGGGCCTCCACCACGTCAATCCTCCATCTCTCAATAGCAAGCTCACAAGTAAAAAACAAGCTTGGGAAGAACACACTAGTGCTCCAAGGGACAAAGGGATCTAGACTCAATCATAAGTTCTGTCAACAATGGACTATAGTTTCTTTGCTCTCAATTCTCTCTTATGCCTTCAATGTACCAAGGGGTTTGTTATATATCTTTTCAAAGGGGTAATGAAAGGTCGAATCCAAGCGATCTCAACGCATATGGAAGGCCAGGAGTCAAATGAGTTAGATCCATGTCAAGGAAAACTACAAAAGGATTTGGATTATGCACACATCCCGATGTATGTGGTTTTAGTGGTCAAACCCACGTATATACATGCTAATAGTTTTAAAATTCGCGTGTATCATTTTTCATATGTTTTTAGGGATGATCAAGGAAACATCAAAGGAGAAAAAATGGTCCATGGGGTCTAAGGAGTCTGCAATGGGACAGGGGAAGGCCATACAAAGTGTGATTCACCTGGAGTGGTGAAATCAGCTATAACAGATGCCCCCTAATGTGTGAGGTCAGAGGGGTCATACGATGGCTGAAATACATTATAAGTCCATCCTAGAAGTGGAGTGATGAAGGATCCCAAATGGAAGACCAGGCACCCAATCAACATAGTACAATAATACAACTCTACATATAATTGCAAATACATATAGCAGTCCCTGATACATAGAGTACAATGGCCATGAATAGGCATGATACATGATATCACATATGTGGTCATAGCCACTCACAATATACATAGATCAGAATCTCCATGATGAAGATATACATAGCACCATGATCTCCATAATGGCTGAAGATATAATAGATCAAGATCTCCATAGTGGCTAGAAATATCTGACATATACTGGAATCAAGTCACAAGAGCTGAAATCTCATGAACACTTGAACGATCAAGGAGGTAGCATACAAGAGATGCCACCAATATGGAAAGTCTTCTACATAATCCGCTACGAGTACATGTCCTACTATGCAAATAGAAGTGTCGAGGTCAAACATAGTAGTCCATGGTCTGATTACCGGTCATTAATGTATACCGTTAATAGACGCAAGATCACCCACTGATAATGAAAATGGGAATCAAGGTATTAGAGTGAAAACTAACAAGTGTGAATAAATGTGTTGAGGTCGAACACTAGAGATGATACATTGATCAGGGGACATTGATGTATTCCCAAGAACTGTCGATGGCGAGAGAACCTGCCACTGATGACTGCAAGTCTCAAGGCACTCAGAAGGAATCTAGATTCCAATCCCAGAATAAATGATCTGAAGTCGATGGGATGAAATCTGCTGGATGGAGGGAATTAAGGAATCCCCCATCATCCAACATGAGGTACTTAGAAAAGCTATATAATGTGGAAGAAATTGATCATAAGGTGCACGACCCAGTAACTATACCGGGAATGGCCAACATGCAAATTCAAGATAACTGAGGAATGGCCAACTCAAGCTTCGACTTCTTTTAAACAAGAGCATAACGGTGTATGGTGACTGAATGAAGGCATCATAGACTCGATATATGAACTGGGACATCTCTGTGACATGGGAGGCATCAACAGAGGCTCCATAGGGACTAGAAGCTTAACCAGTCGGTGGAGATAAACTCAGATAAACGAGTACAACTCCTAAAGTCAAACTATAACCCAACCAATGGATGTGATATATAGTGCTCTATTCAAAGGTGACACGACTCAACAGCTGCCACAGATAACATCTTTCCTTGTCTGGCTTTTGGGTTTTTTAATTTTTTTGGACTTTTTCAGTTATTTAAAAAGCTTGAAAAAAAGAATAAAATAGCTTTATAGTTACAAACCAGGAGGAGATGAGTGTCATAAGGGGAAACAAACTAGTTCCAAGAAGTGGAACATAACTATGCTCAATGCAAGGATACATGTGTAGGATATCGACACTTGGGGGAAAATCGCCTCCCGGTAAAAAGGGAATCAAGCTATGAAAGATATAAAAAATGTCTCTGCATGGCTAGACATGAGACAAGCTTGGGATATATGGCTAAAACACAATGTCAAGGGAGCTGGAATAAAGCTCAATAAGGCAGGAAAATCTCATGGCAATGCATTCATAACTTGACATGATGGAGTCCTGAGGGAAATAGGCCAGCAAAAGATCAAGAGGAGTATGAGGCTCTTGCGAAATGTCATGGTAGTACTATACAATGGACTCCCACACCCTAAAGGAGGAAACTTCAGCATGGGAACCAAATGAAAATAAGGCACTAACTAGGGTACCCATGTATGGTAAAGCTCTACCACTCATATCATACCACTTCTAAAGCAGCAAGAAGGTTCCGTGACATAATAGAGTGGGTTCGTACCTACGGTCATGATGAGATGGTCATAAGGTTATGTAAAATGCAAACGGTGATGAAACCTAACCTATATGCCAGTTTAGACATGATACCTGAGATCGGCATGAATGGGTCAATCCAATGGCTAAAACGACATTGAAAAAGGTCTTCTACATCACAAATTATGTCCAAAATGGTCCAAAATGGTTAGAAAATGTCGAAACTATAGGAAAGGGGGTAAAAATTTTCAAATATTTGAAAATTTTCTATAAATAGTAAAAAATATAAATCATTTGAAACTTTTACCCATTTGAGCTTTGCTTTTCAGCAGCGGATTCCAGGAGATCCAGCCGACGAAATTCACTACCGTTTCTTCCAGGTATTTACTCATGCTCTCCTCTTGCATTTTGATACAATTTTTATGAATTTGCATGGTCAAATAAGGCTTTTGGACCATCCCAAAATGAGCGCTGCGGCCCACACTAAAATTGAGGTTTTTTCCATGTATAGGGCTGGATATACATGGAGAATGGCCTCAAACTCACGTACATACGTGGCTATTTTGAAAACAGACACATATGAGGCCGCGCATATGGTTTTTTCAATAAACTAATGGTCAAATTTGCAATTTCTTTTGCAGGATGGTTCTAGAGTGGAGAGAGCGTGAGCATGGTGAAGTAGAGGAAGCAGTAAGGGCTGACTTAATGGCTCAAGAAGCTCTATGTGCATGCGGACTCTACAAGTTTTGGTGTCTTGGTGATTTGAGGGCCAAACCGAGACTATTACAAATGCTGGTAGACTATTGGGATCCAGACTCGAAGTCCTTCAATATCGATGGGGTGTCCCTCACCATAGAGGTGGAGGACATATACTTTATCACAGGGCTTTCTAGATGAGGGGAAGTGGTGAACCTTCATTCCTGTGGTGGGCCAGGAGGTGGCCTGACTATCGACATGTACATTGTAGTGTACTATTATCTAGAAACCGAGAAGGTGGGGATTCAAGTCCCTACCAATTCTATATAGGTGCTGGGCCTGAAGGCCATATTACTGACGCTAGGCATGATAGAAGGCTTAGAATCACTCCACCAGGCCTCGCGGCCTCTAATTTTCTATGCAGTGGAGTGCATGAGACTCACGATCTACTACTAGAGTACTACACTGCTGAGTAACATGAAACACCAACTCAGTGAGTGTAAGGCAGGCAGGGTGCAGAACTTCGGGTTCAGAAGTATTTCAAGCATGTTTTTCTTCGAGCGTGTTCCAATATTGATCCCGAGAGTGGATGTTCCTCTCCACAGGGTTTGAGATCTGGCCCAACGGCATTGGGCAGATGCTATGCGCAGAATGGGGGGTGGTAAGGTGGCCAACCCATATCCAGCTGACTTCTTTCCATGGTGGTGATGAGAGATAGTTGCCATTGATGACTACCCCTATGCAGGGATATATTTCTAGGGGGACCCAGACATGCTGTTACCACCAGGATCGACATATGGTGATATAGGTAACGAATCTCGACCCTCTCTTTTTAAATTTTTGAGTTATTTTTTTTTTTGTATTTTCTTGATTATGTGGAATCAAAAAGACATATTTTTGGGTGATTATACATAGTGACATCTACCATTTGTGTGTATATGTGGGACCACGTCATCCAGAGGGCTTCCCTTGTCATAGACGAAGGGGAAGAGGAGATGAAATCACGGGTGTGGATGCGGAGCGAACTCTCTAGAGCATTCATACCAACTTTGTGAGATTGACACATAGAGTTCCCATGGCGCAAGTCGAGAACTTTCCTGAGGCCATGCAGCGGTAGGTGGTGGGTGTACCACGTGCATGGGTGCATTTATTTCGATGGCTAGCTAGAACCGTAGTGACCTTTCATGATCACAACCCTCCTCCTCCTCCACAGGATTAGACATCTGGGAGTGTATACATTTTGTACGACCATGTATTATATGATGGTGGCTTAAAAGCCCCAATTTTGTATCATGACACTATGTATTATCACATTTTTGATGTATATATAAAAAGTTTTATGGTGATGTATTTATTTATTTACATGTGTAAACATTGTGTTTGTGATTAATTTATTTTGAATGAAACAAATTCCAATCTAACATGTAGTTAGCATATGAGACAGCAACTTGATCATTATTTCTTGGAATGTGTATATATGTTATATTGTCAAGTTGCCGTTCTAACAATCTCACACGTAAGAACCTTCTCAATAATGTCGGATCTCTAACATGGTACAAACCATTGAGCTATGACACTACTAACTTTGAATCAATACGTACCTCAAGAGATAGAACGTCATGTAAAATGGCATCTTGTAGAATCTCAATATCGGCACTGTATTCAGCAACATTGTTGGAAGATGGCCGTAGACATACACCTCCTGAAGACAGTACCTAACCCATAGGAGTATAAATCACCCAAGCAGCAGAGGCTGAGTGTTGAGTGTGACGGCTTGCACCATCCATGAATCCTATGTAGGTGGAAGATTCCATTGACATCTGCCAAAAGAAACGGAAACTAATCACAAACCCGATCATGATAAGAAAAAGACCTAACTATGCAAAGATGTACAATAATATACAACAAGCAGTATTTGCTAAAGATCATGCATAGTATTGTTTGAGATAGAGCCCATTTCTAGGCTCCTCCAAAGTCATTAAATCGTAATCCACTAACTCATATGCACCCTTGTTTAACACACGCTTGACCACGTAAGGACCATGCCACATAGGATTAAATTTTCCTGCCCCCAAGGGTTCTTTTGGTTGATCCCACAAAAGGACCAAGTCACCTTCACTAAACACCCTTTAATGGATAGACTTATCATACTAGAACTTGACGCGACGTTTATTAAATTCTAGAGCCACCAATGCATCTCGATGCTGCTCATTAAGTGGCTCAAGGTGAACCAAACGCTCCTCCAATGGGGAAGTGTCCGGTAAGAGTTCCACAGCTAGATTCAACGAAGGAATTTCGCATTCAAACAGCAATATTGACTCCACTCCATGTACAAGATGATATGGATAAAAACCAGTGGCAGTCTTAATAGTGGTTTGATATGCCCACAAAGTAGGATATAAGATAATGTGCCAATTATTCTTGCTTTGTGTGATGGTTCGTTGGAGAATGGATTTGAGTGATTTATTCACTACCTCTACCTATCCATTCGCTTGGGGGTATTAAGAAGATGAATGATCTTGCTTATACCCTAACTTGGATGCCAACTCTTCCATCATACGGTTCTGAAAGTGCAAGCCATGGTCAGTGACAAGCTCTTTCGGAATCCCAAACTGAGTAATAATTTGGTTGAACACAAAGTGAGTAGCTGTCTCACTGTCGAATTTTACTGTAGGCATAGCCTCAGTCCATTTCATGAAGTAATCAACAATCACTATAATGTGATGGTGCCCCCTAGCTGAAGCTGGGTTGCAATCCATAAAATCGAGCCCCCACTTAGTGAAGGGAATGGCGGTGATAATGGGATGTAACGGGGCAGGTTTTGAGTGCATATTACATGTGAACACTTGGCAAGGGTGGCACCTCTTGACCACATCAACACAATCCTTAAAGATCGGTGGCTAGATATAACCTGCTCCTAAAATATTTTGAGTTGTAGAAATCCCAGATAAATGACCACCACACACCCCTCCATGGTAATCATTTAGCACTACCTCAGCCTCTTCATGAGTTAAACAACGTTGTAAAATGGAATCTACCCCACGGCAGTGAAAAGTATTGTCCACTATGAGGTAGTTCTTATAGACGTGATGTAATCGTCATCGCTCATCTCACGAGAGGTAAGTAGGGGTCTTCATTGTTTGTAAATATATTATGATATCCCCATACCATGGGTCTAACATTGAGATTAAGAAGATGTGTTCATCGACAAACGTATCTTCACAAACCAAATCCTCGGCTTCGCTGGGGAAATCCAATATAAGATCTGCAAAAATTAAATACTTCTTCGAATTTACTGAAACAAACTCGAGATCGAATTCTTGCAGAATGAAAATCCATTTATTATACTTTCCCCCAATCATCCTTCGGGTGAGGATGTATTGAAACGGATTGACATGGGCTACAACCAAGGTCTGGCGAAGGAGAATATAATGTCTCAACAGCTGAACTGCATGTACAGTAGCTAAAGCAAGCTTCTTGACATGAGAATAATGAATCTCTGCACCAATAAGGTTTCGGCTCAAATAATATATGACATGCTCTTGGAGCTCCTCATCCTTTTGAACCAAAACCATACCAATCATCTCTAAGGACGTAGCCACATATAATAGGAAATCACGGCTATTATTCGAAGGACTAATCACCAGGGCCAATGCTAGGGCTCGCTTGAGTGCATCGAAGGACTCCTGAGCTCGCTCATCCCAATAAAAGGGAGTGTCCTTATTCAAGAGACACATGAAGAATCTAGTCAAATTGGCAAAGTTGACAACAAATCTTCGTAAGAAGTTTTCCATGCCTTGCAAACACTGAAGATGATGAATATTCTTTGGGGGAGACAACTGAAGTATTTCCTCAACCTTCAAAGGGTGGACTCTTATACACTCTTTAGAAACGATGAATCCTAACAAAAGCCCCGATTTCACAGAAAAGATGCACTTATGAGGATTTAGTCTAACCGAATAGTGCTGACATATTTCGAATACCAATCTCAAGTGATAGGGATGATGCATTCTCATACGAGAATGAGCAGCAAGGTCATCCAAAAATACCTCGATAATTTACTTGAGATTGTGGAAAATCAAGGTCATTGCTCGCTGAAATGTAGCTCCAACATTTTTAAGTCCGAAAGGAATTTTTCGATATGCAAACATTCCCCAAGGAAAAATAAATGCAGTCTTATGTTGGTCCTCAGGTTTAATCTATATCTGATTATACCCAGAAAATCCATCCATAAAGGAGAACACCTTGCTGCCCGCACACTTATCCAAAATCTAATCTATAAATGGTGTGGGGAAGTTATCTTTAGGACATGCACGATTCAAATCATGGAAATCAATGCATATGCGGATCGTTCCCTGCTTCTTATCCACCAAAATGGGGTTTGAAACCCACTTCATCAAGGGAATGGGATAGATGAAACCGGCTTTCAACAGCTTCTCTATCTTTGCCTTAATCGCGGGTGCTTTCCTAGGATTCATTGCACGTAAACGTTGTTGAACAGGCTTAGTGTTGGGGTAAGTATTAATCTCATGCTCAACAATACAAGGGTCATAACCTGGCATCTCGTCGTAAGACCAAGCAAAAATATCACGGAATTCCTTAAGTAGATCGGTATATTCCAGAATCTCAGCATGGGAACATTCTGCCCCAATATAGACATTCTCTATCGTGCCAGGATCATGAGAGATGTTGATAGGAATTGTTGAATATATGTTCGCCATGTTTGCATCGGCCATCGAACCAACAGAGCTTAATGGAACCACAGGACTACCACCTCTTTGACTAAGAATTGCCCTAAAATCCTCACGCTCCAAACGGTCAAGCTCTGGAAGTAAGTACGATCTATGATGAAGTTCCTCCCATGGTGGCTCAACTCCCAACATAGCCTCAACAATCACTGCATCTGAAGCGAAAACCATATCAAGG
This sequence comes from Pseudotsuga menziesii, assembly GCA_001517045.1. NCBI lineage: Eukaryota > Viridiplantae > Streptophyta > Pinopsida > Pinales > Pinaceae > Pseudotsuga > Pseudotsuga menziesii. The sequence goes on from LPNX010410101.1 coordinate 353,260, forward strand.
TAGTTGTGAGCGAGAGAAGACTATACTGTCCATGCGGGTAGCACATAAGATTCCTTTTCCTTTTTCCATGAAGAGGAAGGACTAGGTTCTGCAACACTCTTGAGATTAGCTTGATAAGCTATCATAGCTACAGGCAATGGCACGTTCATCTCAAAGGGTTCACTTGAAGTACTCGGTGTAGGAATAATCCAAGGATCTTCCATATGATTCGTGCAAAAATACATCGATGCCGTATATGTAGAAGCCTCATCAAAACTAGATCCTATCATGAGGATCAGTGTAGGACAACTAAAGCTTCCCATGAGGGATGGGTACATGCCTACACCCACACTCCCAGTTGCCGGCTGAGAGTGGTCAACGATCGAGATCGAAGTTCCTGAAGATGCGATAACAGACAAATTCTTGAATGTCATTTGATCAATTGTTATGATCTTCCCATTATGTGGAAAACATACAACACAGAACAAGGAAGAAGCAATGGCTTGCATACTATACATCCAGTTCCTACCCAGTAAGAGATTGTAGTCAAGGGGTGCATCAACCACCTCGACCTCTATTGCAATGGTATTCCCTCCCAAATGGACTTTAAGGGAATGAAGGATGCCATGTAGCCTAAAATATCTCCCATCAAACGTAGTTAACATAGTCACTGTTTTAGATAGCTCAGGAGAACCCAGACCCTTCCAACAGGACAAAGACATCACAGAATCAGCAGCACCCTCATCAATCACAGTGTGCTTTATGGTCATATTAAGACATTCTACGTGAACAAAAAGAGACAATAGTAGGGAAAGCAAGGTTGAATTCCTGCGGTTTCAAATTTGATCACAGAGGAAGAATCATCATCGTTCACACCAAGGGCAGAAAGCAACACCTTCCTTTGTGAAGGACAACTCTGAAGCACTTCCAATGTAGACATCACACAAGGAGTGTGGCCCAAATCCTTGACAAATAAATAATTCTAGGTAGCTCGGGCATTTGGATTATGCCCTGAACACTTAAGGACTCCCTTAGGAATGCAAGGTGCAGCCTCAGGTTTATCCGTAGGTTTCTCAATGTGCAAAGGGGACCCTGGTGGATCAGGCTCTTTGCATGGGCTGGGTTGTGATGAACTATAGTCATTCACACGAGTCACAACTTCACAGCACAGACCATGTTAATGTACCCACGACCACTACCCTCCGGCGTATCATCATCACCAGAATGGTCATGGGACTTTGAGTTCATATTTTGATTATGTGGTAAATGATTAGTTAGCACAGCTGGGCCCTGTGCCAAGAATCTCGAAGCTTCCTCAATCCGAGGGCACAATTAAGTGAGGTGATCATCCTTAAACAACTTGTAAGGGAACTTGACCTTATGTTTAGCTTGATTTTCCCCACCAGCATTTCTACCATTCTTTTCATTATTGTTAGCATTCTCATTCTTATTCCCACCCTTTTTATTACTTTTACCCTTTTTTCTCTTCCGTCCGGGCTGCTAGTTACCCTTCTAGTCCGACGATTTCACAGAGAGTACACTTGTCGTTTGGGCTGGTTGAGACGAAGTCATAGCTTGTCCTGAAGCATATTGGTTGATTGATAGTTAACTAACTTATTTTGCAATTGAATCCAGAGGTTTCGCACTTGCACAACCCACAATGCCTTCGGCATGTGGTCCAGGTTTGACTTTGGGATCGGAACTGGAATGAGGAGCATTGGGAATAATCTCATACAACAAACTAGACTGAGCATAAATCAAGTCCAGTTCATGTGCCCTAAAAATCACTTGTTCCTCATTCTACACTCTGGATGTGGAAACATCCTTCGCTATATATGGCAATAACGACTTGAGGAACCACTCGAGGAGGAACTCTAGAGGTATAAAAGATTTAATTAACCTCTTCTGTCTATGCCACTCTTGAATATAATCATAGATATGTGTGGCTTTATCTTGCCAAAATGTCGACAAGAGTTCAGTACCAATGTCATAATGCACTGGTAGCTGGAAGTGATTAAGAAAATTCATTGCAAGGTCGTCGAACAAAGTGAAATCTCCCCTAGGTAACTCTACATACCATTTCATGGTAGGCCCTGTAAGGGTGCATTGAAATAGTATCAAACAGACCAAGTCCTGATGTAAGGAATTCAAAGAGCACCATAGGTGAAATGTAGTAATGTGTTTGCTAGGATCCTCTCCCTGTTTTCCTTCGAACTTAGGTATGTCCGAAGGAAGTTTAGTAGGGATAGCCATCCAAGTCAGGTCATGAGCCACAGGATCGTTTGTCAATCTCGATAAGTCAGGAAGATTAAGTGTTGCAAGGAAAGGGATCCTAGGATGACGAGGTTGATGGACCACTCCCTGATTCCTATAGGGTTGATTACCACCATGGCCTTGGCCATAGTGTCCTCCTCTCGTATGACCTGTACAGGGTGGCGTGGAAGCACCATAGTGTGGTGGACCTTGAATAGTAGGAGCTAAAAAGCTATAATTAGGAGAGTAAGCAGGTTGTTGATACCCTCCTCCATAAGGTGAAGAACCCTGTCCATACTACGTCCCATAATAGGGTCCATAGGTCATCTCATGCGATGCCCCATGAGACACTCCGTAGGTAAGAAGATACGCTCCGGAAGTAGGGATATACATACCGGAAGTAGGGATATACGCCCCATAAGTAGTAACATGACCTCTAGAAGTATGAAAATAGCCTCCTAAAGCAACGGGCAGTATGTAAACCTGAGACACAATCAGTCTAGTAACCGCAGTACACACCATACTCGTAGCCATATACTAGCTCGAAGGACCATGTGAATAAGGTGGAGGATGTACATTTTAAGAACTAGGGAACAAGGATGAAGGGATCTAAGAAATAATATATGTGCTACCACCTATCATCACTTGTCTCGAATATGGTATATTAATCGGATCGCTAACCCTAGACCTAGGAGGGATATGTGATGTAACGTCCACCACTAGGATGGAAGGTGCAATATGACTAGTGCTCCCAAACCTCTCTGCATGGTAAGGAATGAGAGTGCCCCCAGGCATAGTGTTAGGATCAAAGTCAAATTTTACATGAAATTCCAAATCATGTGCAGGGAAACCAGACATAGCATAACTATCGTACCTAGTGTTGGTAGGTTCAAAATGAGTCTCGGCGTCCTCCGACATTCCATACCAGTAACGTGTCAATGGGGAATCAGACCTGGAGTGAGTAGGTATATCATGCATGGTTCCTATCTCAGAAATCACAGGACCTAACTCAGCCAATTCAGGTGAAGGATCATACATAGGAGTAAAATCCCCATAGTCTACACGAATGGGAGGAGGTGGTTCAGGATATCCTCTAAATGGTCTCCCATGGTGTGTGAATCAATGTGTGAAATAGTATGCCTGGAATTTCTAGGTATCTCTCCTAAAGGAGGAGGAGAAGTAGAGGTTAGAAGTCTTGATAAACGACGAGAACGACAAGGAACCACCCCCGAATCCACAATGACTCAAAAAATAGAAAAGAATCTCTATTTATGTAAACCCTAGGCCAATTATCGTGCACAGAGCAATCACTAATAAAATCTAAAGCCAAACATAAGCAAATAAGGGATGGATAAATGAGCTCCCAAATGAAGCAAGAATGTCTCGCCTAGGAGAGGCTTGAGACTCCCATAAACAACAAGCGGAGGTACGTAACCAATTATTATGGCCCTTAACTTCAACGCGTAAAGCGACTGTGCTGTCCGACCCCAACCTGGCCAGGACACCTACAGAATAACCCCTGCAAAGTACCCCCTCGATATCCTAGGTAAGGAAACTAAGGTCACCTCAATATAATCAANAGGGGAGCAAATCCTGAAACTCTCAAAAGAGCCCCCAGATACGAATACAATCCTGGAAATATCTCCAGTGCTACTCAGTTATGACTAGGGGCCATCCCAATCAATAAGCGCNGGTGAACAGTCGCAGGCGGGATTGACCGTATGGGCAGGGTAGCAAAGCCCCAAATTCTCGAAAGAGCCCCCAGATACGAATACAATCCTAGAAATATCTCCGGTGCTACTTAGTCATGACTAGGGGTCATCCCAATCAATAACCACTCATAATGTCTTGTGCTTAACTCCCTTTTGAGAGGAGGATCCTGATAAACACTGGTTATACCAAGGATTTCACACACTCACCTGGACAGACACATACATGTTGTTGTTTAGTGATCTTGGAGAATTGAATTACAATGAACTATTCCAAGATCCTAAAACCTAAGCTTGTTGGTGCACCCTAGAAAAGAAAAGAGTGTAATTCATTTTAATTTAGTGTTGATTTTAGTTGGATTTATTACTCAAAAAAGGGATATGGCTGTGCAACTAATGGTGTTATGACACAACATGAAGTAAAATGCACACCTAACAATCAATACAAATGCATTATGTCCATGAAAATAGTGTATGATACTACGTGAAATGCATAATTCTTCTTCAAATGATGAATGCAAATTTTTCCTATATGAAGTCCTAACTAGTACTCCAAAGCAAATCTAGTGCAAGTACAACGCAAAGATGCAAAATGCAATGCATGATGATAAGCAAATGTTTTTGGATTTTTTGAGATAAAAGAGAGCAAAAATCAAAAGAATGATTCTATGACCCCTAGACTCTGCAAGCACATACAAACAACACCCAAGCAAAGAACTAAGGTAAAAGAACTCTGATGCACTAATCTCAAACAAAAAATCGAAAATGCCATGACAAGAACCTTCCTAAAAAGAAATTTTAGCCTAAAAAAAAACTTTTCTGGTCAGAAACAGAGGTCTAAAAAAACTCAAGCAGTGCCAAAGGAGACTCAACAAATATCAAAATTCACCCAGCAACCAATTATCTTCCACAAAAAGGAAAAAGCAAGGGCATACATGACTGTTCGTAGTAAACCCATTTGTATACACAGAAATCGCAGAGGAACCCATGTGTATACGCAACTGTGAGTTAAAAACTCGCGTACATGAAGAAAGGTGCATAAAATCAAGGCAAATAGACAGTCTGAGACAAACTTCACACCAATCAAACCCTACCAGGCATACATGCCCCCAGACCTGACACAGAAACAAGAGAGAAAGAGAAATTCAAATTCATTGAATGCCGATAAAACAACCGCCAAAGGACAACCACTAGGAACTCCCCAGTGGAGTCTCCAATTCTATTACGAAGAGAAATTCCTATGGCTTGGGGTACCACAACAGACAACTTGACTCCAAAAATCAATCCTTTCCAATATGCAATAGAAATTAAATGTCTAACACTAAAGGATCAGACCTCATACCTTATTCTGGATGGTTGAAGTAGATCCCCGTTGAGCTTTCCAATATTCATCTTGAATTGATAGATTAATTCCTCAACAACAAGTAAAAAATACAAGCATTATATATATCATGGTGTTAGATCTATTCTAGCATATATAATCAATAATGTACAAGCATTTGACATAATCCCATGGATAAAATATTCATTCAAGCACACATTATTTGACAGGAAAAGATATTTCTATTAATATAAATCAAAGATTACAAGAGACAACCTCTGACGGCATGTCTGCAAACCGGAGAAACTAAATCCCCCACTTGGGCCTCCACCACCTCAATCCTCCATCTCTCGATAGAAAGCTCACAAGCAAAAGGAAAGCTTAGGAAGAACACACTAGTGCTCCAAGGGACAAAGGGATGTAGACTCAAGAAAAAGTTCTAGCAACAATGGACTATAGTTTCTTTTCTCTCAATTTTCTCTTATGCCTTCAATGTACCAAGGGGTTCCTTATATATCTTTTCAAAGGGGTAATGAAAGTTCGAATCCGAGCAATCTCAAGGCATATGGAAGGCCAGGAGTCAAATGAGTCGGATCCATGTCAAGGAAAACTCCAAAAGGATTTGGATAATGCACACATCCGGATGTACGCAGTTTTAGTGGTCAAACCCGTGTATATACGCTCTTATAGGTTTAAAATTCACGTGTATCATTTTTCATATGTTTTTAGGGATGATCAAGGAAACATTAAAGTAGAAAAAATGGTCCATGGGGTCTAAGGAGTCTACAGCATGATAGGGGAAAGCCATACAAAGTGTGATTCACCTGGAGTGGTGAAATCAGCTATAACAGGGGCAAGTCCACAAAAACCACAACCAATACCATTTACATGATCGCTAGCTCCAGTTTCCCTTTCATCTCGTCGGCTATGGAAGATCCACCTGATCTATCCAGACACCACTTATGTAATGATGGATATATATGTAAAAACATTTTAGGTTTTACCCCCTTTAAACCATAGTATGGAATCGGTTCTTCCCATAAAAGACTAGATTCCATCACCCTGCCTTACCAATGACCTTCATCTTGGCAAGGGGGCACACCTCTTCGCTAACCCAGATGACCGACTCTTGAAGAAGCCGTGCAATGGGATACACCTCAAGAGATTCTATTCCTGATGAGTCCCAACATTTTTTACCACACATCAGGGGCAACACCATCAGTTGCTAGTCCAAAGTCACTCAGAACTAGTTCGAGACACCTCTCACACCTCTGAGCTCAAATTTACACCTCCTTATGAGACCATCGTCTCATGTTTAACAAATTAATTCTGGGACCATCTCTCGCAAGTCACCTCAATTCACAAGCCATGACATGATTACATGAGTGTCTACAGACCGGTACTTGTATCACACTTCTTGACCACTACTCATGCAAGTTGTCGGGTTGTTGCCCATTAAGGATTGTACCATAAGTTTACTTTTTCTATTTATAATTTTCTTTCTCACTGCACCTTATGCAAATATCTGGACCATCATCCACAAAACCCTTTGTTTTTCTTCCATGTATTTGACATAGAAGTGTCCTCAGGCCGCTGCCCATTTAGGAATGTAATTTTAGCTTTTATTTTGTATTTTTAACACATATATTGTCTTTCCTTTTCACCACACCTTACACGGACCTCTGGACCACTGTCCACAAAATGATTTCTTTTCTTGCACGTATTTGGCATATAAGTGCCCTTGGGCTTGCACTCACATTGCATGTAGTCAAGTTCATCCACCGCAACAAACACATATGCTCTCCTGACCTCTGTCCGAGATCCACTAAGGTTTGTGTGCCTCTGCTACACTATCTCGTAGGCCTCTACCACGATATATCCCACGCATGTATTGGTATGTTTGAGAGCCTTCTGCTATGTCCATACTGCATGGATGACCTTTGGAACTTTGTCCACTGTCCTGACATGGGGCACCGCTCGTGCCACCGCATCCAGTTGACCACAGTGGAGTTTCATTTTAGCTCTTTTCTAACTCCTTAAAACAATGAAAATATTGCCGAGCACAGCTGCTTCCTTTCCCGCTCGCTAAAGTATAGGAAAGGGCATCTACATCATCTAGTTTACCTCCTTTTTTGCACCATGTAGACCATCTCATGAAAAGGACCTCCTTGGCACACTCAAGCCAAGAATGTTCCCCTCTGCATAGTTTTGTGCTTTCTTGGGTAGAGGGGCCGCACTTGATGAAAAAGCTCACCACTTGTTGTTGTTAAGCTCTTTTCCAGCCATTTCATTAAGAAAATATCACTGAGCAAACTTGGTTTCGTTCATGCTCATAAAAGTATTTGAATGACCATCCAGTCGATATAGGTTTAACCTTTTTCAGCCTGATTGGACTACCAATGGTAAAAAAGTCTCTCATTGACTCCAGGATGAGTGAGCTCTCCTATGTATACTTTTATCCCTTTTCAGGCATAGGAGACTACCAACAAAAGCTACCCCCACTAGAGTCTTCTTCGTGCTTTCGGACTCTCTAAAATTGAAAGCACCATCGAGCATTTGCCTTCTCATGCTCACTAAAAATCCACGATATTGTACCATGACGGTGTCCCTAGACACCAACCCATAGAAAACAAGTTTGGCAGCATCCCCACATTGGATCTCCTTTGTTCAGAGTACTCTGTAATGTGTCTTCCTTGGATCCCATCAGTATCAAAAGTGTCCTCCACCTCTAAGTATTTCCCATCTGCAGCGACATTCCTGGTATTACAGCTATGATCCCATTCCCATGAGTTAAGTTTTATTTGATGCCTGGTCCGCCCTACCGTCATTTTATGAACAAAGGAAGTTTGAGTCTCCCACTCCCCCCCTGCCCCTATTCAATTTTTTTTCCCTTCCCTCCCTTCCCCCACAATTCAGTGAGTCAGTCTACAGATTGCTTCAAACCTTTCAGTTATCCCTCTCACTCCTGGTCAAGGAAACATCATTTCCTTAACTAGGGGAAGGTCTTCCTCTGTCAACACCAACACACATATTCTAGAGGATAGACCCAGAGGTTCCTATACCGTTGTTTGATTTACATCAGTGATGAGTTCCTTGGACCACTTGAGAGGAGTCCTTTGTGCCTCTTGGGGTGGTTGTTTCTCACATGCTTGACTTCAACTCCATCATTGCACCATTAATATTTGTACGGGGTTTGTTCCGCACAGTACTTGGTCGAAGACCCTGGATGTCACCTGACTCTAGCACATTGGTGAGTCCACTTGAGGGACCTAAACAGGTTATGTCCCTTGGAATTTCTAGGTTGCATTGGAGACAGTGTTCAGAAGCCCTAGAAGTGCTTCAATATACCTTTATGATTGATGCAGCATACTTGTACCTTGAAGACTCTAACTCTCAATCAGTGAGTCCACACAGCTATGTATCGGATCTAGCAGATCGACAATCATGAAGATATAGCATTCCATGAGAATGCCATGGGTCCAATGTACCAGATCAGTATTGTATTTAGCCTCACATGGAGGCAACCAACATTGTAACATCAGTTGTATATGATCAGCTCTTGTATTTTAGAGCATAGATCAAATGAGCCTTTTGACATTGTCATAAGCATGGGAATTCTTGCCTCATCCATATACATGTCACAAATTTATTGTATGTCACCCATTGATGGGAACCAAATTAATACAAAAACAAAAACCCACCATGCCCCAGCCCTGGAAGCACCACCTCTCTACAAAAAATCCTATTATGCCCATCGGCCATACATTGAGCTCCTATCCTCACAGATCAGGGGGCAATCTGTTAACCCAAAAATCCCCCACATAGCTCTCAATGGCCTACACCACCCAAGGACACCATCTCACAACACTCATTTCACTCCATAAGACCTTCCATTTGACCCCCACACCTCCAAAAGATCCCAAGGATGAAGAAAAGGGCTAGAAACCCCAAAAAGGAGCCCAAAATAGCCCCCTAGGAGCTAAAGCCCTCAAAAAGGGGATAAAACCCTAAAAGGGGCTAAAGTTAGAGTGGAAGGGGAAAAAGGTCCAAAAAAAGAGCTAAAGCCCTGACTAAGGGCTTAAAACTGTAAAATCCCTTGGAAAAAATATAAAAGGAGGGTTGGGGGGTGACTCTCAAAACACTCGTCACTTGCCTATTGTTATGATGCCCGTGGATGCTTTGAGACCTCTTGCTCTCAAACCACCCACTCTCCCTCTCCTCCATCTCCATCTCATTAAGCCATTGCTTCCCAACCAAGAGAGAGGTGCTCCCATGAGCTAGGGCATGGTGGCCTATTTCCACCTAAGTGAGGTATAATATCTTTTTATGTTTGTCTTATTGTTTTTACTTTCTAACCCTCATTTCTATTTGTACATTTTTCATTGAAATTGTTAGCAAGTTTAGAAGCTTAGGTTTATTTTTGCAGGTTTTGGAGGTGGAACCATAACCTACTGTGTGTAGAGGGGTTCAACAATGCTCCATCATATCCTCTTCTTTATTTTTCTATCATTAGCTATTAGATTCAGTTTACTATTGTAGCCATTTTCTTATATTACCTTAGTTTCAATTCACAGCTATGTTTGTCATTTTTACATTCTGTTTTATATTGTTTTCTAAGAGTAGTAAGCTACCCTTATGCGCTATAGGCATAAGAGAGCTATTTTTGCTCCTATAGTGAGGATAAGTCTTCAATAGAGGAGGAGCCAACAATTTTCTTTGCGTAGACCTTTCATTTTGTAGATGCTACCCTCGATGTTAACGATGCACTTCAAATTATTCATTACATGGTTCTAAACGTCGTACCAGTTGCATACCCTATAGATCCACATGCACATTGCCACATGCAATCAATAATGGAATGCTCTAACATGTCTAGCATACCTGAAGATGATTATGAGCTACAGAATATCAATATCCTGGAGACAGAAGGAAGTAGGGATGTTGTAGCACTAGATGTACCAAATGATCCCATGAGTCATCCATTAAAGATCAGAAAGGTTAACATTCGGACAGAAGAAAACCAAAAGTTGGCAAGTGTTGGGGACTATTGGGATGAGGATACCATGGCAAAAAACATAGACCTACTACAGGAATTTTAAGTTATCTTTCCAACTAATTTATGATAATTGAAGGGGATACTGGATGATCTAGGAGAAATGAAGATCCCACTAAAACCAAATGGAAAACCAGTACGATAGAGGCCATATTGCCTGAATCCATGATAAAAAGAATGAGTCAAGGATAAACTTGAATGGATGCTAGATGCTGGAATCATTGAGCCGGTATAAGAATTAGAATGGATTAGTCCCATGGTGGTCCAAGACAAGGAAATAGGTGAAGTTTGGATCTGTTTCAAATTAAAAAAATTGAATGATTTCTGCATGCATGACCCATTTATGACCCCATTCAATGACAAGGTACCTGAAGGAGTAGGTGGTCAAGAAATGTACTCCTTCATAGATTTATTCTCTAGATCACCAGAAAAAAAATCGCTAAGGAGGATAGACACAAAACTACATTTGTCATTGAGTGGGGCTGCTTCCAAAACATGGTGACGTTGTTTGGGTTGAAAAATGCACCCACAATATTTTTTCGAGTGGTTGTCACAGCATTTAAATATATCATTCAGAAGTTCCTACAGGTGTATATGGATGATTGGATAGTTTATGGCCTAATCAAGTATCATTTGGAAAATCTTCGACTAATGCTGGAGAGGTGTGGACATCATCAAATCATGCTAAAATCCAAGAAAGCTCATTTTTCGTGCACCATTTGGGATCTTGCTGGGTCACATTGTGTGCAAACAAGGATTAATGGTTGACCCTACAAACATAGCACTCATTTTGAGCTTCCCACCATTGACCAATGTAGAGATGCTCAGGGCGAAATTAGGGCACACTGGATACTATTGCAAATTTATTAAAGGATATGCTATAGTCACTACCCCGATGGAGAAGCTACTGAAGAAGGATGTCATCTTTATCTAGAGTCCAGAATGTTAAGGTAGCTTCGACACACTGATGGCCAAGATGGTGTCAACATCGATACTTGTATTCCCATATTGGAACAAATAATTCCATGTGCATGTTGATGCATCTTCTATTGTGCTAGGAGTAGTGCTCTCACAACCCAAAGAAAGAGATCTGGATCACCCAATTCCTTTCACTAGTCGGAAGCTATTATTCACTGAGAGGAATTACATGACCACAGAGTGCAAATTTCTAGTGATGGTCTATGCATTTCAAAAATTCAGACATTACCTCTTAGGGTGGCCACTTCAAAATTTTTACTGACCACTCTACTTTGAACTACCTGGTCAATAAGCATGCGTCGGGGGGGGGGGATATGCCATTGTTTACTTCTCTTTTAGGAGTTCAATTTTGAAATAATTGTAAATCTGGGTCTCTTGAATGTTGGCCCTGATCATTTATCTATAATCAAAATAGGCGAACATCCTACTAATATTGAAGATGGACTGCCCGATGCGTAGATATTTCGAGTTGACATGGCAGGCGACCATTATGCCCCAATAATCCAGTTCTTGGCAACATGACTCGCACGAGAAGAAATTTCGACAAGTCAAAAGAAGCAGTTGGTGGTTAGAGATTTTGATTATTAGTTGATTGTCAGAAACCGATATAAACTGGGACCAGATGAAATCTTGAGGCAATGTGTCCTACCACATGAACAATGGTAGATCTTAGAGGAAGCACATACATGAGTCGTAGGGGGGCACTATGGGGGTCATGCAACATGGAAAGTGATTCACATAGGTCTTTGAATGGTCTACTATCCACAATAATGTGATATATTATGCATGAAGCAGCGATGCCTATCAACGCACTGGGAAGCCATCATAGTGAGATAAGATGCCTCTAGTGTCACAGGTGACTATGCAACCTTTTGATAAATGGGCTGTGGATTTTGTGGATCCAATAAAACCACCCAAAAAAAAACTGGTGCATACTACATAATCAAACAATAGACTACTTGACCAGATGGGAAGAGGCTTCCCCAGTTGTGGACTGCACTACTACGAAAGCAACAATACTTTTATTTGATCACATTGTGATGTGATTCGGATGTCCAAGAATATTGATGAGTGCCCAGAGAATTTTTTTTATCAATTGCACAGTATGAGCACTGATGGAGGACTTGTAGATACAACATAAGCAAAGTATACCATATCTTCCACATGCAAAGGGGACTATAGAATCCTTCAACAAAATCTTGGAGCATGCGCTTACAAAGGTATGTAATGCTAACCGAAATGACTAGGATTTGAAAATTTGAGCTATGCTATGGGAGTATCTCACCACTTGCAAGAGATTTATGGGGAAAGCACCATTCAAGTTGGTATATGGGAAAGAGCTAGTCATGCCTAATGAGTACATCATTCCCATTTTGCACATTACAGCCACGATAGGCATGGATGATGCAACTACGCTAGCAAAGTGAATAGTGCAGTTAATGCAGCTTGAAGAAGATAGTTTTATTGTAGTATTTCATCAGCACGTCAAGAATGATTGACAAAAGGAGTGGCATGATCGCCATATAAAAAGCAAACAGTTTCAAAAAGGATATTTAGTGTTGCTTTGCGACATCAAGTTCTTGAAGTATCCATGTAAGTTACAGATGCATTGGTAGGACCCTATCTTACTAATTCTATTAACTCTAGGGGTGCATTTCAATGGCAACAATTAGATGGGGTGGTGCTGCCAAATATTGTGAATGGCAGCCTCTTGAAGCCATATTGGATGGAAAAAGAACCACATAATGCCTGAAAAAATAGAGATAGGATAGATAGAAAATGGAAGGGCTCACCAAGAGGAAGGGGCTGTGCAAGAGTAGGGGACATTAGCACAGTTAAGTAGCCAGACTACGATAGCCGAAGGGATGCTATTTAGTCACATATACAATGAACATAGGTAGTTAAAAATAGTTAACCGACGATGCTTTATGAAGCAATGTGCATTTATGGATGATCTGATTGTTGGGTTCACAGAATCAATGACGGATTTGGGTAATTAATGCAATATTTAGTCATGATCACCATGGCTAATTTCATAATGATGAAATAGGTATCACCTAGATGATATATGAAGGGGTTCGACAATGGAGGAACACACCATTGAGTTGAGTTGTAGTTGTAGAGAGTGTTTGAGATAACTTTGCAAAGAATGTTGATGTTGAGAAAATCAGGAGAGTTGTAGGAAACAGGTGAGAGTTCCTCACGACTATGGGTAAGAGTTGCAAGATGCAGAGTAACCCCACCATAGTTGATATTTCTAGTGAACAAGAATCACCCATTCGACCAGTTTCCATAGTAGAATAAATCACCAGCATGTATATTGGGTCATCCAGCATCCCAATGAAGAAATGGTGGGGGAAACAACAACACTCCCTAGTGCCAACCAAGGCATAGACAAGGACATCGACCATAACACAAGAAGACGCAGCAACCTAGGTGGGGCCATCTAGATATAGAGTGGTAGACTCCACTGTCCATACCAAGGTCTCTATCAAGGACATCCTTGGTTATATTTCCCCCATCTGACCTAGTGCAAATTCTCGGCGTCTGATAAGAAATCAGAAGTATCTACCAAAAATGTCGTTGCTGCCGACAAGAATGACGTGAACCATTGACATTTTACCTACATTGATAAAGATGAAGTATGAGGACCATGATTTGCCTTGAGTTCGATTGTGTGTATTCCACAGCCATGGGAACAAAGGCTAGATAAATATAGGTTAATGGGACTCATTAACATGCTGCATTTTGGGCGGTTGAATGAAGTGAACTAGTGTGTAAAGAAACTTTTGGATTTATTTCATGGAGGAACACTTTGGTTGGACACAACCATTGAATTTATGGTGGACCAAATTGTAGAGATCACGGGGTTGCAAAAGGATGATCTACAACCGTCATAGTAATTCAAAGGCCAGGATAATGACAAGAGGTTCGATGCATGAATAAAGGAGAGGAATGATTTGTAGTGTGATGACAAAGCATATCGCATAAATAGTATTAATGAGAGGGCTATGTGTATTGGTGCATGGATTTTGGAAAGTAAAATTGTCAGAAAGAATCACCTGATTCAATGCTCATCGAGGGTGATTTCATGCGCGTAGCAGTGCGCTGAGGGAGTCCAATTGAACTGGTCCCTCTTTTTGTTGAATCAACTAATGGAGGACGTGGTCATAGTTTAGGCCAGGGAGCATCCTTTCTCTTACATCTAGTATTAATCTTAATTGCATTGGTGGCTTGGATGGAGTGAGAGGATTACCAAAGAATGGCGGTTGAAGCTGTCAAGGTGTGCACAGGAACACAATATCAAAACTTATGGTGGGTGGAGGATCCCAGTTGATAAGCAGACTATGCGATCCACTTTTGGGTCTAATGTGAGGCATTATGAGCAGCAGTGGTCAAAATTCCATGGTTATCAGACGCAACAGCAGTAAAGTATCAGTAGATTATGTAGGTCACTATTTGGAAGTGGTAAAAATTCCATGGTTATTAAATGTAGCAATAGTAAAATATTAGCAGATTATGTGGGTCACTATCAGGTCGCATACTATTCAGATCCAGTCTCCTAATGACCTTGACAAGCAATCAATGCCCATGGCCTATAAGGTGACAGTCGAGAAATTGGATGAAATATTTTAGGATTGGTCAGAAGAATGGTGTGAACTAGTAAGTGCAGAGGAAGTATTGATGGTACCTCCCATAGAGGCACTAGAGGATCTGATTAGAGGATTTGAACAACAGAGGCACCATGAATTTGATTGAAAATCCTCTACAAAAACCCTTGTTGACATCGAAGGGTAACATATCTTTAAGGAGATAAGGATGAAGAGGCAAATGGACCAAGATGCTAGTAGAAGTACCAGATCCTTGTTGGAAGCAAAATTACAAAGGCTCATTAATTCCTTCATGAAATCAATGGGCGTTGCTAGAAAAGAAATGTGGAGATCTATTCAGGAAGGTTTTGCTGAGGTACGTGCCAAGTTAGAATCTATTTATGATTTTGTTTTGAAGAGAGAACTGGAGAGTGTCCCTGTGTAGGAATTCCTGTCGATTAGCACTGAGGTAGGGGCTAGGAACATTCAAGTTCCCCCAACTGCAATCGATGTAGTAATGTAGATGTGAACTCCTCACTACAACAGCTATAAAATATTGTATTAGATATCAATAATCTATCGGCCTAGACCTTGGTCCAGATGCAGTGGGTCTCCAACTAGGAGTTGGCTAATAGGCAGAAGGAGCTCAATGACCAGTACCTAGGGTAACAATATTATGACAATAAACCAAAGAAGGAAGTAGAGGAGCTACGATAGGTAAAGGAACAACTAGCCACAGAAAGAGAGCAGGAGATCGAAGCATTGAGGACAATGCAGGACAAACTGAAGAGGAAAGTTGCTCAGGAGATTACTGCATTGAAAAAGGAAATCAACCACCTGGATATCGATAAGGAAAAACTTTTTTTTAGTATATGCGAGGTTGAAGAGGCAATTTCTAATGCCTTTCAACACATCCATGAAATCAAGATGGAGCTTGACACCATTGACAAAGCCAAATGACTTGACGAAGTCATCGTGCAAGTGGAAGGTGACTACTTTTAGATATTTTTTGTCACTTTTTGTACTTGTTGACCATTTTTTGTGGATATTGGTCATTAGTCAGTTAAATCACTTAGGATTTCGTTATAAGTGGACCATGAATGTAAAGGAACAATCCTATATATAGAAAGAAGAATTGTGAATGAAGATATCTCAGAATGATTGATAGGATGAATGAACTATTGTAGATGAATTTTTATCTGTTTTGATGAGAAGGTGGATGTGCATAAGTAATATGATAAGATGGATGTTGATATGAATCACCATTGTCTTCTTTTTTCTTTACTATCTTTCTATTCCTAATGATGAATGTGAAGTAAATTTGAAATATGGATCTATGATGCTATGTTTTTCCCTTTATGAATGCTGTCATGTTTTCTGATCTAGATTTGTTACAATTATGAATGAATGATGTGCAATAATGAAAGGTTCTAATGGATAAGTTGATCTAATATGATTTTTAAGTTGATGAACTGTCGATTTCATAACCCTCTTCTATACTACGGAAAATTGGTTCTGTCAGCCCTCCCTCAAACATATTGGGTGAGACCTCATCTGCTTTGTAGGTGTTATTAGACAGAGTAAAACCTATCTGGGATGATGCTCATGGAGATCATGGTGAAATGAGTATCAATAGAGTGGGACCCCTGTCAACTTGGGTTTGTTTCTTGAGGGTTGAGCCAACAAGGTATATTGGAGTTTTTTAGTTGAGTCACATACCCAAAAGGAAGGCTATGTGATAGATGACATATAAGGAAAATGGGAAATGGTGAGCTCAGATGTTCCTAGGAAGTACAGAACCTGAACTAGAAGCTAGAGTCCTAAGAAGAGGAAGGACATTCAGATCACGGAAAAGATGAAAGACAGAGGAAGGTTGATGAAATCATAGTTTGTTCGAAGAGAGTGAGCATGAAATTTAGTAGAATCTAGATAGAGGGTCTTGTGATGAAGAGGAGGACTATAGACCGATTTCTAAAGGAGTGGAAGAATTCTATGAATTTGCAGAAACACACAGATCAAGACACAATTACATCACACCCGGAGTATCTCTAGAGTTAAGGTCTAGATCCTCATCTCCTAAAATATTTTTTAATATTGATACTGCTAGTACCGTGACTAGTGTGCAAGAGGGTACACCACCATTAAATTATTAACCAGATAAAACTGACACCAACTAAATGGTTGGGGCAGACATTATACTACCCACCTTCAATGGGAATGGTTCACCTAGTTCACAACACGAACCTATTAGAAGATGCAAAACAACATTGGTTCCTCTATGAAGTTGTGTTGATGGCTCATCTAGTTGACAACGCAGACCTAAAGAAAGCACAAATGATCACGAATTTGAGGGGTCATGCACTCAGTTGGGTTATGAAGTTCTACTTAGTACCATCAGGAACACCGCAAAACACCCTCGAAGAGATACAGATCATGATGATTTCATAGTTCAAAAAACCTAAATATGAGTCGCACTGTATCAGTGAGATTAAGGAGATCAAGTAGTCATTGGATGAGTCCATATGGGACTTTGACCAATGATTTAAAACTTTGATGGACAAATTAAGTTTTCAAATGTCATATGTACAACATAAATAGTGGTTTATTGCTGTGCTATTACCACACATTTGAGGTTTGTCAATGCAACAAAATATCGACTCACAAACCAACGCCCTAGAATTGGAAATGAAGTTGTAATCCTCACCAATCGGTGACGGTGCTACAGGCATGGTATAGATTCAGTCACACCTGGTTAATATGATGAAACTGCTTCAGGACATTAAGAAGGTAAAGGAAGCCCAATAATATTTATGGTGCATGAAATGCAGAGCTGATGGAAACACTAAGGATAATTGTCTGATGTACATGAACTATATCTCATCAGGTGCACCAAACCCACTGAGCACACATGATCTACCTTGGTACCACATATGCTAGACTAGAGGACATCATGACAAGGAGTGTCTATACTTGGAAAAGATAGTAAGTAGCCTAGTAATCTTTTTCTGTAAATTTTGTAAATGAGTTGGGCATGAAGAGAAGGACTGCAGAGCATAATAACTCCTGAAGGAAAAGATAGTGGATACCTACTTGATGAAGAAAGATGGGCCAGTTCAAGATGCATAGGAAGAAGTACACTTCCATCCCATATATTTCCCACAACACCAGTATCAAAACAAGTATCATCCTCACTATGTGCCTCAGAATTAGTATGCGCCACAGAATCAATATTAGCCGCAATACAAACAGAATTAGTATCAACTACAGAAACCACACCCTCAGGGATGTGGGGTGGAAAATTCCAAGGAAGAGGTGGAGGAGGAATTGGAAGAGGAAGAGTTTAGGTTAAATGCTATGACTGTGGGCAACTGGGTCATTACACTAGAGATTGCCAAGAGCCTACAAAGAAATTCTCATATTGTAAAGTGCGGGATCATAATGTGGAGAAATGTCCTTAGTTGATTGCAAATTGGCAAGCTATGACCATTACAGGTCCTAACATTGCACACAATCCAAACCCAAATCTGAATCCTAATTTGAAATTCCAGATGATTACTACTAAGCCAAGCGAACCGATCATTTCTATCGTAACACGAGGAGGGTCTACGACCGGAGCTGATCAGGATATACCGCAAGGGAAACTGCAACTACAGGTGTGACATGTGGCACAAAATAAAGTTCCATTTGACGTCTAAAATCAGAAACAAATATTCTTTAGATGTGTGACCAGATATTGTGGATCAAGAACCGTCGACATCAACATAAGTCAAGGAGATTCCTGAACGCTTCCAGCAGTTATTCCAAAAGAAGGCACCACAAAAGGTTATTAATATAAGGCCATTTATATCAGTTTGATTAGCCTTAATTCAAGATAAATATTCCATTGCATAAATACAAGCACTGATAGAAAAAACCCTAGATGAGTCATGACCAAAAAGGAGAGTTAACCAGGTCAAAAAAAAATTTAAAACTGGACGCGAGTTGAAAATTACTGCACAAATAGGCGACTACAACATGGATTACATTATCTTAGACATGGGATTGAATGTCAATATTTTGACGTGAAAAGCTTGGGAAATCATGGGCAAGCTGAACATGGACTGGTCTCCTATCCTATTGTGACTTGAAAATCGGGTAAAGGTCCTACCAATTGGTATATTTAGTCAAGTTGCTGTCGACATTGAACGGTTGTGCACATTTACGGACTTTGAATTCATTAACATAGTCGATGAAAAAATCCCATATCCTGTGATTTTAGGGATAGGTTGGGCCATAGATAACCAGACCATTATCAATTTCAAGAAAAGGATACTGTCATTCAAGGATAATGAGATGAGGGTAGTGTCAACCATTGAGCCATTGGAAGGACAAAGGTACATCGAGCTTGTCTATAATGAGGAACAGGGTGATTATCTTGACTAGATCTACAATGTCACTCCATTATAAGAATATTACATCAACCCGACAGTATATGGAAACCTGAGCTGGAAGAGTGTTATCTCCTACACATCCAACTCAGGAGATGCCTTACAAAATTGGAAAAACTGGTTACATGATTCTCTATGAGGAGATGTGTTATAATTACAAGGTCTATGCGATGGGTGGAGAATTAGTTAAGAGAAATTCTCACCTATGAGGGTTTACCTAACCTCACGACCTTCTTGAGTGAGTTTGAAGGACTCATAATAGAGTCGCAGCACTTGTCTACATTAGACGATGCAATAAAGGGTAACCCCGCTAGATGGTGGGATACACACAAGCAATCCATATAAGAATAGCCATAATGCAAAAGGTTGATGGAAGTCAGATTCAGTGAAGAAGTCACCACCATGAGTCACAAGTACACAGGATTGTCGAACCCTGTTGAGCACATAAATCAGTGTCATACCATATTTGCAGAATATCCATAACAAGAATGGGTAATTCATTTCATTCACATATTGGAAATGACACCCCAAAGCTGGTATACATCTATGGAGTTGTGACAAGAAACTCAGGATTGGGAAGACTTAGATAAACAAATTGTGCACACATTTGATTTTTATGATGAGCAACCCACAATTGAAGCTCTTGGGTTGAGAAATAACCTTCTAGAATGCCTCACTCACTACCGATTCCTCGGGCCATTTCCTAGAGTCACATCAATTTTTGTACCACCACGTGAATCACACATTGTATGTTGAGCTAGCTCTATACCCATAGGCCTCCATTCATTCTAGTTTTTACCCATGCACCACTGCACTAGGGGTAGCATCATTAGATTCTAGTTAGAGTCATCTGGAGTCCATTCGAGATGTCATTCGCACCATTGGGTTCAGTTTACTGTCCTCTATATTTTGACGAGACCCTTGTTTCATGTTGTCACTATGATTTTCTGAACCATTTAATGGAATTCACCTCAATTTGCATGCCATCACATGAGTCTCCCTTTGTATGTACTGGAATATTCACTAGCCATCCAATCCATCCATACTACATAATTGGCCATCTTTTGGCCACCATCCATCATCCTGAAAGGGGCACCATTAGGGTTCTGCATGTATTTCTATCAGCCATATATCGAACACCTCCCCCTTGCTTAATTGACCATTACAGAGTTTCTGTTAATCTATTTTCTGACTCCTAAATGAACGAAAAGATTGCTAATCACGCTAGCTTCCTTTCGCGCTTGTTAAAGTATTTGAAAGGGCGTCTATGTAGCCTCATTTATCTCCTTTTTCATACTATATTGACTATCATAAGAAAATGACCACCTTGTCACACTCAGGTCAAGAACATTTCCCTTTTTTATCATTTTATGCTTTCTCGGGCATTGGGACCGAACTTTATGAAAAAATGCATCATGGGTTGTCTTTAATATCTTTTCCAAACTTATCATCAAGAAATTATTTTCGAGCAAACTTTGTTTCATTCATGCTCGTAAAAGTATTTGAATGATTGTCCAATTAGTATAAGTTTAACCTTTTCCAGCTTGCTTTGACCACCAAAGGTAAAGAAGTCTCCTGTCCCCCAAAACGGGTGGGCGAGCTCTCCACTAGAGTCTTCTTCCTATTTCCAGACTCCCTAAAAATGAAAACACCATCAAGAATTTACTCTATACGGATCCCTAAAAATCCATGAGATCATTTCATAATGGTGTCTTTAGGTGCCACCCCATATATTATAGTTCGGTAGCAGTCCCCCATTGTGTCACATTTTTTTAGAGTATTCTGTGATGAGTATTTCAATTACATTCCAAGTATTACAACTATGATCCCTATACCATGAGTTAGTTTCATCTGTTTCCAGGTCATCCCTGTTGTTATACTCTTAAAAGAGAAAGTTTGAGTCCTCTGTACCCCCCTACCCCTGTGTCCCCATATTGTCCCACAACGTTGGTTATCCCCCTCATGCTTCTTATCAAGGAAACCTTATTTCCTTGATTAGTTGTAGGTCTCCCTCTGTCTATGATAACAAATATATTCTAGAGGAAAGACGTAGAGGTCCTTGTATCTTGGTTTTATTCACTTGATTGATGAGTTCCTTGGACCACTTGAGAGGAGTCATTACTGCCTCTGGGGATGGTTGTGTCTCACATGCTTGAATTCAACTACATCATCACGCCATTGAGAGTCATACAGTTTATTCATCCATGCATTATTTGGTCGAATGCCCTGATTGCCACCTGACTCTAGCACATTAATGAGTGTATTAAGGGACCCAGATAGGTTCATGTCCCTTGTGATTTGTTGGTTGTGTTGGAAACAATGTTCAGAAGCTCCGAGAGAAATGATTATGTATAGATTCATAATTTTTGCAGCATATTATACCATAGAGACTTTGAATCTCATCCAGTGAGTCCCTACATTTATGTCAACTTATAGATCGAGCAGAACATCATTTGTGAAGATATAGCATTCCATGAGAATTCCATGGGTCTTATGTATCAGTTCTTCATATCAACATTATATTCATCCTGTCATCAAAGCCACCATTATGTAATAACAAGTTGTATATGATCGGCTCCTATACTCTGGAGAATTTATCCCATTATTTATTCTTTGACATTGTTATGAGAATGGGTATGCCCGCCTCGTCCATATACATGTCACATATTCTTTGTATCTCACCCAATGTTGGGAAGCAATATTAATACAAAACCAAAAGCTAACGTGTCTCTATCGAGGCACTGCTTCTTCACAAGTCTTTGCTCTGTCCCTATGATCTTATGATGTATGTCAGCCATACATTGAGCTCCTTCCCTCACACATTAGGGGGAAATCTATTAAAGAAAAAAAATTTCCCAACTAGCCTAAACTATATATAGGCACCATTTCCTTATCATTTTCCCCAAAATTGTGACCTTAACACCTATGGTTTACCCTTAGTTTCTCTCAAAAAGCTCAAAAAACATTAAAAAGAGGTTCAAACCCCAAAAAATGGATTTAAAACCCCAAAAGGACTTAAAACCCCCAAAAAGAGCTAAAACCCAGAAAAAGCACTAAAAACACTAAATAGGGTTCCAAAACCATAAAAGAGAAATAAGGCCAAGAAATCATTATAAAAAGAAGGTGGAGGTCCACATCACCAAGATTCCCAATCCCTTTTTTCCATTATTCAAATGAGTGAGTACATTGAGAACCGACTCTTCTCAAGATACTCACACCATCCAACCACCATTTGATAGCCATGCCATTCCACATCCCGTACATTGAGGTATTCTTCGTGCCATACAACATGTGGTGAGGCAACCCATATCCATATATCAGGGCATGGTGGCCCACTTCAAAACGAGGGTATAATCTTTTGTCTTTCATTTTAAGTTTTTAGCATAATCATTGTTGTATATTTATTTTATTACTAATAGTTTGTTTTGTAGCTAGCTCTTCCATTTTTGAACTCTACCCTTGACAGAAGGGAGGTACTTTTGCACGTAGTCGGGGTGAAAAAATGGCTACACCCTTCATGGTACTTGTCTTGGAGACTTAGGGTTCATGTGGAAACCTTGCAAGGGATGATAAACGTCTTATATGTTCTTGGAGAGCTTGCTCATTTGTGATGTTAGGTATTTTTTGCGTTGACTAAGGTTTGTTTTATACATGCAAACCCTAGAGAAGATTACACCATTGCTGATGATGGTTATTATGAATCTTGTTGTAACACTAAGGTTTCTACCCTAGTAGAGGACATGGAGAGTAGATTTAACACCTTGTATGATTTTGGATCTTTATTCTTATGGTATGTAAGTCTAGGAAGATATCATAGAGTTGTTGTATTCTTGATGCTACATGGAAGTATTGATGCTTATGATGATGTAAGAGTTGAAGAATTAGGGCTTGAGGATTGAAACTCTAGGACATGATTGCATAGATTAATGAGGCTCTCTATAACCTAGTATCGGGGATGTGTCATTTAATGTACATTATGTACTGGCACCAATTTTTTAACCTCAAAATACTCGGTTTAATATGTTTGGTTAGGAAAACAACCAATATGGCCAACTATAAGGCCAATACTTGGAAAATATAATATTTTTTCACCATTTATGCAAAAAGAATGGCTTGATGAGGGTTATATGAAACATTATTTGTTACTGAATATTTTTTTCCTTTGCTCCATTTAGAAGGAAAAATTTTGAGATATGGTTCCATATTCATCTAAAGTTGGCTCAACTATGGAAAATTAAATGTTCTTACTACTTTCCTTAAGCTGTAGGTTTCTTGGATTTAACCTCCTCCTTTGGATTGTTTGACCTGATCATGTTGTAATTTCTACTTGTTTTGTTCCTTGATTCCCCCCAGATCCGTACATCCTCATTTTAGTAATGTTTAAGTATTTCTCATTGTGTTTTATTTCCTTTTGAGGGATCTATAGAATATGTCTTGGCCTAAGTTTTAATACTTTTATCTTCTATTCCCAAATTTAGGACATAGATGAAAGGATATGGGTGGACCATGAGTATATTTCTAGGATTATGAATGTTTGATAAAGTGAACCAAGAATGATTATAAAAAATAGTGAATGGAACAATATCTCTATCCCTAGTGACCAACAGAGAGGTTTTGTTGTGAGAATATCTCTATCACTTGTGAAAGGTCTTCATTGACTTCAGGTTTATGGATATTACGTGTTGGTGATTACGTGGATGAAGAACAATCAACAAATCCATAAACTAATTTTATAGCCTCTTGTTGATTTATTCATCAATACTGAGAGGGGGAATGAATCAATATTGATATCTTTTTACTATTTTAACCACTTTTAAATATATCATTAGAAATAGATAACAAGAAGAATACACATAACACAATTTTTACGTGAAATCCCAATAGGGTAAACCACCAATACGTCCTATTATTGCAAAATTGTTATTTACAAATAGTTTTTCCTGCTACTATAGACAAGGATGGTATTAAACCATGTTTACCAATACCAATTGGAAGGAGGCTACGACCTCATGGCTTATCAGCTACGATTTAAAGGATGCTACAACACCCTATTTACCAACACCAATTGGAAGGAGGCTAGGACTCCTCGGTTTATTAGCTATGATCAAAAGGATTCTACAACACCTTATTTACCAGTACCAATTGGGAGGAGGCTACAATCCCCTAGTTTATTAGATAAAACTGAAAGGAGGAAACAACCCCCTGCAGGTATGTTTCCTTCCCTAGCATTGCCTTTCCACCTTGATATGTTTCTCACAATCTCTCTCCCTCAAAACTCTGTCACACCCACTGGTGTCTGATTTTGATCATGCACTTCAAAATACAAAGACGTATTCTTTATTACTGAGGCCACTACTTAAATACTTTTCACCGTTTAATCTTCTTTCAACATTTATGTCTCTTAAAACTGAAAAAACATACCTTTCACCATTGCACCCTTTCAGATCCAAGGATCACACCTTCTAGAATGTCCTTTCACATTCTTACATTGATCCTGTACCTCAAAAATCATTTATGTAGTTTGGAAACCATTTTCACACCTCTGTCCAATGTTTACAGGTGCTTCCACATGCCAAACTTCTTTCCATAGGATCAACTTCTTGATCCAATCATATTTGTTGATGTTATCTCTAATTCAATCTGGTTCATCGCTCTAACCATCAATTTTGGCCTCAAAATCGTCTTTCCACACCAATATTTCCTCATCAATGATACCCACCATTGATATTCGTTAGTGATTTTCCTGACAGTCGATCTCCATATTACGAGATGCAGGATGCAGGATGTTGACTGTCCTCTTTTTCCTTTCCGTAAAATCCTTTTCGCAAGCTTATTTCTGCAATTTTCCATCTGCATCGTCAATCTATTTTAACGAAACTAACTTTAGTCATATGATCTTTCAAGATTGTGGAATGCAAGATGCAAAAACGTAACATTTTGGATTTTCGCAAGCTCCTTTCCAAAAAAAAATTTCACACCGTTAATCTTTTGCGAAGTCTTTCTTAATCGTTTATCTTGCGGATTGTGAGATGCAGGATGCATAATCATAATTTACTATTTTCAACTTCCACAATTTCCTTTCACAACATTTTTTTTGCATTTTCCTGGACCATTGATTTCCTTGCATATTTACCCCTGACTGTCTGATATTGATCTTTTGTGGAACTTTGGATTTTTCGCCTATATTTTGTGGGATGCTTCCTAACCGTCCATTCTAGAACTAATGGAGATTTGCGTTCCATATTTACGGATTATACAAAAACCGATCCTCATTCATTGGATCTCATGCAACTAACTATGCCACCTCATCACCATGCCATGTCATCACTATGTTTGTCTATGCAACCTCATCATCGTTCCATTTTGTCTTTTCTTTGACTTATGTTGCATTAACTCTTCCATGGTATCTTTTGTAATTCATAAGAAACTTTTTCATCGCTACGTTATTATTTCATCATCATTAAGACACCACCATATTCCATGTGATCATATGTGTCATGCCACATCCTCAACTATGCCATGCCATGTCATCACTACATTAGTCTTTCACTAAGTTTGTCCTGCCATCATATCCACTGGTTCTTCCTTTTTCATTTGTGAACACTTTTGACATCAATGAAAACCATATACTCCAATATTCCAACAATCTCCCCCTTTGGCATTTATGGCAACCTATAAACATTCTCCCCCTTTGACAACAATGACAAGGGATAACCTGTTATTCTGTGCTGCACTTATTTTGATATAGGATTTCCTGTCTCTCTCCTTTTTGACAACTCCTCCTATCATCATATCTCCCCTTTTAACTGAACTTGGTTACTTAATCAATGTCTTATCATTTATCTTAATATTTCCTGTTCTTGAATGATAGCTTAACTTATAGATCCATGGTCTCCCCCTGTCACTGTACTCCTTCTCCTTTGTCAACATTCTTGTGATAGAGTCCACACTTAGCATTTTTTAACACTCTTCCATTTCATGTTCTAGGATACATGTTTCCCATTTTTTTAAAACTCTGTTCCTGCTGCCATATGTAATGGTCTATTCCGCGTGTAAGTAAACTAGCTTCCGCTTTTACTAGAATTCCTTAATACTATGCATTTAGATTTACACATAAAAAAAACTAGCATATACCGTCGGATTCTTTTGGATTTTAGATCTATATTATCAACTGTCCAAAGACCCATAAATTCAGATCCTCAACATAGAGTTTACTTCAGTTTATTGCATAGTTTCTTTGGTCTCACTATCTCAGACATAAAGACTCATAAACTCAACCTTTTTCCTTTTTCAATGCTGAACTCATCTTGCTACCTTACCAATAGACTAATTTTTATTTTAGACTTGATTTTTCTCTTGTCAACAATTTATGTGTCATGACCTCAAATACTAAGTGAACATAATCATCTTTATCTTCTTTTTTATTGCAGACATCATGGTCTTCATGACTCTCAAATTTTGTTGTTCTCACGTTACTTCATAGTTTCTCTTATGTCATCCATACACCATCCTTGATCACCCATCATGTTTGAAGAAGATAGCTTTGAATATACTTTCAACATTTGATACCAATTGAATTTTTTCTTAGATACCAGTTGGAATTTTTTGACTTTAACTTCCCCTGAGTATAAGAACCTTCTAATGTTATTTTTTAGGGTTCCTTTTTCAAATCATGAGAGACCTTCTTAGAAAAGGATCCTACAGTCATTACTACATACTTCTTCATCACCTTCATCTTTATCGGTGCATTCTTATACATCACTAAGTAGCTTTCCCTCATGATGAGTATCATTTTTATATATGACCTCATTATTCTAAACATCAACTACATAGACTTCATTAATGACTAAAATTTGTGTTCCTAGTGAAGGTTCTAATTCTTTCATCCACACCTTCTCAGGAGGTGTACTATTTACTTGTCCTTCACCATGCTCTGTATTGGTGTCTTGTTCCCTTTTCATCCTTTGATTTTCTCTCCTAAATTTGCAGTATGTAGAAATAATAAATCAATGTTATGAGAAATGATTCTAAGAAGAAGTACATGAAATAGATCTTGCTACTAAGAATTCTCACAAGCATACACAAGAAAAATAGAGACAAGAAAAGAGATTGAATCACATGAATGAAGAGATGAATATTGGTGTCTATCCTTTCATTGAATAATGATGAATAATAGTGTACATAAATATTACATCCCTCATTAGAAAATAGAATTGTATTGAAACAACTCATAAAGATAAAAAAAGTTGACTTACCAAAATATAGCAAACCCCCATAGGTGGCTAAAGCACTTACCAAAATCTAGTAAGGACCGCACGAGTTGGAAAAAGCATGAGTGATTTGTCAAGGAGATGGAAAAGACATGATAATCCTAGAAAATAGAGAAAAAATAATGGAGGATGGGTTGGAAACAAAATAACCCAAATTCCTAGTTGACTAGCTTTTATCTTATCCATAGAAAAGCAGGAAAAGCAGAAAAAGTAGAATAAAGTAGAATCTGATGTAAAGTCCTATATACTAATTCTACATGGTCAAAAGGTGGTCAAGATCAACCCAGAATTGGAAATAAACCATTCCTAGGATATAGATGGCATGTATTGACTTTCAGGTGCAAGTGGATGCCAACTAATTAAGCCAGTGGGTGAATAATTAATCAAATAATGATTAATTATTTTATCCTAAGTTGTGAGTGGGTTTAATAAATTCCAACACCCCCCTATAAGTATGACCTAATGATGGTATGACAAAACATATAGATGCACATGGATGCATATAGGGCCCAGCAACAAGGCTATGGTCACCCTTTAACAATTATTATGTCTAGAAAAGTGAGGAAAGAGGCAAAACCACATGGGGAAAATCCTCCCTCAAGATAGGACAAGGCACAAAATTTTAAATATGTCTTCAAAATATCTTCATATTCACTTTAATGAGCTGACTAAACTACTTCTGGATGAAGGAATTGCTGAAGAAATCATGAACTCCATGATCATGCGCTAGAGTGTGTAGAACTCGCAAGAAGGAAGAGGAGAGACTCCTCCTATCTCATCAACTGATGAAGTAGGAGAAGTGTCTGAATGCTTATTTTTACTATTGAAATCTGATCTTAAAACATAATATAAAATGGAAAAATATATCTGTGCATACTCCTTTTCAAAGAGTACAAAAATTAAGACAATTTATTTCACACCCAATTCCCTGAATAGCTGCAAAATTGTGATGTGGATCACATGTCAATCTTCCAATCTGGTGTAGCACCTATATAGATCTGATACAAGGCTGATAAAACTCTGAAATATCATAAATATTAGCATATGGAATAGCAAAGATAAAGGTTTCAATGGCTTCATGAGGATATAGGGCTAGACTAGGAAAATTATGAGCAAGGGGGGAAAACTGATAGGTGTAAAAATCTGAATGATGGATGGGCATAAGATATGAACCATAAGTGTTTATAATAGATCCAAACATGTTTAATATCAGTACATATATGAATAGGGTCATGGATAACCAGCCACTGAATGTTAGGAAAGACTTCAAACCATGTAAGATAAATATCACTGCATAAGAGACCAATGAGGAATCAACTAGTGAGCTTTGGATTTGTATAGTATTAGGATTATTCAGAGGTATGGTATATGGTGTGGATGGTGTTATGATATGTGTATAAACCTTCAAATATGATTCAAAATCAGAATCCAAAGGATCACATATAAGGATATCAATAGACTCATGGGAATACACTGGTAATGAATCCTCTGTAAGAAAGGAGGAAAGAATGAGATGTTCACAATATTCAAGAAGGCTCTGAGTATTGATGCCAAGAACAAAGGATGATATGCTGAAGCACATGAGTTCAAGTAAGGTAAGTGGTATGACACAAATAAGGCTTGATGTGGCTAAGAAAACATCCTGGAAGTCACTGGGTTGTGCACCATCAATGAGAGAGGTATGCAAGAGGTGTGAAGAATCTAGCACATAGATCTCAGAATCTAAGATAGGATATTTAAATAACAATGAATGGGTTATAGTATCATAATAAATATCATAAGAAACTCCATATTTTACCTCTTTTTCATCAATAGTATCACAAGAAGAAAAATCACCTTCGAGAGACACAGAAAAAGATGGCTCTTCAATATTTGCTTTTTCATTGAAGGAGGAAGCATTCGAATGAAAGAAGGAACTAGAAACATGAACTATATGAGAAAATTCCTCATCATGATCAAATTCATCAGAGAATTTAGAGGCCAATAAATATTGATAAAGAGAACAAGAAAAGATGTTAGGTCCGCTCCATGCTTCATCTTCAATTTCCTACAAACCAAAAGCTTTGTCCAAAATTTTCCAAAGCTCAAATGGATACTCAATAGAATCTATGAGATTATATATATTTGGATACATTCCCAAACACATAATTCCATAAGATGTATCAGAATTATTTATCCAATCAATCTTCTCTTCATAAGAGTCAGGTTCACTCAATGCACCAATGGAGACATCAAAGAGACATTACCTCTTCAAGTATGCACTCATCTTTGGATTCCAATCAGCATAGTTGAAAGGAGATAGTAGAGGAACTTTTGAATCCATATTTAAGTTGTTGATATGCTCTAAGAGATACTCTCTGCAACCTACAAAACAAACTAGGAGAAAATCTTGTAAGCTAGACAAGCTCTTCTTCAGAGAGGGATATGAGACTAGATGCGCTCCTTAACTCTGTAGAACTTGATAAACCTTGCTATTGTAGAAGATGGAAAGGTTTTGATCCTTGTAGCTCTGATACCATGTAGAAATAATATATCAATTGTATGAGCAATTATGCTAATAAGAAGCACAAGAAATAGATCTTGCTACTAATAATTCTCACAAGCATACACAGGAAAAATAGAGAGAAGAAAAGAGATTGAATCACATGAATGAAGTGATGAATATTGGTGTGTATCCTTCCATTTAATAATGATGAATAACAGTGTACATAAATAGTACATCCCTCATAGGAAAATCAAATTGGATGGAAACAACTCATAAAGATCAAAAAGGCTGACTTACGAAAATATAGCAAACCCCTATAGGTGGCTAAAGCACTTAACAAATCTATTAAGGACCTCACGAGTTGGAAAAAGCATGAGTGAGTTTTCAAGGAGATGGAAAAAACATGCTAATCCTATAAAATGGAGAAAAAATAATGGAGGATGGGTTGTAAACAAAAGCTCCCAGTTTCCTAGTTGACTAGCTTTTATCTTATCCATAGAAAAGCAGGAAAATCAGAATCTGCTCTAGAGTGCTTTATACTAATTATAGATGGTCAAAAGGTGGTCAAGATCAACCCAGAATTGGAAATAAATCATTCCTAGGATATAGATGGCATGTATTGACTTTAAGGTGCAGGTGGATTCCAACTAATTAAGCTAGTGGGTGAATAATTAATCAAATGATGATTAATTATTTTATCCTAAGTTGTGAGTGGGTTTAATATATTCCAACACAGTCAGCCACCTAGTGACCAAACTTATGATAATAATGACAATAACCATGAAATTTTTCTTTATCCAGAGGAATTATTTGGTCTCTCTATTTCCTAACTACCATTTTCTTCCACTTTCTTTGAACTTCCACTCGAGCATCACATTTCAGTTTACAATTCCTAACCAAGTGTCCAAAGTTATTACATTTGTAACACTCTATATCAAACCTTTGGAGAGGTCCAAATTGGTTATGATTCCTTCCCTTCATATTTTTAATTTCATCCTTCTTGTATCCATGAACCTTTTCATAAGCTTTGCATTTCAGGGCTTTATGACCAAAGTTATTACAGGAATAACCATGACCCAAAAATATTTTCTGATTTCTATTTATTGCTTGTCTCTTGAGCTCCTGATGAGTTATTGTTGGGTAATAGGGAAGACCCGGTTTTATACCTTTTGCTTTGCACCAACAAAAGACCCACAGTGTTGGCCCTTTTGGCAACAACCTGCGCGTGGGTTGCAGTCTGACCCAAAACAGCTATGGGGTGCCGCAGAATTAGGTTTCTGCAAGCCGAAGAGGGATATTACTGTACCTTCATCCTTTTAATCACTTATAATAATTTAACACAAAGCTCCAACGTTCATATATATAACGTCACAGATAGATAAACAAACAATGACTTGCTTAACCCTTACTAGGAATTCACAGCGAAGTTATTTATTAGCAGCGATCTTACTTATCCGATATATATATTTATAAATGCATAAATAACATAACAAAACAACACAAAAACCACAACACCAGATATAACGTGGTTCACCCCCATTGTAGGGGCTACGTCCACAGAACTGTGTTTATTCAACTCTTTACAAAATCACAGTTCTGATCTGCGCACTCAGCTGCAGATCCCTTCAAGTCCTTAAAGCTGTGCACACAGCTGCAGGCCTCTGCGCACACAACTGCAAATCTTCTAATCACTTACAAAACCCTCTGTGCACACAGTTGCAGAGGTTGTCCACGCACACAGCTGGGACTTAACCTTTTTCTTACAAAAATAGCCTTAGCTTCACCTTAATTCCTCTTACATCAATAACCTAACCCTACTTCTTTACACAAGTGCTTATTTATACAGTGCATTCTTACAAAACCATGGTCTTAAACCATGGGTACCCCAAACCCTAAACCCTGGACTTAAACCATGGGTTTATTACAACAGAGGACTTTGATTCAACCCCTGACACCCCTAATACTATTTTGAGTCAACACCTATGGAGTTACCCACCTTAAGGGCTGTTTAGGGTGCATGCCCCAACAGGCCCCTAACACTCACCAGTGTCCCGTCCCGGGGCACTCATCTACTCGGATGGTGGTAGGAATTTGTTGGCAAATACATGGTGCATTGCTTGCTGGAGCCCTTCCCACTATTGTCGACTGCTTGGTTCTTTCCTTCGTACTATTTATGCTGAGTAAGGCCTTCTAGATCCATCTGCAACCCCATCCTTCAATCTGTTTGCCGAACATTTGACCATCCACAACTCAGGGTTCCTAGAATTGCATGTCAAGCTGCATAAAACAAACAGCCGCCTTGGTTCTACCAAACCAGGAGGGTACCTAGCGGGATTCTCCAGAGTCTTCTTGTGAGGCCTTGTGCCTTTCATCACTCCACATTAGAGTGAACTTATGCCTTTCTTCATCCGGTTTAGAGAAAACTTCTGCCTTCCTTTGTACCTTAGTCAAATATGGTTGTACTGGTGGATTGCTCAGAAGGTTATGCAGACCTCTCTCTCTGAACTCTCTTAATAACTACTGGACTTCACAATTGTTCGACATGGTTCCAACTAAACAACTCAAATAAGTGCTTAATGCACGAGTCGCGGGTCAGTGTAGCTTTCTTATAGAATCCTGTAATAGAATCTGTCATCATGGTGCATTAATGACACCAAATCTGCTGGAGTGCAAGAAATCTTGTCCACACAGTGTCAGATTTTTCAAAAATCTCATTATTACAGGTATTGAGAGCAGTTCTCATGCCGGCGCCACCAAATCCATTTTGTCCCATCCATCACATTTTAGGCTGCGACACACCTTGAATCTTCGACGTAACACTAACCTACAACCCAATATCAACCTTCCACCCTTCCTGACCCATGCTAAACCCATACTTCATCCTTCAGACTCGAATAGTCTACTACACTCCATAGCCCTAAGGACAGCTTCATTTATAGTATAGTACCCAATTTCAACCGTTCTTGGTACTTAGACTTTCCTTCTTGGGGCTACCTCTGATTCGGGGTTCCCGACCTGTCCCTGTACTTTTTTAAACAACTGCTATTTACCATACAAGGGAAAATTTCTCCATTCAACTTAGCTAGCTGGACTGCACCCCCATCAGTAACTTTCTGTACTATATATGGTCCCTTCCAATGTGTCTTGAACTTTCTTGGGAATTTCATGAATTTACTATCATATAAGAGCACAAGATCACCCTGCTGGAACTATTTCTTCTTGATGTTTCTATCATGCCATGCTTTTTCTCGAGCTTTTTGCACTTCCTGCTGGAACCCTGCAATAAATCCATCCTCTTCAAGTTCTAGTATCTTTGTCAGTCTTTCTGTCATTACAGCTGGGTCATCCATCTCTGTGAAAGTGGATATTCTGAGGCTAGGAACAATGTACTCCATGGGAATGACTAATTCTTTCCCATAGACCAACTTAAAAGGTGTATGGCCTGTCAACTTCTTGCAAGTAGTTCTATAAGCCCATAGTACTGCTTGAATTCTAAGATCCTAGTCATTTCTGTTAACATTACAAACCTTCTTCAAAGCATGTTCAAGGATCTTGTTAAAAGCTTCGACAGTCCCATTTGCTTGTGGATGATAGGCTGTACTCTTCTGATGATAAACCTTAAATTCTGCAGTCAATACTTCAATAGTCTTGTTGAGAAAATGTGATCATAGATCACTCATAAGAACTCTAGGACACCCAAATCTGGACAAGATGTTGTCAAAGAGGAATGTCGCAGTTGTAGCAGCGCTACAGGCCTTGACTGGTTGAGCTTCGACCCATCGGGTAAGGTAATCAGTCACTGTAATGATGTATCTGGCTCCTGACTTTTTCACAGGGGGGTTGATAGGGCCGAAAAAATCAATAGCCCACTTGTCAAATGCTTGTAAGGTTACCTACGGGACTAGAGGCATCTCATTCCTCCTAGATGGTTTACCTGTTCTCTGATAGATGTCGCAGTTGTGGCAATATTCCCTTGCATCCTTGTGAACTGTGGGCCACCACAAGTCAGCTATCAAAATCTTCTGTGCTATAGCCTTTCCTTCATAGTGACCTCCTGCTACGCTAGAGTGTGCCTCAGCCAAAATTTGTGGCTTTTCATGCTCCAAGACACATCTGCGCAATATTCATCTGGTCCCATTTTATATAGTTGTTCTGCTATTAGGGTAAAGTCAGCGATGCGAACCACCAACTGCTTCTTCTACTGTGTGGTCATCTCGACGAGCAGGAAACCTGTAGACAAGTACTGAACAATGTCCTGAAAATATTCATCGACCATCTGAATAGCAAACAACTGGGCATCAGGGAGACCTTCGTCCAAACCGATAGGTTCTTCACCTGACTCGAGCCTCGACAAGTGCTCGGGTCCTAGGTTAAGTCTTCCAGGCTTAACTATGATCTCAAAATCATATTACTGAAACAGAATCAACCATCTGCATATCCGTCCACCTAACACAGGCTTGTTAACCAAATACTTCAAAGCAGAATGGTCAGTGAACATCTTAAAATGAGAACCTAACAGGTAATTTCGAAACTTCTGTAGGGCATACACCATGACGAGACTTTCACATTTTGTCGTAGTATAATTTTTCTCTGCTGTGGACAATTTCCTGCTTGCAAAAGAAATAGGGTGATCGATATTACCTGCACCTGACTGAGCCAGTACCATACCCAGAGCAATGGAGGATGCATCGACATGTACATGAAACTCCTTATTTCAGTTAGGGAATACTAAGATAGGGGAAGTGACCATCTTTTCTCTCAAAATATCCAAGCTTGCTTGGCACTCAGGTGTCCAATCGAACTTAATATCTTTCTTCAACTATTTTTCCATCGGAGTAGTCACTTGGGCATAGCCTTTGATGAATTTCCTATAATATCCAGTGTGACCAAGCGTAGTATGAAACTGTTTAACGGACTTTGGAGGTGGCAAGTTGACAATAATAGCTATCTTCACAGGATCCATCATCAATCCTTGCTTACATACAATGTGGCCAAGCAAAATTCCAAAAGGTGCACAAAATATACACTTTTTCAAGTTCAAGGAAATATGGTGCTGCCTGCACTTTTCCAACATCAATCTTAGACTATTTATATGGTCTTTTACAAGCCCAAAGATGGTCCAATCATCAAAATAAACTTCTAGGAATTTATGTATAAATTCCTTAAATGCAGAGATAACTACCCTTGAAAACATAG
Organism: Pseudotsuga menziesii; assembly: GCA_001517045.1. Classification (NCBI taxonomy): domain Eukaryota; kingdom Viridiplantae; phylum Streptophyta; class Pinopsida; order Pinales; family Pinaceae; genus Pseudotsuga; species Pseudotsuga menziesii. The sequence goes on from LPNX010410101.1 coordinate 388,521, forward strand.
CAGGGGCATTCTTCAAACCAAAGGGCATAACGGTGTAGTGAAAGGATCCCATTTCTATAGCAAAGGTTGTCTTGTGTCGATTCTCTGGAGCAATTCTAATTTGATGGTAATCTAAAAATCCATCAGTAAAAGAGTACAATTCTTGACCCCCGACATTGTCTAGCACTTCATCTATAAAGGGAGTGGGGAAAGGATCGTGTAGGAAAGCATCATTCAGCTTCCTCAAATCAACACAGATTCAAATTTCACCTTTAGTCTTCTTCTCTTGTACCACCATAGGACTGACCCACTCAGATTCTTCAATAGGTTCAATGATTCCCGCAGCCAGCATCTTATCCAGCTCCAGCCTAACTTTTTCCTTATACTTCGGGTTCAACCTATAAGGGTGTTGTTTTACAGGCTTCACATCAGGTTTCAATGGGATATTTATCACACCAATATCCCCAAGGAGGCCTTTCATCTCTGAGAACTTCATCGGGAATAGGTCCTGATATTCATGGAGAAGTTGGGTCACTTTGCTTACCATCTCATCATCCCAATAATCTCCAATGGTAGCATACTTAGGCTGTTATTCTGATCCAATGTTGATGGTTCGCGTCTTCAGGGGCTGAGTCACTTCCTGTGCTTTGACTGCTGGTCCGTGTACTTCACAGTGTCCTTCTAACTCAGGAATATCAATGTTGTGCAGATCCTCATCCTCATCAATTGTGAGGTTATAACATTCTAATGCATGAGATTCTTGTGTTTTCCAGTCAGGTCGATATTCTACTACTTCTTGATCATCAAATACCTTAGTATGGATCAACCTGATAGCTGCATCTAAAGATGGACAAACTTCATTAGTGGAAAAGGTAAGCACGAAACTATCAACAAGACAATCCCATATTACCGTGTCTCGGCGAAGCTCAGCCTCCGCGTACCTATTTTTTGCTAATGGTTCCATAGTATGCACAAATCTATCTACCCATTCTTCCTGAGGCACATACTTCCACTCCTCGTAGCATTTTTCCAAATGTTCCTGGGAGCTAGACTTTCCATCAAACTTGCTGTGCACCACCTGGGGCTAGTCCCCAAATCTCAAGTGAAGGAGCTTCTGACAAGCTTCCCAACTGGGGATATTTGTCTTATGGCTGTTCCACCATCTGGATGTTGTGGCTCTGAATACTGAATCCAGAGTCTTCATATTCTGTGATTCTGGTATCTGTTCTGAGAATTGTTCAATAAACTGTTCTGGATCTGAAAAACCATCGAAAATAGGTAGGGCACTTACCTGAGCACCCATCCATCTGAGAGACTTGGTAATTCTGGCACATCTATGTCTGTGTAGCTTATACAATCTATTCTGCCAGTTTTCTAAACCATCATCGGAGTCCGTCATACACGAGTTGTCACACTGCCGATCCATGATACCTTCAGCAGTAGCATCAACATAATCTTCTTCCTTAGCTGTGATGTTATAGATGTGCTCCAGGTCATCCTGATCTTCATCTCATAGTGGTTCTGTATACCTTTCTCCTTGTGAGGGGTCCAGGGGTACAATGACTCTCAAGTCTTTCCCTTCAAAGGTCATCTGTCTCTTCTTAAGGTTAATGACTGCAGCATTTTCCATTTCCCATTCAATTCCTAATAGGGCTGGGTAGGGATTGTTGTCATCAATGATCTCAATAACTTCAAAGTCCTCCAAAGAACTGACCCCATCAATATCTATTGGGACACTAAGGAATCTCCCTAGGGGCACAATCCTTTGCTGATTGGCTAACCTCAACTATATAGGGGACCAGGCAAGGGCAGGTTTTCCCATTTGTTCCTAGGTTTGCTTGGTTAAAACATTTACTTCTGATCCTAAGTCCAAAATAACATCAGTCATATCATATGCTCCTATCTGAGCAGTTAATCTCATTTCCCTGCCAGTTCTCCTGACTCTATCAACAGTTTTGTCCTGATCATAGCTTTGCTGAGGTTCGCAAGAAGCAATGACTTTCTGTAGCTCATTCAAAGCATTCTGATTCCTTAAGAGCTTCAGGAAACTCTGTAAAAAGGAGGACATTGTACTTACTTTATCCATCAAAGCTTCTTGCGGTTGTGACGGCGGTTGATGTGGTTGCGCAAGTGCGACTGATGTGTTAGGACCAGCAAAATATTTCTTGACTTCCATGAATGTCTCTTTTTCTCTTGCAATATCAAACGCTGGGATTTTATCGGGAGCCTTACGAACCCAAGTCTCGTCAGGCCACTTCTCCGTATTCCGTATGTGCATCGTAGCTCCACTCCGTGTAACAACATTGACGACTACGGAAGGTCTTGGCTCGACAAAAATCATCTGGATATTCTGAGTAGGGGTACTATTTCTTGCCTGAATCTTAGCTATCAGCTTGGGGCACTGCTCAATCACATGATCTACAGTGCGGAAATACCGACATGTTGTAGTGGGGTTCCGACAGTCCCTAGCTAGATGCCCGGCTTGGTTACAGTTGTAACACACCAATTGGCCTCTGCCTCTTCCTGCCATACTACCATGACCATGACCTCCAAAAGCACCCCTACCAGAGGCACCACCCCGGTAACCGTAGCCATCATTACTCTGTCCCTCAGTTTGCACCCGGTAGGCATCATAGGTGCAACACTCATCTTCATTATGTCCTACAGACTTACAAAATTTACAATAGGGGTTCTTAGGTCCTTGTCCATACCTTTGTAGCAGATAGCAGTCCTCAGGTTGATGCTGACCTGTTGTTCTGCAGAGTTCACAATATAGAACTGGCAGTGGAAATGGGTTTGGTGCACCAGTATTCAGGTAATTTCTTACCAGAGGGCATCGTTCCTTGTCGTGACCTTCGGTCCGACATTGCGTACACCAAACCTCTTCACGACCAGTATTTATTTCTTCATATCACGAATCTCTAGAGCCATCGCTGCCAACTGCGCTTGGATTTGGGCGATACCAGAATTATCGTCGACAGGGGTGGTCTCAAGCTTAATCGTGATTTCCAGAGCCTCTTGCTGGTCAACAACCTTCTGTTGCATGAGTGGAGTTTTGATATGTGGTAATAATGATGCAATAAACCATTCCTTGTGCTGCGCAGGTCCAATGGTGAAACTGACTTGGTCCAGTAGGACTTTGAACCTCTGATCAAAGTCCCACATTGATTCACCGTGCTGCTGCTGAATCTCTTTCAATTCAGTGATACACTGCGACTCTAATTTGGGATTCTTAAACTCTTTGATTATTGCTGCTTTAATATCATCTAAAGCATGACTCTGAGTACTAGAGAATTTCATGAACCGGGTCAAAGCCCTGTCCCTGAAAGAAGTAACAAGCCACGCGCTTCTTACAGCTGGATCTGTAATGTTCTTAGCATTCCACACCGCTTCACATAAAAACTAGAACTTTTCTGGATCCTATGATCCAGTTCCTTTGAAAACAGGGAGCTTAATATCATCAGTCAGGTGGGCCATGGTAGATCTAGGAGGGTTGGGAGGGGGACAGAAAGTAGGCGGGGGGGAATTTACTGGGGTAGACTGACCTGCGACAGGAATGCTCGGGCTAGGGTGACTTTCAGACTGCGACGGATTTTTAGGGATAACAGGGCTGCGCAGCGGGGTTACCGGAGGGTTTCCAACCAAATGGTTTTCTTCAGGTTCTGACTCTTCAGGATTGACAGGGGAAGGCACAGTATCCCGACCCAAGGAATAGGATCCAATATATCTCTTATACCTTTTTCCACTTCGCAGCAAACCACTTTGCTCGGTGAAGGTGTTGTCACTTGCAAACATATGTTAGTAATACAAAATATAACAGTCTGATTCAAGGAGCAATATACCTTTTTCATCTAATAGCATTTTAATTCTCAAACTAAATGAATTCAAGAACTTACCCCTCAACCCTTGGAAGAACTGCCATTCAGCTTCACTAAAAGAGGTGCTTGTGTCGATGGCAAACTTCGTCACAAATGCTTCCAAGGTCCGCGTCATCCAGAAATCAACAGCATGGGTTATCTCGTTGTTTACCCTTTTCAATATATTGATTCTTGTGGGGGTCTAAGCAAAAAACTGACCTTCTCGGAAGTTCGTTCTTCTCCCAACCTGGATAACCACTGGTGCAACTCTATGTGGATAGTACCAAAAAAAATCTCATAAACATCAGCAAAAACATACCTTCGTAAAAATTTGTGCACACTATGACGCGGATCTTTGTTCCCGTGCTCAGCAGATTTCAGATAGATCTCATCAAGCCAATCACCGATTTCCTTTATAGAGGGTCTCCAGAACAGAGCCCTCAAGGTACGACGTAAACCCGTCTTGAGCAGAGACTGAGTTCAACTGGAAACAGAACCAATTTGTTGGGCAATAAGGCAGACCTAGGTTTATACCTTTTGCTTCGTACCAACAAAAGACCCACAGTGTTGGCCCTTCCAGCAACAACCTGTGCGCAGGTTGCAGTCTCACCTGAAACAGCTATGGGGTGCTGCGGAATTAGGTTTCTGCAAGCCAAAGAGGGATATTACTGTACCTTCAGCCTTTTAATCACTTATAATAATTTAACACAAAGCTCTGACATTCATATATATAACTTCGCAGATAGATAAACAAACAGTGACTTGCTTAACCCTTACTGGGAATTCACAGCGAAGTTATTTATTAGCAGTAATCTTACTTATCAGATATATATATTTATCAATGCATAAAGAATAAAACAAAACAACACAAAAACCACAACACCAGATATAACATGGTTCACCCCCAGTGTAGGGGCTACATCCACAAAACTGTGTTTATTCAACTCTTTACAAAATCACAGTTCTAATCTGCGCACTCAGCTGCAGATCCCTTCAAGTCCTTAAAGCCATGCACACAGCTGTAGATCTTCTAATCACTTACAAAACCCTCTGTGCACACAGCTGCAGAGGTCGTCCACGCACACAGCTGGGACTTAACCTTCTTCTTACAAAAATAGCCTTAGCTTCGCCTTAATTCCTCTTACATCAATAACCTAACCCTACTTCTTTACACAAGTGCTTATTTATACAACGCATTCTTACAAAACCATGGTCTTAAACCATGGGTACCCCAAACCCTAAACCCTGGACTTAAACCATGGGTTTATTACAACAGAGAACTTTGATTCAACCCCCGACACCCCTAAGACTATTTTTAGTCAACACCTACAGAGTTACCCACCTTAAGGGCTGTTTAGGGTGCGCGCCCCAACAGTTATGTATTTGTCATGAAAAGAAAAATCATATTCTTTTCAGTTTTCCTTTTTAACAGGACTCTTTAGTACTTCAGCATAGCTCTTTGTACTTCCTCTCTGATTAGTGAGTAGGAAACTCTCTGGATTCTACTCTTTAACGAACCCAAACCAGACCTATTACTTGATGGTCTTTGGATACTTAGAATGTCATCTAGAATACTTGAGTTGTTATCAATCTTTGATTTAATGGATTTTTCATCAACTCCTTCTCTAAGTTGAGCAATTTCTTTCTCAAGTTTTTTAGAATCTTTAATTCTCTTCCTGAGAAGAACTACTAGATATTCCTCACTCTTCTTGGCCTCTTGAACTTTGAAGTTGGTTTCTCAAATCAATAATAAAATGTTTTTTTTCTTCTTGGTATTTAGACAGTTTCTCTTTCAATTTTTTTTTCTTTTCCTACATCTTTCAATTTCATCTACAACAACCATGTATTCAACTTCTTTTTCCACTTCTATTTCCTCATCTCAGTTTGTTGTTCCTAAAAACAAGATTTCATTATCTTCACTCATCTCCTCATCTTCACTTTCATCCTTGGAATAGAAGTTATTCCTTTTTCCTTCAAACTTCTTCTTACCCTTACGACAACAAGATTCTTCATGGTCACTCACCTCTTTTTTTGGGTAGGAACACTTATCGGAAAAATGTCCAATCCTACCATAGTTAAAACATTTCAAAGGTAGTTCACCTTTGTATTTCCTAGTTCCTTTATTAAGTTTACTTACAAAGAGGGCTTCCTCATTGTCTAGATTTTCTTATTGATTTTTGGAAGTGACTCTAAACTGTGCTTATTTCTTTGAGTTTTTATCCTTTCCAATTCTCATCTCATAAGCAGTGAGAATTCCATGCATCTCATCTACTGTTACCTTTTTAAGGTCATGTCGTTCCACTAGGGTGGAAACATTTAAGTCATATTTAATTTTAAATGTTCTTAGGATATTTCTTACCACTTATTTTTCTTTCAATTTTCCTCCAAGACCTCTAATAGCATTAACCACCTCATATACATGAATAATTTATTACCCAATATTCTCTTCTTCTCTCATTTTGAGGCTTTCAAATTGACCTTTATATGTCTGCAGTTTGGATTCTTTGACCTTAGATGCTCCTTCATCGATAATCTTCAATTTACCCCAGGATTATTTGGTAGATGTGCATTGCATAACCTTGGTAAACACATTGTTTGTTAATCTACTAAAGATTTCATTTAAGGATTTGGAATTTGCTTCATATTCACTTAGCTCAACTGTGTCTGTAGGGTACTAGTTTCCCACAGGAACCTCCTTTTCAGTTGCATCCCAAACCTTCCATCCAAGAGACATCAGATGGAATCTCATTTTGACACTCCAATATGCATAGTATTCTCATGTAAATAGTGGAGGTCTATTAGTGGCCTTTCCTTCTTGCTGATCCATAGTGGTTTTCATGGGATCTTCCTTCCAGTGGTTAAACTGTAGTGAAGGAACCCGTTCTGATACCAATTGTTGGTTTATTGGCCAATACTGAGAGGGGGGGGCTGAATCAACATTGATATATTTTTTCTATTTGAACCACTTTTAAATCTATCATTAGAAACACATAACAACAAGAATACATAGAACACAATTTTAACGTGGAATCCAAATAGGGTAAACCACCAATACATCCTATTACTGCAAAATTTTTATTTACAAATAGTTTTTCCTACTGCTACATACATGGATTGTATTACACACTATTTACCAATACTAATTGGAAGGAGGCTATGACCCCTTTGTTTATCAACTATGACTGAAAGGATGCTACAAAACTGTATTTATCAATGCCAATTGGAAGGAGGATAGGACCCCTTGGTTTATCATCTACGACTGAAAGGATGCTACAACACCCTATTTACCAATGCCAATTGGAAGGAGGCTACTACCACCTTGTTTATCAGTTGCAATTGAAAGGAGGAAACAACCCCTTGCAAGCTTGTTTCCTTCCTTAGTGTTGCCCTTCCACCCTGATATGTTTCTCATGATTTCTCTCCTAGTGAATTCTATCATACCCACTGGTCTCTGATTTTGATCATGCAATTTGAACTGCAGAGATATCTTCCTTCTTACTTAGGCCACTGCTTAAATACTTCTCATTGTTTAAGATTCTTTCAATAGTCATGTCTCTTCAAATTGGACAAACATACCTTTCAGTATTGTGCCCTTTCATATATGAGGATCACACCTTCTAGAATGTCCTTCCATGTCCTTCCCTTGATCTTGCACCTCAGAAATCGTTTCCACAGCTTGGAAACCATTTCTGGACCTATGTCCAATGTTTGTAGGTGCTTCCACACTACCAAAATTCTTTCTGCAAGATCAACTTCTTGAACCAATCAAAGTCGTTGATCTTATCTCTAAGTCAATTCGGGTTTTCAATCTAACAATCGCTTTCGGCTTCAAAATTATCTTTCTACACCAATATTTTCTCATCAACGACTCCCCACCGTTGATCTTCGTCGGTATTTTTCCTGACCGTCAATATCGATATTGCAAGATGTGGGATGTCAACTGTCCACTTTTACCTTTCTGCAAACTCCTTTTCGCAAGCTTCTTTCCACAATTTTCCTTCCACACCATCGATCTATTTTAGTGAAACTAACTTCAACCATCCGATCTTTCCAAATTGCGGGATGTGGGATGAAAAAACATAACGTTTCAAATTTCCACAAGCTCCTTTCCACAATTTTTCTTCCGCATCGTTGATATTTTGCCGAGCCTTTCCTGACTGTTTATATTGCAGTTTGCAGGATGCAGGATGCGGAATCACACTTTCCTATTTTGGACTTCCGCAATTTTGTTTCGCAACTTTGTTTCCATATTTTTGTGGACCATTGATTTCCTTGCAGATTTACCCTTGATCGTCCGATCTTTATCTTTTGTGGAACTTTGGATTTTTTGCCTATATTTTGTGGGATGCTTCCTAACTATCAGATCTTGTGCAGGATGATTCCCAACCGTCCATTCTAGAACTAATGCAGATCCACATTCTGTCTTTGCATATTATACAAAAATTTATCATCATTCATCGAATCTCATGCAGCTAGTTATGCCACCTCATCATCTTGCCATGTCATCACTACCTTTGTCTATCCCACATCATCATTGTGCCATTTCATCTTTTCTTTTACTTATGCTGTGTTAGCTCTACCATGGTATATTTTTTATTTCATAAGAAACATTGGCATTACTACCTTAGTCTTTTATCATCATTAGGGCACTATCATATTCCATGTCATCATATGTGTCATGCCACATCCTCAACTATGCCATGCCATGTCATCACTACCTTAGTATTTCACTGAGTTTGTCCTGCCATCATATCCATTGGTTATTCCTTTGTCATTCATGAGCACCTTTGACATCAATGACAACTATATACTCAAATATGCCAACACCTATGGCTATATAGATCAAGCAAAATTCACATATCTTTGATATGATCAGTTTTGACCATATATAGAGATATTGGGAAACACTAGGTTTGTATCTGCAATCTAATAAGATGTGAAAAATGTATCTATTATTTTGACAATGATTATGTTACAAATAAAAACCATTTAAAACTAACAACAAGGAACCTAACATTTTCAGGCAACAAAACATGTTGTCCATGTCTTTTTACTTGTAAGCATATTTAAAAATTTCTAGGCATATATGATATGTTCTATTATCAATTCAAGCAAGTCAAAATTATAGGGAACAAAGAATGGTAGAAATTGAGCAATTATGGAATACAAATCAAATTAACTGAAGAAAAATATGCATGGGAATTAGGAATATATTTCCTATACTATTTATAAATCTTTTTTGTTACAACTTACCTTGATTTGTGGAGCTTCGCACTATCTTCTTCTAATTTAACTTTCAAAACATCATTCAACATACTAGAAATAGTTTCCTATTGCAATAATTTCATGTTAGGACGCATCAAGTAAATATTTTCCCGTTTATGAAAATAACAAAACAAAGCTAAATAAATACAATCCTATTACAATGCAAATTACGATACTATTCAAGTAAAGTAATTGGTAAGAAGAGATCACCTAAGGAGACATGGAGAACCACAAAAATATGTATATAAGGCCATCGATCACATCAAAACACCATTTTTTCCTCTAAACTATGAAAATGTTTCCCAACTCTATCTGTAACAAGTTCCAATGGATGAGTCAAATAGCAATAGTAAAACTTAAACACTACAATTATAGAAATAACTATTTTTAATGTATACTTCCTTACCATTAATTGAGCTCCTCTTTGATTCAAGAATAATTTAATATTCTCTACTAAAAAGGACTAACCACATGAAGGTGGAAGCTCTTATGCCCCCCCCCGCCCCCCCCCTCACATCACTCTCAATTCCCCAAACCCAATGCATCTACTTGCAAATAACAATTTATTACAAATTAATTCACTCAATAGCTGAAAACGCTTTCATTAAACCATTCATTAAATCATTTAATAAACCATTCATTCATTCAATAGCTGAAAAAAACATTCATTTAGTCAATATTTGATAAAACCATTCAGTAAACCATTCATTTAATCATTCATTCATAAATAGAGAAGAAAACATTGCACTACATTGTGTTATTAAAAAGAATTACTCAAAATTTCTTCATTCACTTCCTTTTTACTTTTCTTCTATTTACATAATTATCAAGAAGCGTATCTTCTTGAATTTGCTGATCAGTATCCCTACTAGATTGATCACCAGGTTGAACTTGCGGTGTGGGGCTTAGAATCACTGCAATAATGTGAAAATGTTTCATTAATTTTTTTGTGTTTATAATTACAAATAATTCATTTAAAAATACATTACAAAGGTATTCTTTTACCTGGCATGGGAACATCATCATGTTCATAATTATCCTATCTAGGATCAACCTGTTCAGTGTTACCTGCATCTACATGCTCTATAGTTGAATTGTGGACAATTAGAATTAATGTCCATCATCTGCAATTATCAATCTAAAACAATATCATATTAATAAATCCATTACCAATAATTGAAGCATGATCTTCAACTGGTTGGTGTACATCCTTGACATTAACGGGATCAATACTTTCTTGCTCAAAATGGAATAAATAGTAAATGCTAACTTTTTATAATGAATAAATTGCACGAGAATTAATAAATTTTCATTAAACTATATCTTTTTTATATAAATGTGCACCATATAAATCAGTAGAAGATTGTGCAGTATGCCCAGACAAGCTTCTTTGACGTTTAACAACTGCTTCAACGAAATGTTCGACGCCAAGCTTCGAGTCCTCATGAGTAGGAGATTCTTTGAATTGGTCGACTTGCATATTTTCATAACGTCATTAATTTAAAATTTTGCGCTAGAATAAAAAAAAAAAATCTATATATTATTTGCATGCAATAACGAGTTTTCGATACTTACAAATTGTGCCTCCAATTTCAAATAACCACTAGGACCAAGCTTGTGTTGACCAATTTTTTCCTTTCTTTCCTTGGTGGCCTTTGATATGTCTGATAGCCTAATCAAGTGTTGAATTATGTTAGTCTATGTTCCAAATTCGATATAAAAATTAATAATAATAAGTCTTACCATTACATTGTGGAATGCATCGCCTACCTCCCTGTTCCTGGTGGTATCTTTCCTTCTTTTCTCAAACCCTTCTCTTTTATGATTTCCACTAGGTCTTTCCGTTCCCTTTATGGAATCATTGCAGGGCGCTCATACCTAGGGTTATTTTCTAGCTGAACCCTACATTGGTCTTGAAAAATCTCTAGATGTTGTCCAACCTTCTTTAGGACCTTCGATATATCGAAGGTATCTTTGCCAAACAGACCAACCAACTGATTCGTGTGCTCATCCTTTAAATATTTTGATTTTCTATCGCACCTTGTACAGATGGTGGGCTCAAAGATCTCCAAGGACAAATTATTTATATTTTTATAAAATACATCATTTCCTGCAAAACAATCATTCCATCATTAGTCAACATTAAAAAAATTATTGGTATATTAAAAACAAATTATAAAAATTAAATTGAACAACTATAATTACCTAGAATATTCTCTATCTTTATTGGAATGATTTCATCATTCACCAAATTTTTTTTCACTATTGAACCCATGCTAGTGACATGAGAAGATCGAGGAAATGTTGCTTCAACATCAACATTAGTATCAAACCCTACCTCCACCCCTTCTTTAGCACGATCTGTTGTGCGTCGGTCAGCATCGGCTGCACCCTCTACTAGCCTTGGGGGTGTCACAATGTGTGTTTCCAACTACTGAGTGGACAAAAAAGGTGCAGTATGTGGTGTACGTGGAGTGGTTTACTCACTAGGACCGACACTGCCTTCACCACTAGTGTGTGGTTGCACAATTTCTTGTAAATATAAATCATTGTATTATAAGTCCACTATCATATAAAATGAAAATTTATAATGTTCTAAATGAATTTACATTATGATTCAATAACTTATTTTGAATTCATGACCTCTCTGGATCAGCAATTGAACCTTTGCTTTGATCTCATATGTCTGTGAAATTGTCAATGTCAAACGAAGCATTTCCTCCTATTGTTTTTTCATGGTCATCTGTAGCACATTCACTAGGCCTATAGAAGAGTGAATGTCAGCATCATTCAACAACTAGTAGACATCAAATTGTAAAGACTACTGAGTTGATGTTTCATAAACCGAATCAGTTGTCTGCAACAGAAATATATAAAACATTTCTTAGTTGTTGAAGCAATAGTCTATGAAAAAAATTATATTAACAAACATTTTCTATCATGATAGATTCATAGAATTACAACTAGGTTTACCTGATGCCTAGATGATTGTGTTGTATGATCAACAACTAGGGACTTTCCTCGATCATCCACCTACAAAGAAAGTATACAACATTATCATAATGAACGCAATCGTAAAATTGAAAAAATACATAACAAAATAAATATTATGCTACATGTTTTAAATGTGTACAATTTTGAAGTATTGTTGGCCTTTTTTTTCTGAACTAGGCCAATAAGGAGTTTTTTCCCACACAATCAGCTTAAAGCAGCGTCCGGTGTGTTTGATTTAACAAAACCTCGCAGGTTGTGGTCCTGCTACCAGTTGATTTTTCTCTTAAGGAGAAATTAAAATCAGCAAAATCTAACCTATTCTAATGTTATTTCTACCTAAATGAATCCTATAATTAACTTTAACTATCTAAATTATCTAATGTTTGCTTTCTTAAGGAAAGACTCCAGTTTTAAAAGAAATTTCTGAATATAAAGATTTGTAAAAGTACACTAAAATTCTGTAAATTGATTTAACAGCTGTTAATTGGAATATACTAAAATAAAACTTAATCTAAACTATTCTACATGTCCTATCTCAACTGAGAGCATTTCTAAAGACTAGATTAATTATTAATCAATAAAAGATGAACAGAAAGACTAAAAACATAATTTAAATATAAACATTTAAATCATGAATAATAAGTCTCTCTGTTATATGACAACAGAACCGAAAAACAACTGAAAATAAATAGTTATTTTGACTTTCTGAAATTAATTAATAATTAATTATCAACATAGCTATTTGAACTTCAAGATAATGTTTACTATAAACTCACTGTCAACATAGAAATGATATTTTTAACAGACAAAAGAGTATATCATTATAGCTTAAGTTTATAGTAAAAATACTAATAAACACAATCATAACGATATATTTGTTCAAAATGCGATATTGAACTGATAAAGTGCAAGTTGTAATTAAACACACATATATCAAAGCATAATGTGTTAATATTAAGAAAGAAGATAAGATGCTGAAATATATATAATGTATCCAAAACAAAAATACCAGTAATGGTATCAGTCTGTAGATGTCCAGTAGTATTCACATCCAAAGGTTCAACTTCAGGAATGAAATAGCACCAGCAACAAAATACATTTCCAGTATGCTTTCTTCAAACACTCCATCCCCTAGTTCATCAAAATTCCTATCTTATATAATACTACGATTTAGTTTTCCCTATTAATGTTACATGCAACATTATAGGGTTCCTATAACTAAAAAAAGAATCAAATCTCCTATATCAAACACCTGTCACTATAAACAGAAAAATGACTAGCTTGAGTCCAGGTGCTTGAAAAATTCTTGGCCATTTGTTGAAACTTCAGCTTTTAACAAACAGCCACATCTCCATGCCAACGTATTAACAACATCCTGAAACTCTGGAGAGGAATGATGACAAAACCACCTGCGTTTAACAAACAGGATATCTCATTAAAGCTGTTTATAATAAAAACAACAGAATAAGCTAAGATTTTAATGCATGCCTGTAAAATCTGCGATTTTACAGGCATGTATTACAAAAATATTTCATTACCTGTTTGACATCAATACGATCCATGCAAAAAGAAAATGAGAATAACCATCATGTTTTACTCTGAAGAGTGATTACTCTTCGTGCTTCAGTCAATTTAGCCTTTAACCTGATAATCTTTATGTTTTGTTTTTCAATTCTTTCAAGTAGGTGCTGGTTTGTACTTATTATTGATCTCTTTGCTTTTTTATACTGATTCTTTTTAGCACTTATCTCTTTCCATCTGTTGATCCAATCCAGCAACTCTTCTCTAAATGTTCTATTTTCCTCTTCTAAAAATGCTGTACTAGATAGGAAATGCTTAAGTTTATCCTTCAACTCTGTAATTTTATCCTGGTATGCATTATTTAGTACATGTTGCAGAGTCTCTTCTTCATTGGCTACATGAGGAGAATGAGGACTATCAATATGTTGACTAGATGATAGTTCAGGGTCTGCAATGCTTGTGTCTATACCTGGTTGAGTAACCTCAGCCTTACCCGATTTTGCATCGTTACCCTTTACGAAAGTAGGATTATTTACATGATTTGTATCAGGGATAGATGACGAGATGTCATCTTCAATACAGATGACTGTAGGCTAAGAAGCCTGTTGATTAACCATAGGACCCAAAATCGTATGGGTACTGTGCATACTTCTAGTAACCCTTCGTGAAAACAATAGATTTTCCAAATCAAACCCTCCCTTATCACAACAAATCTAGGCAAGATAATCTAATCTACGCATAGAATCCCTGCTGTGTTCATAAGGTTTATCTGATTCAGATAGATTTTTACATCCAACAACATTATTAGTTTTGCTTTTGGTTAATATTTCTTCTATTTCTGCAGGGGTGCTATGACCTTTACCAGATAAGGGCTGATTCAGGACTGTTTTGGAGCCATAAGGGACTGTATTCCTGTCATCATCATTACTAATCCCATCGTTTATGGGTATGCTGACTTCCCCGAACCCTTTTACCTCTGATACAGTTTCAGAAGTATTATTGACCTTAGAATTTATAGCTTTTCATTTCTTATGAATTCTTGGGGAGGGATTTGGCCAGTACTGCATCGGCCCCAACTGACAGTCGGTTAAAAACTATCCCATGACTTGCCATTTACAGACAATTGATTTTGCACTATAATTTTGATTAACCCGTGGTGGAAAAGAATTCTATCAGGGTTACTAAAACTTCTAACTTCCTGTGACATCTTCTTTAAACTTTGCCACAAATAGAATGGCAAATTGAGCTTACAACCCTGTAATGCTAATAGCAATCTTAAATGGTAATAGTGTAAACAGGAGAAACGTCGATCACATGACACATACCTTACCAATATTTCATAATAAGCTCTCCATTCGGGCCTCAAAAACCTAACAGGGTCACCTATCTTCAACTTAGTATCATCCGGCAATGGTAGCAGCGGAGATAAACACCTCTTCTTATTAACCTTGCTACCCTTAAACCATCGTTCTCCAACTTGCGGGAGTTGTGTCGCTGCTGCTATCTTGTCTTTGTTAATAACGACTCAAAACCCCCAATCTGCATAATGTCGTCTTTCAAATTCATGGAAAATATTTTAGTTACTTCTGCATGATGGCTGTCGAAACTTCTAAAGAATTGCCCCCACCTAATTTTCTCGAATCGCAGAGCTACCTTCTCGTCGACTTCTATGAGTTCAGAACCAGAGATTTCATAACAGTTCAAAGGAGCCATAGTTTCCTCCATGCTCTCCTAGCTTCGAACTGAAATAAACGGAGAGATAAACAAGGAGTGAATAGGTACCCAAATGTATGACATGATGTGCAGACTTCGCATGCTTTGGATCTGACGGATATGAAATCTCTGAACTTGGCCATTTTTATCCGAACCTTAGCAATGATGAGTGCTGCAATTTATCATTATATTATGATATATGCAGGTTTATCCATGATTTAGCCATGACTAGTAGTGATACTCAACCAAATCGGTGTACCAGAGATCTTGTGATTGACGGATCATAAATTCAAACATTGATTATGGACAGTGGCCAATAATGAACTCGTACATCGTGGTGAATTGGAATGACTATCAACATTTAATCTTGTTAATACGATGCATCATTCTGTTTACAGCTGTTGATTTATCATGTGGTGTAAGCCACCTCCCTAGGCCAACTCAATGATCCAAGTGAAAAGTGTTATTATTTGGACATATGGCTCCCATACACTCTGTCACCTTAATAGTCATCTCCAGTTTTAGCGTAAAAGGTGGTGCCACTCAATGTGATATAGTGACGAAATCACAAATCCTAATGTTTTAGCATATCAACTAATTAAATGACCTTATTTAATATCTATGCTATGTGTATACATAGGCTTAGTTTTAAACCTTTCAAAATTCCTATCGATGAATATCCAACATTAAATTGATAGGATATTAAATGATAAAACTATAATATGTGAAAAATTCCTATATAATAATCATTTATTCATTAACTATAATATTTCCAAAAATCATAGTAAGGTATTACATGGAATATAAACTTTAAAAGTCACCTTTAGTTCTAGGAACTTAGGACTAGTAATACCTCACCCATATCTAGTTTTTAAACAAACACAAGATGTGTTTTATTGATTTTCCCTTGGCATACTATCCTTTTGAATTTCTCAAATCATATATAGTCACATAAATTTATCTTAATGATTGAATTAATTACATGAAAATTTATGAAACTTAACTGATAGTTGTTAATTGCCAAGTTCAGGAGCATGCTTTCACCAACTTCTAAAATATCATTTTATTATTCTTTGATTGAGAGTACCTTCAGATTCAAAGATTCTGAAGGTGCTCTTTCATAATTTTGAATTGGTAAATCATAGAAAGAGCTGATCTCTCTTCATCTTATTAAGAAATGAAGAGTTTGTTGCTAGCTGCCAACAAATGGCAACAACCTGGGTGAACCAGTTATCTCTGCTCATACAAAATGATAACAACGAAATCTTAAAACCTATTAAAAAACAATAAAAAATTCTTTATCTACATAAACCATTATTAACTCATACTCATAAGTATAACTCGGAAATATTCCATCTTTTGAATCAGAAATTTGATTAGAGAGAAACTTAAAATATCTTGGTCGAAACAAAGTACTTCATAGTAAGGATAACCTATATCATCAGCATAGAGTATAGAAATCTACTTCTCTGAAAACTTTCCAGAATCTGTTCCATAATATAATAATTTTTTTTTTTTTTTGCTTTTCTTTTTAAAACAATAATTCTGCCTGAAGACTACTATCTAGGTATGGTATCCCAATGTGATAGTATCATTCACGAGAGCTGTTTGAAATAAGCAAGCCAGCTCATGATGAGACCTCTTGTCTTTTAATTTTTTAAATCAAAAGCCATCACCCTGGTGATCAGAAATGAAGTTATTCTAGACAACACTGATGATCATGATTAGGCCGGCTTGTGATGAGACCTCCTATTCTTCAGTCAAAAGTTATGTTTTTATTGCAATTTCATCTTTTAAATTTCATAAAATGAGAGATCATTACCTAGCATGGTGACCAAATGGTAATGTCAGTCATTAATATCACCAGAAAATGAATCAGCTGGCTTGTGATGAGACCCCTTATCTTTTGGTTTAAAACCAAAAGCCATTACTAGTTTCCTAATAATGTCATACTAGTGATATTTGTGATTCTGATCGGACCGGCTCATTACTGAGACCTTCTGTCTCTCACTTTAGCATTTTATTGACTGGAACAAATCCTAAATAGTTTTCAGATGATAAATACTTTTCTAAGACTGATGATAGAGGTCTGTAAGAGTTTTTCAGAAGTACAAGCTTCGAAGAAGATATTTAATAAGATATCGCTACTTTTATAAGAAAATGACAAGATAAGGAATAATCTGAGAAACACTTACAAAATACGAACAATGAAGGTCTTTTGCAGATTTTAAGAAAATTTGATCATCCTAAACAACTTTTAAAAGATTTCAATCCATAATTTTCAGGCTGATGAGCAAACTGATTTTATTTATTTACATTTATTTCTACAGCTGCTAATTATAGATTGCTGACTGACTAACTGGTTATATACAAAAAATTTAACGTTCTGAAATATTTGACTTGACAGAAAACTGATTAACACAACAGCATGATAGTTTATATACAAAAAGATAAATTTATTTACAAAAAACAAGCAAATTATATACATTTTAACCCAGAAAATATTAACAGAAATATTTTTTCAGAATCATTCCATTCACCGGGAATGTTTCAGACTGTCCCTCAAGTGTTTGCAATCGAAAGGTACTTGGACCTATTTTCTCGGAAATAACGAAAGGACCTAACCACAAGTTCTAAAACTTAGTATGATCTCCCTTTTCCTCGTGAGCTTTATCCCATTTTAAAACTAAGTCTCCCACCTGAAATTCTTGACTGGAACTAAAAGAATGGTCAAACCATGATTTCACAATCTATTAATGTTTTGCAAAGTGTTGTTTTGACTTTTCTCTTTCTTCCTCCAATTTTAGCAAAGTATTAATTCTCTTTTCCATTGCTGGACATTCTTCATCTTGAACAGACTGAGCTAACTGTAATGAAGGTAAGAATAGATTTGGTGGTAAAATAGCCTCAGTTCCATATACTAAGAAGAATGGTGAATTACCTATTGCAGCCTTAGGAGTTACTGTTTCTGCCCAAAGAGAATTGATTAATTCTGTATGCCAATTACGATGGTGAACTGAAATAGTTCTTTTGAGAATTTTTAATAAATTTTTGTTGGTTGATTCAGCTAGACCATTCCCATGGGGATGATAGTTAGCTAAATACCTAATTCTTATTCCCTTCTCTAAAGCAAACTGTGTTAACTCGATTGATGAAAAATACGAAGCATTATAAAAAATGGGGGAATCAGGAATACCAAATCTTGTTATGATAAAGAATTCCAAAAATAGGATAACCTGATTGGTATTTACAACCTTTAACGATGCAGCTTCTGCCCAACGAGTAAAATAATCGGTTGCGGTTATTATATATTTGTGTTACATAGATGAGGGAGTATTTATTGGACCTACTATATCAATACCCCATTGCTAAAAAGGTCTTTCAGCTGAAATAGGTTGTAAGGGAAAAGCAGGTTTTTTAACCCTTCCCGCAGCAAGGTGACATTGTTGGCATTTCCTAACAAAAGTATAGGAATCTCAAAATAGGGTGGGCCAATAATAACCAGCCCTGAGAATTTTATGCGCAGTGGTCTCTCCACCAAAATGGCCTCCTGCTGGCCCAGAATGTAATTCTTTCATAATTACTTCTGTTTCATCTTTATCTAGACATCGAAGGTATACTCTATCTGAATTTATCTGAAAGAGGATATTATCAATTAATAAGTAAGGAGAAGACTTCAATTTGAGTGCTCTTTTCTTCTTTGGTTCTAAGTAATCAGGGGTAGTGCCAGTTTCCAAAAGTATCTATATGTCGGTGTACCAGGAATCTTTAGGTGGTGGATAAAAATAAATTTCCCTGGTAAGTAAAGCCTCATCAATGACAGTTTCATCTTTATGATTAGGTAAGTGAGCTACTTCAACAACTAATTTACATAGCCCTTGGCCTTTGACTATTGTTGAAGGTTTAATTTCTAAGTCATATTCTTGCAGAGATGTCATCCAAGGTGCCCTCTTTTCACCTAAGTCTTTCTGTACCAACAAGTTTTTGACTGAGGAATAAGGGACGATTATTTTCGTTTTAGATTTTAGTAAGTAAGGATGAAAATGTTTAACAGCTTTAAAAACAGCAAAGGCTTGCTTATCAACTTCATGGTAATTAAGTTCAGCACCTTTGAAATTTGAACTCATGAAGGAGATTGGGACTTCGTTATTCTACTGGTTTAATTGAGTTTAAACTACTGTGTATGAGATATCAGAAGCGAAGGTATACAATATGAAATCCTTATTAAAATATGGGCTTAGAAGGCTAGAAGCTTCTAAGATGGATTCTAAAATTTTCTGGAATGATTCTTTTTTAGTTTGTCCCCAATTAAAAACAACATCTTTCTTAATCATTTTCTGCAAAGGACGTATGATCTTGGAGAAATTGGGAATGAATCTCCTAACAAAATTTATTTTACCAAGAAATGACTACATTGCTTTGTTGCTAGAAGGATAGGTTATCTTTGAAATAGCTTGGGTTCTTTCGGGATCAATCATGATTCCATGCTTTGAAACAACGCAACCTAATAAGATACCTTCTGAAACAACAAATATTGTCTTTTTAGGGTTTAAGGATATTGCAAATTTTCTGCATCATTCAAATACTTTTCTAAGATGATTAAGATGATCAGGTTGATGTTTAGAATATATAGTAACGTCATCCAAGTAGACAACGACTGAATGACTGGTTAAGCCTCTAAAAGCAATATCCATTGCCCGTTGAAATGTTTCTCTTGCATTGATTAACCCAAAGGGCATCTTGCGGTAGGCATATGTTCCCCATGGAGTTCTAAAGGCGGTTTTCAATTGATCATCTGGGGAGACCAATATTTGGTTGTATCCTGAGAATCCATCAAGGAGAGACAGTATCTCAGAGCCAGATACCTTTTGAAGAATTTGTTCCATGAGAGGAACTGGGTAATTATCTTTCTCAGAAGCTTTATTCAGATTTCTAAAATCTACACATAATCTAATATCTCCATTTTTCTTCCTAACGGGAACTAAATTTGCTACCCATTATGTATGTTTGATGTGGAAAATAATCTTGGTAGCTAATAATTTATTCAGTTCCTTTTTTATTGTTGGTTCTAATGACGGGTGATATTTCCTTAACTTCTGTTGAAAAGGATTTGACTCCTGTTTAATTGGAATTATATGTTGCATGACTTGTGTGTTAAAGGTTTTCAAGTCATCATATGTCCAAGCAAAGAGATCTTTAAAGTCTTTAAACAATTTTATGAAAGCTGTTTTTTCTACAGGGTTGCAATCTATTCCAAGATTTATAGTTTGGGGGTTTAGTTCCATTCCTAAATTGATGGTTTCATACCTCATTCATGAACTGCTGGTTTTACAATTAGGAACAGACCTAAACTTATCCTGCAGATCAAAGAAATTTTCTAATCTTAGTACTGAATTAGGGACTGGTTTTACCTGTTCAAAAGCTTTTTCAACTGAGCAAAAATAATTTATTACCGAAAAATCCCGCAGATTTTCGTCATGAATGACTTCATCTATCGCTGAATCTTTAAAGGTATCCTCATTCATCAGAAAATTCAGTACTTGCACATCATTGTCAAATACACGCCATTTCAAAATATTATCGGGTATGGAAGGCCTAAAAATCAATTCAACAGAAAAGAAATCTGGTGTAATATTTTCTGACGGAATTAACTTTGATGCTACGTTTGCCAACAAATCTGCTTCTTGATTTTGACTTCTAGGAACATAATTAATGTTAAATGCATCAAAATGTGAGACAAGGTTCCATACCTCTCTTTGGTAACTTTGTAAATGTTAAGATAAACAGTGAATGGATTTACGAACCTGCCTGACAATGATCTCATAGTCGCCGTATACAAGTAATTCTTTGATGCCCAAATCAATTGCCTTTTTCAAACCTTGTATTAAAGCTTCATATTCCACCGTATTATTGGTACAATTAAACTCCATTCTACAAGCTATACATATTTTATTTCCCTGAGGGTCCACTAGTAGGTAACCAACTCCTGCTCCTTCTTTAGATTTGGCACCATCAAAATATAAAGTCCAAATAGAACTATGCACAATCACTTTACTTTCTATAATATTTACAATATTTATATTATCTACATCATTAATGGTTTCCTTGAGGAAATATTTAGGAGAAATAGATGTCACATTACTAATTTCAGATTGCTGTTTATTTTTAGAAAGGATAGAATTTTCAGCTTTAAAATTACCGAATCCTAATTCATACATGTAATTTCCCATAATGCAATTTGAAAATAAAACAGGTTCGCTAGGATCATGCAATTCTGTGATAGTATGTTTCATATATCTTTCTCTATTTATATTTATCTGATTTGACTTTCCGTTCTTAGGTAACCACAATGTTGACCAATCAGTGGCAAAGAAACCGTTCAGCTGTTGAGACCAATCCCTACTTAAGAACAACCCATATGCATCTGGGATATCAGCAACAAAAATATCTATAATTTGATAAACCGAAGGATTACAAGCAATCCTGACTAATACATCTTTCATTTCCCCTACAACCTTTACATTTGTTCTGTCCAATTGAGTTATTTGCGAATTTGATGGGACAAATTTTCCATTCAATTTCTTGCATACTGATAAAGGCATGACATTGGAGGATGCTCCGAAATCTACCATGCAGTTATGAACATTCCTATTGAAAATTTCAAAGGTAAGTAAGAATGGAGGTGTGGTTGATTTAGAATTCTTACCTATCAGTGACGCTTTGTCAGCCGTTGCTTTTCCTTTTTAAGTTTTTGTTGGATCATTATTAGAACTATTTGCAGCAACATTTTGTTTTGCATTAGGAATAATTGAACTTACTGCGGGATTTATAACATGACTATTAGGCATTGGGTAGATTTGAAGAAGATCGTACATACTGATGTTTGCATGATTATTTTTTAAATATTCAATGATATCATATTGTAAATCTAATTTAGGAGCATTTTGAATAGTTTGGGTACCTTTGGTTGATTGAGTCTGCTTGTCGGATTGAGTTTATTTATTTGGTTGTGAGTTATTGTTGTCATTATTTGTAGTAGAACTTGAAGCACCGGGAGTGTTTGCAAATGCCCTACTACGAGTATTATATGCATGTTGTCCTGTAGGCGGACTTTTAGTCTCATGTTCTCTCACAAGACTATCCCAGAAATGACTGTTAACTTGTTGAGGTTCTTCTGATTCTTCATCATTTTCTGATTCCTCTTCTTCTTCGTTTTAATTCATCTCTTGACTAGAAGGAGTCTCAGACAAAGATAGAATAGCTCAAATTGTATTAAAAATTTCTTCTTTTGCTGCTATGTCAGGTGGTGTATTTTTATTGCTTGCATTCGGGTTCTGTCTAAATTGATTTCTGAGATAACCCCTAGAAGGGGAAGCTTCAGAATTGGTTTTCTTTAACCCTACAACTTCATTGGTTAATGTTCGAATAGTGTTTTGTAGTTTTTCTATATCGAATGCTTTGTCTTTATCTGAATTGGGTTTTTCCATCTTCCTAGGAGGAAAAGAATCCAATTTCCCACTTCTATCTGGTTCATAGGACATAGAGTCTTTCTCTACTTTGATGGCATCCTCAAAAGTTTCTATTAATGTTGTTTTTCCAGCTCTCTTTATGAACATCCTGGAATACTTAGGTAAGGATGACGTATAATTTTCAATAATTATGTCTTCCAGAGGTTGAGAGGCAATTGAGATTTTGTTTTTTAATGTCAGAAACCTTTTATTGAAATCCTTGATTCTTTCTTTAGGCTCCATTTTAATTCTAGATAATTCTAGGGCTAAAAGAGTGGGTGTTTTATCTTCCCCAAATTTATCTAGAAATGCTTTATTAAATTCTCCCCAGTTTGTAATAGATCCTTGTACTAATGAAAAGTACCATGTAGAAGCTCTTCCTTCAAAAGTTAGAGGACACAATCGACAAAATACATCTTCATCCTGAACGTTCAAAGTTTGAACAACCAACATGAATTTGTCAACATGCACCTCTACAAGTTCTTTGTCATCTGGGTTAAACTTAGGGAGGAGCTTATTTGAGTGTTTAGGTAAAGGATGTTGCACTCCTTGACTGCTACAGCAGCTGTTCTTAGCCAAGAGAGTTGTGGATTGGGTGGAGGATTGCCTCCTCCTCCCACAAGTACATTTCCTACCATTGGGATTCCTTCAGAACTTGAGGAACTTCCTGAATTGGAAGGTCTTCGACTATCAGGTGGTGATTCAGGAGGAGAAGGTGGCTGATCAAAACCGCTTCCTGCAATTAGCCTCCTAGCAGTATTTGTTTGATTAATCCGCCTTTGATGTCTTTCAACCTGATGGTGGGGAGTACTACTAGTTATCTCCAAATCTTGCGTAACTATGGTCAATTGTGGATTATGTCGCTACTGTCTAGGTAGACCATAATCTATTAGAGAAATACCAAGCTGATTAGCGTATGATCTAGTAAGAATATGTCTAGATTTTTCCATAGTTTGAGCACTTTGTGCGGGAGTAAAGGGAGAAGTGACACGATCACGCTCGAGAATGTTCCTAACAGTTTCTATAAACGGTGATCTACTGACTTCTGGAGGTTGTTGGCTGGTTAGAAATGTTTCATTAGTTTCACCTGCCATTACTCATTAACAGGCCCTCCTTCTAGCACCATTTGTTGTCCTGTTTTTCTGAACTAGGCCAATAAGGAGGTTTTTTCCACACAATCAACTTAAAGCAGTGTCCGGTGTGTTTGATTTAACAAAACCTCGCAGGTTGTGGTCCTGCTACCAGCTGATTTTTCTCTTAAGGAGAATATAAAATCAGCAAAATCTAACCTATTCTAATGTTATTTCTACCTAAATGAATCCTATAATTAACTTTAACTATCTAAATTATCTAATGTTTGCTTTCTTAAGGAAAGACTCCAGTTTTAAAAGAGTTTTCTAAATATAAATATTTGTAAAAGTACACTAAAATTCTATAAATTGATTTAACAGTTGTTAACTGGAATATACTAAAATAAAACTTAATCTAAACTACTCTACATGTCCTATCTTAGCTGAGAGAATTTACAAAGACTAGATTAATTATTAATCAATAAAAGATGAACAGAAAGACTAAAAGCATAATTTAAATAGAAACATTTAAATCATCAATAATAAGTCTCTCTGTTATATGACAACATAACCGAAAAACAACTGAAAATAAATAGTTATTTTGAATTTCTGAAATTATTTAATAATTAATTATCAACATAGCTATTTGAACTTCAAGATAATGTCTACTATAAACTCACTGTCAACATACAAATGATATTTTTAATAGACAGAAGAGTATATCATTATAGCTTAAGTTTACAGTAAAAATACTAATAAACACAATCATAACGATATATTTGTTCAAAATGAGATATCGAACTAATAAAGTGCAAGTTGTAATTAAACACACATATATCAAAGCATAATATGTTAATATTAAGAAAGAAGATAAGTATCTGAAATATATATAATCTATCCAAAACAAAAATACCAGTAATGGTATCAGTCTGTAGATGTCCAGTAGTATTCACATCCAAAGGTTCAACTTCAGGAATGAAATAACACCAGCAACAAAATATATTTCCAGTATGTTTTCTTCAAACACTCCATCCCCTAGTTCATCAAAATTCCTATCTTATATAATACTACGATTTAGTTTTCCCTATTAATGTTACATGCAACATTATAGGGTTCCTATAACTAAAAACAGAATCAAATCTCCTATATCAAACACTTGTTACTATAAACAGAAAAATGACTAGCCTGAGTCCAGGTGCTTGAAAAATTCTTGGCCATTTGTTGAAACTTCAGCTTTTAACAAACAGCCACATCTCCATGCCAACATATTAACAACATCCTGAAACTCTAGAGAAGAATGATGACAAGACCACCTGCGTTTAACAAACGGGGTATCTCATTAAAGCTGTTTATAATAAAAACAACAGAATAAACTAAGATTTTAATGCATGCCTGTAAAATCTGTGATTTTATAGGCATGTATTACAAAAAATATTTCATTACCTGTTTGACATCAATATGATCCATGCAAAAAGAAAATGAGAATAACCAGCATGTTTTACTCTGAAGAGTGATTACTCTTCGTGCTTCAGTCAATTTAGCCTTTAACCTGATAATATTTATGTTTTGTTTTTCAATTCTTTCAAGCAGGTGCTGGTTTGTACTTATTATTGATCTCCTCACTTTTTTATACTGATTATTTTTAGCACTTATCTCTTTCCATCTGCTGATCCAATCCAGCAACTCTTCTCTAAATGTTCTATTTTCCTCTTCTAAAAATGTTGTACTCGATAGGCAATGCTTAAGTTTATGCTTCAACTCTGTAATTTTATCCTAGTATGCATTATTTAGTACATGCTGCAGATTCTCTTCTTCATTGGCTACCTGAAGAGAATGAGGACTGTCAATATGTTGACTAGATGATAGTTCAGGGTATGCAATGCCTGTGTCTATACCTGGTTGAGTAACCTCGGCCTTGCCCGATTTTGCATCGTTACCCTTTACGAAAGTAGGATTATTTACATGATTCGTATCAGGGATAGATGACGGGATGCCATCTTCAATATGGACGACTGTAGGCTGAGAAGCCTATTGATTAACCATAGGACCCGAAATCGTATGGGTACTATGCATACTTCTAGTAACCCTCCGTGAAAACAATAGATTTTCTGAATCAAACCCTCCCTTATCACAGCAAATCTCGGCAAGATGATCTAATCTATGCATAGACTCCCTGCTGTGTTCATAAGGTTTATCTGATTCAGATAGATTTTTACATCCAACAACATTATCAATTTTACTTTTGGTTAATCTTTCTTCTATTTCTGCAGAGGTGCTATGACCTTTACCAGATAAGGGCTAATTCAAGACTATTTTGGAGCCACAAGGGACTGTATTCCCGTCATCATCATTACTAATCCCATCATTTATGGGTATGCTGACTTCCCCGAACCATTTTACCTTTGATACAGTTTCATAAGTATTATTGACCTCAGACTTTATAGCTTTTCATTTCTTACAATTTCTTGGGGAGGGATTCGGCTAGTACTGCGTCGGCCCCAACAGTCGGTTAAAAAACTATCCCATGACTTGCCATTTACAGACAATTGATGTTGCACAATAATTTTGATTAGCCCGTGGTGGAAAATAATTTTATCAGGGCTACTAAAACTTCTAACTTCCTGTGACATCTTCGTTAAACTTTGCCACAAATAGAATGGCAAATTGAGCTTACAACCCTGTAACACTAATAGCAATCTTAAATGGTAATAGTGTAAATGGGAGAAACATCCGTCACAGGACATGTACCTTACCAATATTTCTTAATAAGCTCTCCATTCGGGCTTCAAAAACCTAACAGGGACACCTATCTTCAGCTTAGTATCATTCGGCAATGGCAGCAGTGGAGATAAACACCTCTTTTTATTAACCTTGCTACCCTTAAACCAGCGTTCTCCAACTTGCGGGAGCTGTGTCGCTGATGCTATCTTGTCTTTGTTAATAACGAACCAAAACCCCCAATCTGCACAATGTCGTCTTTCAAATTCATGGCAAATATTTTAGTTACTTCTTCATGATGGCCGTCGAAACTTCTAAAGAATTGCCCCCACCCAATTTTCTCTAATCGTAGAGCTACCTTCTCATCGGCTTTTATGAGTTTAGAACCGGAGATTTCATAACGGTTCAGAGGAGCCATAGTTTCCTCCACGCTCTCCTGGCTTCGAACTGAAATGAACGGAGAGGTAAACAAGGAGGGAATAGGTAACCAAACGTATGACATGATGTGCAGACTTTGCATGCTTTGGATTTGACGGATATGAAATCTTTGAACTTGGCCATTTTTATCTGAACCTTAGCAATGATGAGTGCTACAATTTATCATTATATTATGATATATGCAGGTTTATCCACGATTTAGCCATGACTAGTAGTGATACTCAACCAAATTGGCATACCAGAGATCTTGTGATTGACGAATCATAAATTCAAACATTGATTATGGACAGTGGCCAATAATGAACTTGTACATCGTGGTGAATTGGAATGACTATCAACATTTAATCTTGTTAATACGATGCATCATTCTGTTTACAACTGTTGATTTATCATGAGGTGTAAGCCACCTCCCTAGGCCAACTCAATGATCCGAGTGACAAGCGTTATTATTTGGACATATGGCTCCCATACACTCTGTCACCTTAATAGTCATCGCCAGTTTTAGCGTAAAAGGTGGTGCCACTCAATGTGATATAGTGACGAAATCACAAATCCTAATGTTTTAGCATATCAACTAGTTAAATGACCTAATTTAATATCTATGCTATGTGTATACATGGGATTAGTTTTAAACCTTTCAAAATTCCTATCGATGAATATCCAACATTAAATTGATAGGATATTAAATGATAAAACTATAATATGTGAAAAATTCCTATATAATAATCATTTATTCATTAACTATAATATTTCCAAAAATCATAGTAAGGTATTACATGGAATATAAACTTTAAAAGTCACCTTTAGTTCTAGGAACTTAGGACTAGTAATACCTCAGCCATATCCAATTTTTAAACAAACACAAGATGTGTTTTATTGATTTTCCCTTGGCATACTATCCTTTTGAATTTCTCAAATCATATATAGTCACATAGATTTATCTTAATGATTGAATTAATTACATGAAAATTTATGAAACTTAACTGACAGTTGTTAATTTCCAAGTTCATGAGCATGTTTTCACCAACTTCTAAAATATCATTTTATTATTCTTTGATTGAGAGTACCTTCAAAATCAAAGATTCTGAAGGTGCTCTTTTATAATTTTGAATTGGTAAATCATAGAAAGAGTTGATCTCTCTTCATCTTATTGAGAAATGAAGAGGTTGTTGCTAGCTGCCAACAAGTATTTAAAATGTAGAATTACATTCAGATTTTCCTGTTGCCCCGAGACCACAGTCGTTTGATCAACAGCTGAGGAATTTCCCTGATCATCCACCTGCAAAAAAAGCAGATAACATTATTATAATGAACTCAGACATAAAAATGAAAAAATACATAACAAAATAAACATTACGTAGAATTAAATTCATGTTTACATGTTTCCCTAAGGCTGCAATCATCTGATCAATTGTCAGGTGGCTTCTTCAAAAAATAGATAAGATTATATAAACGAACCGAATATACTATTGAAAAAACATAACAACAGATATGTTTCTCCATCCTAAATGTTTACAATGGCAATATCGATGTATACCTGCCACCTTGAGGAAGGTTTACTAACATCTACTATTAGTGAGGTGCCCCTGAAAGAACCCTGCATCAAGAAGATACTAAAAATTACCTAACGAAACCAAAATACTCACTAAAACAATTTAATACAATATCATTTTGATGAATACCTATTTCCTCACAGATTGTGTACTACTATCACCTGCTGCTGGGGTGATGCGGCTCCCATCACCTCCATGCAAAGTCAACATAGGAAATTTAATAAAAAATCATAATTATATCATAATGAAGAAATCCTAAAAATGTTAAAATAATTAATAAAAGGTTGGGTAAATTGTTGGATGTACCACATCCAAACTAACCATGTTTGTATTTGCTCGATTCAAATTATAATTAATAAGAATCTCTTCCCCTCCAACTATTGATTTAATGGCACATACAAAGACATTGTTTCCTTCACGCACCTCAAATATGTAGTTGGGCTGCTTAAGTGTAGACACTGGTTGTGTAATGTTTATAAACCCTAAATTATTCCTAGTTATTTTTGGCCTTCCATTAATATTTAATGTTTCTCCTTTATGTTGATGTTTGTCTTTCAATTGTAAATAATTTGTTGACAACCCATATCTACGCATACTTCATGTATATTGGACCAGGTGCATCCAATCATTGTAGTTATAAGAGGGTCCAACATACTCCATCAATTGTGTACATCTACCATATCCAACCTTTATGCCATCCATGCAAAACAACCATAATCCACGTAATGACGATGGTGCAATTCTATATATCCTCTCATTCACATAAAAATCAGTGTTGACTTGAGGAATATCCCTAGGTACACATTGTTTCACTAGGTGTTTCTACCTTAAGGGAACCTCTATGTATCCTATTGTCTCATCATCATAGGTACATGACCCTCCTCCTCTAAGAAAAAATTCCATGCGTTTATTGAATTTTGTTTTGATCTTCTGACATCTAGTTGATCTAGCCCTTGTAAACCTACTGGATGTCTCACTTTACTCTAGCCTTCCAAAAATCCCCTCGCTGGAGGAAAATAGGTCTGAAAAATATATGTTTGGTTCTACCTACACCATGGCCTAAAACAAATTTGGCAAATAATAGAAAAATACTAGCAAAAAAATTAGACAGAGTTATAAGCATGACATAATAGTAATATCATTTTCTTGAATAATATCAATAATTCCCTAGTATAACAGTTCATCACATAGTCCATTAACACAATATAGATATCAAGTCGTTCAATCGCAAATGCTTCAGCCAATTTATCTCATAATA
The DNA here is from genome assembly GCA_001517045.1 of Pseudotsuga menziesii. Lineage (NCBI taxonomy): Eukaryota > Viridiplantae > Streptophyta > Pinopsida > Pinales > Pinaceae > Pseudotsuga > Pseudotsuga menziesii. Next base: position 418,395 of record LPNX010410101.1, read on the forward strand.
CAAATTATGTTTTTTACAATATTCTTAGGTGCACTTTTTTAATTTATTTTGTTTCCTCACCCAAAAATATTGAATGCCCAGTTTACGGTTCTCAATATATATAATAAAATCATTTGCAAATATTTTGTAACTTTTTTTCAGAAGAAAAAGAGGTGTTCCTTGATATTCAATAGTGAATCAAAGGTGACTTTTACATAGTCTTGACAATAATTCAGTCCAGAAATGAGTGGAGATCATAAGTGTCAAAACATTTCCCAAGGGGAGGGACAAAACCGACAGTCCCAAGGTGACTGAAGTTGCAATACCACATGGAGATCATAACGATCCCAAACAAATTTTCTAAGGAGGCATCGAGGGTGGAGAAAACACACCCCTGAGGGGATGAAAACAGACTCTATATCCCCAGCTAAAACAAGAAATATGGTAATGTAACCCATAGTCAAAATAACCAAAAAAGACTATGCCACATAAATAAAAAAGCTATTAAATTAACTGTATCATGCCTTCCTCAATGATTTCTCCTTCTAAAAGTTACGAGAAGAAGAGGAGGCCAACCTTCATATTCAATGCTTCATTGGATAAATGGTCTGCACTCATATTGTGCTCCCTATAGACATGACTAAATTCATATAACAAATGAATTGAACTTGTCAGTAGTATAGCATATATGTCAGATATTCGACAAAATGCATTACTTTCTCCAACCTATATAGATGAGTTCACATTCAGAGAGATTCTATCCCTACGCCGACTTAATCACACAAATTCTAGGTCACTTATCCACTCTACATTGGCCCAATTATTCACTTTCTTGGCCACTCCTCTCTCCTTACTCTACACCCCTAGGTTCACATATAACTTAGATAAACTTCCAACTCAACAAAACAAACTCCTAAACTAAATGTTATAAAATTGTAACAAATGTTAACAATAGATTCAACCCTTATATCCAGTGAACTAAATAACTTAATCCTTATCTATTCAATTTTTCATTAACTATTTTCTTGATATTTACACAAGTGTCTATGAAGATCATATATTTATGCATGGTTTTAGGCTTGCTAAAATCTATTTACAAACTTAGGAAAATAACACTAATTTCCTTTAAGAGAATCCACTCCCTTTGGAAATATCAAGACCCTAAGAGAACCCACTCCAGTATAGAACTACGAGACATTATTGGATTTCCTAGTAAATATCCATATGGAAAATTTCAGTTGAAATCATGTGTCTCTCCTCTAACCAAAAAGAATCCCAAGAAAAGAAATAGTTATAGTCCAAACAATGAAGCCCATTCCATTATCCCTAACATAATGGACTACTAGGATATTACCATTAAAGGATTAAACCAAAAACTAATACATTCCCGCTTAAGAAGAGACGATGCACTAGAATAGGTTAGATAATTAAGGTCAAAAATGGAAGAAAGGGAGAAACAAATGAAGAAGTTGGAACTGTATTGTCAGGATCAAAAGTATTCCTTGAACTGGGTGGAAGTTGGTATTACAAGTTCGTAGGGGTCTAGTTTAAATAACTGCTGGGGCGCGCACCTTAACGGTATTTAAGTTTGGTAACTTTGCGGGTTTTGTGGAAGCTTGTAAGCGGAGTTACGACTCAAAATAGTCTTAGGGGTGTCAGGGTTGAGTCAAAGCCATCTTTTTGTAATTAACCCATGGTTTAAGCCCAGGGTTTATGGTTTCAGGGTGCCCATGGTTTAAGCCCAGGGTTTTGTACTAAGTGCACTGTATAAATAAGCACTCTTGTAAATGAGTCAGGTTAGGCTTTTGATGTAATATGAATTGATGCGAAGCTAAGGCTAGTTTTGTAAGAAAGGTTAAGTCCCAGATGTGTGTGTGGATGAACTCTATAGCTATGTACGTAGAGGGTTTTTGGGTGATTAAGGTGATCTATAGCTGTGTGCACAGAGATCTGCAGCTAAGTGTGCAGCTTTGAGGAATTGAAGGGATCTGCAGCTGAGTGCGCAAATCAAAACTGTGGTTTTTGTAAAGAGTTGAATAAAACACAGTTCTGTGGACGTAGCCCCTAAACTGGGGGTGAACCATGTTATATATTGTGTTGTGGTTCTTTTCTGTTGTTCTGTTATGTTCTTTTATGCATTAATAAGTATATAACTGATAAGTAAGATCACTGCTAAAATACTAAATTCACTGTGAATTCCCAGTAAGGGTTAAGCAAGTCACTGTTTGTTTATCTAACTGTGAAGCTGAATAAGTGAATGTAAAAGCTCTGTATTGTAAGATTATTATTTGTTAAAGGCTAAAGGTATAGTAATATCCCTCTTCTACTTGCAGAAACCTGATTCTGCGACACCCCATAGCTGTTTCGGGTAAGACTGCAACCTACTCACAGGTTGTTGCCGAAAGGGCCAACACTGTGGGTCTTTTGTTGGTGCAGAGACAAAAGTATAGAACATGGGTCTACCCTAAGCCCAACAAATTGGTTCTGTTGCTGGTTGAACTCAGTATCTGCTCAAGAGGGGTTTACGTTGTACCTAGAGGGATATGTTTTGGAGACCCTTCGTGAAAGAAATCAATGATTGGATTGAAGATACTTATCTAAAATTTGCTAAGCAAGAGAATAAAGATCCTCGTCGTAGTTCAGATGAATTTTTACAAAGGTACATTTTTTCTGATGTTTATGAAATTTTCTTTGGTAGTATCGACACAGAGTTGCACCAGTGGTTATCCAGGTTGATAGAGAGAAAGACGAACTTCCAAGAAGGTCAGTTTCCTGATTGGACCCCTGCAAGAATTAATATATTGAAAAGGGTGAACAACGAGATATCCCGAGCTGTTGATTTCTAGACGACGCGAACCCTTGAAGCATTTGTGACGGATTTTGCCATTGACACAAGTACTTCCCTCAACGAAGCCGAATGACAATTTTTCAAAGGACCAAGGGGTAAGTACTTGAATTCCTTTAGTTTGAGAATTAAAATGCTATTGGCTGAAAAAGTTATATTTCTCATTGAATCAGACTGTTAGATTTAGTATTATTAACCTATGTTTGCAAGTGAAAGTGACTTCGATGAGCAAAGTGGTTTTCTGTGAAGTGGAAAAAGGTACAATAGGAATTTTGGATCCTATACCCTAGGTCAAAATACCAAGTATACCCCATTAAGTCCAGCAGACTCTGATTCCCAAGAAACCTCTTCTGTTAGAAACCCTCTGGTAACCATGTAGAGAAGACTTGTTAGCCCTAAGAACCCATCGCAATCTTAAAGTAACCCTAGCCCGAGTATTCCTGTCGCAAGTCAGTCTACCTCAGTAAGTTCCCCCCCCCTCTACTACCAGTCCCCCTCCCTCCTCCCCTAGATCCCTGATGGCCCATATGAATGATGAAATTAAGCTTCCAGTATTTAGAGGAGCTGGATCAGAGGATCCAAAGCAATTTTGGTTTTTATGTGAAGCTGTGTGGACTGCTAAGAACATTGTGGATCAAGATATAAGAAGGGCGTAGCTGGTGACTTCTTTCAGAGACCGGGCTTTGACCTGGTTCATGAAATTCTCCAGTACTCAGAGCCATGCCTTAGTTGATATTAAAGCAGCAATGGTCAAAGAGTTCAAAAAGACCAAATCAGAGTCACAGTGTATAACAGAGGCGAGGAGAATCAAAAGAGATTCAGCAGAGGCAAGGAGAATCAATTTGGGATTTTGATCAAAGGTTCAAAGTTCTTCTAGATCAAGTTAGTTTCACCATTATACCAGCGCAGCACAAGGAATGATTCATTGCAGAATTGTTACCACACATCAAGATGCCCCTCATGCAACAAAAGGTTGCTGATCAGTAAGAGGCTTTGGAAATTTCTATGAAGCTTGAAACAGCTCGTGTCGAAGATAATTCTGGTATAGCTCAAATACAAGCACAGTTGGATGAAATGGATTTGGAGCTTCGTGACATGAAGAAGGGGAAATTTGGTTGTGAAGAGGTTTGGTGTACAAGATGTCGGACAGAGGGTCATGACAAGGAACAATGTCCTGCGATAAGAAATTACCTAAATTCTGGTGCGCCAAACCCATTCAACCCTAGTGTTCTATATTGTGAGATCTGTAGGACAACTAGCCAGCATCGACCAGAAGAGTGCTATCTGCTGCAGAGATACGTGCAAGCATCGAAGAACCCCTATTGCAAGTTCTGTAAGTCAGTGGGACACAACGAAGATGAATGTCTCAGTTTTGACCTCATGAGAGAATGCACATATGATGCTTATAGGGTACAAAATGAGGGACAAGGAAATGATGGATATGGATACTGTGGTAGTGCCCCCAGTCGAGGTACTTTTGGAGTTCGTGGTTGTGATGGTATGGCTGGAAGAGGATGAGGCCAGGTTGTGTGTTATAACTGTAACCAGGCAGGACATCTAGCTAGAGACTGTTAGAACCAAACTACGACGTGTCGATATTGTAGATCAGTCGACCATGTGATTGAGCAATGCCCACAACTGATAGCCAAGATTCAAGAAACAAATAGTGCTCCCACTCAGAATATTCAGATGATGTCTGTAGAACAAATACTTGTCCCAACCATTAATGTTGTTACAAGGAGTGGTGCCATGACACAAATACAGAATAAGGAGAAACAGCTTGATGAGGCTTGGGTTCGTAAGGCCCCACAGAAAATTCCAACCTTCAATGTGGGAAGAGAAAAAGAGACATGGAAGCCAAAAAAGACTTTGTTGACCCAAGCACATCAGCAGCACCTGTGCAACAACATCAGCAGCAGTCACAGTCTCAAGAAGCTTCGACGGATAAAGTAAGTACCCTGTCATCCTTTTCACAGAGTTGTATGAATCTCTTAAGAAATAAGAATGCTTTAAATGAGCTACAAAAAGTTATTTCTTCTTGTGAATCTCAGCAAAGCTCTGGTAAGGAAAAAACTATTAATAGAGTTAGAAGAACGGGAAGAGAAATGAGGTTGCATACTCAAATTGGAGAGTATGACATGTCTGATGTCATTTTGGACCTAGGATCAGAAATAAATGTCCTAACTAAGCAGACATGGGAACAAATGGGAAAACCTCCCTTGGAATGGTCCCCTATATAGTTGAGATTAGCCAATCAACAGAAGATTGTGCCCCTAGGAAGATTCCCTATTGTCTCAGTAGATATTGATGGGGTCAATACTTTAGCAAACTTTGAAGTCATCGAGATAATCGATGATAGCAATCCCTATCCAGCATTGTTAGGAATTGAATGGGCAATGGAAAATTCTGCAGTCATTAACCTTAAGAAGAGACATATGACTTTCGAAGGGAAAGGTTTGAGAGTCATAGTACCATTGGACCCTTCTCAAGGATAAAGGTACACAGAACCACTCAGAGATGAATATCAAGATGTTTTGGATCATATCTACAACATCACAGCTAAGGAAGAAGATTATATTGACTCTACTGCTGAAGGTATCATGGATTGGCAGTGTGACAACTCTTGCATGACTGATTCAGATGATGGTTTAGAGAATTGGTAGAATAGACTCTATGAGCTACATGGACATCGATGTGCAAGAATTACCAAATCTCTCAGATGGCTTGGTTCACAGACAAGAGTCTTACCTATTTTTGATGGCCTAACAGGCCCAACAGATTTTATTATACAATTCTCAGAGTAGGTACCAGATTCACAAAAAACGGAGACTCTAGATTCAACATTCAGGGCCATAGCAGCCAGATGGTGGAATGGTCATAAAAAGTACATTCATAGTTTGGAAGCGTGCCAGAAGTCCCTTTGCCCGAGATTCATGGATCAACCTCAGGAGGTGCGAAGTAGGTTTAATGGTAAGACTAGCCCTCAAGAACATTAGGAGCAATGCTATGAAGCCTAGAAGCATGTACCTTGTGAAGAGTGGGTACATAGGTTTGTGCATACTATAGAACCTATAGCAAAGAACTGGTATGCGGAAGTCAAGCTTCGCCATGGTAATGTAAGTTGGGATAATATTGTTGATAGTTTTGTGCTTACATTTTCTATTAATGAGATTTGTCCTGCTTTAGACGCAGCTATTAGGTTGATCCATACTAAGGTGTTTGATGATCAAGAAATAGCAGAATACCAACCTGATTGGAAGGAACAAGAAGCTAATGCAGTGGAATGTTATAACCTTGCAATTGACGAGGATGACGATTCCGTGCAACATTAACATTCCTAAGTCAGAAGGACACTGTAAAGTACACAGGCCAGTAGTGGAAGCACCTAAAGTGACTCGGCCTCTGAAGACGTGGACAATAAACATTGGATCAGAAGAAGAGCCTAAGTATGCTACCATTGGAGATTATTGGGATGAAGAAATGGTGAGCAAAGTGACCCAAATTCTCCATGAGTATCGGGACCTATTTCCAACAAAGTTTATAGAGATGAAAGGTATCCTTGGTGATATAGGAGTGATAAAGATCCCTTTGAAACCTGATGCGAAGCCTATGAAACAGCGCCCTTATAGGCTGAACCCTAAGTATAAAGAAAAATTTAGAATGGAGCTAGACAAGATGCTTGCTGCAGGAATCATTGAGCCTGTGGAAGAATTCGAATGGGTCAGTCCTATGGTGGTGCAAGAAAAGAAGACCAAGGGAGAAATCAGAATATGTGCTGATCTGAGAAAGCTTAATGATACTTGCTTGCATGATTCGTTCCCTACTCCCTTTACAGATGAAGTTTTAGACAATGTCGGAGGTCAAGAAGTGTACTCTTTTACTGATGGATTTTCAGGTTACCATCAGATCAGAATTGCTCCAAAAGATCGACATAAGACAACCTTCGCTACAGAAATGGGATCCTTTCAGTCTACAGTTATGCCCTTTGGATTGAAGAATGCACCTGCTATGTTTTCTAGAGTAGTCATCTTTTCATTTAAGGAATTTATACATAAATTCTTAGAATTTTAGTTTGATGATTCACTACTACATTTCGACCAAAAATCCGACGGCCGTAATGTCGGATTTTCGACACTTCCCTGTCGCATGTACGACACTTTGATTTTTTTTAAGCATCGGAAACTTGTCGTCGGTTATCCTACATCTGTTTAATCTATCGGTTAAGTGACACCTCATTCTACTGTCGGTGATATGCAAGCGTCGGTTAAGCGAAACGAAGAACCGTCGGTTAAACAACAGAGATAAAGAATACGTGTCGGTTAAGCGACGTTAAGAACCATGGGTTAAGCGAGGATATAACAATTAAGCATCGGATAACCAACATTAATAACCATCGCTTAAGCGATGGAGATAAAGGTTAGGCGTCGGAAAAGCGACATGAATAACCGTCGCTTAAGTGACGGAGATAGAGATTACACGTCGAATAAGCGACATGGAGAACCGTCGCTTAAGCGACGCTTGTGAATTTTTTTTATAAAAAAAATACCTGCAAATTGGTTATACAAAGAGCCATTTCATGCAAAGGTTTCATCATTCTACATAATTTTCAAAGTTGCAGTTACATTAGCTTGAAAAATGCATATTAACTACTAAATTGTACAAACCTCATGTATGCGATCCTTTAATGTACATTCAATACAAATGTTGTGTGCCATTGCAATCATCACCTAACCAATTATCAATGTTTTACTACAATATATGTCTTTGTATTCTTGTCTACAAGTACATACATTTGCAGGTATACAACAGATGCATGTGGATAAGGTAAGGGTACTGGGGTACTCTGGTAGTAACTCGTTGGTAAGATTATCATCTCACTGACCTATTTTTGTTTGTGTCGAATGACAAAATCTAAAGGGCATTTAGTACCCTCAATTTCTTGGATTGGATAAAAAAGGGACGTGATCACCTTTGCAGCCCTATGGTTGGCCCCAGGGGTCACTTGAAAAGCTCCACTTTTGAAGATGACTGTCATTTGGAGAAAGAGTTATAAGCATCCGTAATATGGATAGCATAAGGATGATAAAGATTATCTGTAGCCCCTTTTTAAACAATGATATCTTCCCCACACAGAAATGAGGTGTGTCATTCTCCAATTCCTGTAGAGAGAAAAGATGACAGGCCATCTCCCCACAAGGAATATGGTAGTCTACCTTTGCGCAACAGGTGGGACCAAAGCCTCAACTGGAAAAGGGGATCCTTACATTGTTTGACCAATGAAATTGGAGGTAGTCAAGTCTGATGATGCTCTCATCAACAATCTGTAGGAAATGCATGTTATGGAGGCCATTTTGGGGCCAGTAGTTTATATGGGAGAGGTCTTAGAAACTGGGATATATTGTGGGTAAATATCATCTCATTACTCTATTGATCATATCTTTCAAGGGAGGAACGATAAGGAAGGGCATCCCAGGGAATATTGAAGAAGCAAATCGGTCTTAGGAAACCAATATTCGAGATGTTTGGTTAAAGCTATTTCAATTGGGCCTTGTTTAACGTCAAAGATTCCTGCATATCTGACAATAACAATGATGAATGCTGTCTAATTTATCTTCTCTAATTTGGACAAACTTGTTTAACTAGCAATGATTAAAGCCTAAATGTGTCATGGCAATGGTGATATCTTCCCCACACAGAAATGAGGTGTGTCATTCTCCAATTCCTGGAGAGAGAAAAGATGACAGGCCATCTCCCCACAAGGAATATGCCAGTCTACCTCTGCGCAACAGGTGGGAGCAAAGCCTCATCTGGAAAAGGGGGGATCCTTACATTTTTTGACCAATGACATTGGAGGTAGTCAAGTCTGATGATGCTCTCATCAACAATCTGTAGGAAATGCATGTTATGGAGGCCATTTTGGTGCCAGTAGTTTATATGGGAGAGGTCTTAGAAACTGGGATATACTGTGGGTAAATATCATCTCATTACTCTATTGATCATATATTTCAAAGGAGGAACAATAAGGAAGGGAATCCCATGGAAGATTGAAGAAGAAAATCGGTCTTAGGAAACCAACATTTGAGATGTCTGGTTAAAGCTATTTCAATTGGGCCTTGTTTAACGTCAAAGATTCCTGTATATCTGACAATAACAATGATGAATGCAGTCTAATTTATCTTCTCTAATTTGGAAAAACTTGTTTAAATAGCAATGATTAAAGCCTAAATGTGTCATGGCAATGGGGCTGAAGTAAAATTCCCTTAATCATGTAAGAGTCAAAAAGAGGGACAATGTTATGCAATTATGCAATTACATGGTCTATCGCTAAGTTACCCAAAATAAGGAAATTCTAAGTAAGTAAAAAAGAGGGACAACGTGAGTAAAATTTTTGAGAAGAAGAAATAATTTATATATACAAACCAGTAATTACAAGTGTTAGCATGCATATAGACATTAAAAATAGCATAGTTACTTTAGGATTAGATACATGAATACAAACGTGTGTATACAAAATAATACATCTTAAATAGGAAAGAAACTTATACAAACATCAAAATAATATTTATAATCTTGGATATTATTGCATGCGTTAATTTAGAAGACCTGTGTATCATAGTGAGATATTTTAACTTGTTCTTAAAGTTTAGGATTTCCATTATATTTAGTGTTTTTTTAAACACAATTGATAAAAATGATGCCACACTGCCAAAAGTGCGAGGAAACTAGGAGCATCCCGCTGAAATTTAGAAAAAGTTTCCATGCTTGGAAATATTCTTTAACAAGAAATGGGGTGAGTAGGAGATGCTGGTAACACAGGGCCACAAGAACATATTCAAGAATTAACAATGATTCCATAGCAATGCACTTCATCATGAACGACAATCAAATAAAAATTTGTTAATCAGGAAATCTTTGTACTACCATACCACTACATGACTATGAACAGAAAGTATAGACACAACCAAACAATGTAGTAAATTAGTAATATCAACAAGAAGCATATCATAGTATCTCTCTAACTGTGCCACAAAAACAAGACTTACAGTTGGTTGAGATGCAGAGCCTGCAACAGAAACTTTCAAAGAAGTGCCATTCACAGCTGGAGCACCTGCAGCTGCAGCAATTACAACCTGCTAGAAAAATACTAAGCCATATGAGAAAACATATGCTAGTGCTCAAAAGGCAAAGCATCAAGCAATTTAGTTTGACTAGTCTATTACAGCATAAATAAAAAAGAGCATATTTGCAGCATAAAATCTAATCAAACACAAAGTTAGAGAATAGAATCTAACACCAAGTTAGAGAATCATAATATCTACCAAGCGACCACCAGAATTAATGTTGAAATAGATCTAGCCATGACAAGTTTATTCCATTAATAATCACTTACACTATATGCATATAGAAAAACTAGGGCATAGGATAAAACCCACAAAAAGAGGAAAAACTGATCAGATCATAGTTAAAAGTGTACAGAGTTGGGACCATAGTTAAAAGGAACCAGAAGTACACAAGCCAAAAATGCAAGGAAAACCATGACTCGAAATTTTGGCACAAAAAAAGGATTAGAAGATACACCTACAGAAGTTTTGAGTAAAGGTAAACTAGAGAAAAAAGAAAATAAATAAATATAAAATATTACACAATAAAGCGACAATTACATTGATCATCCTACACAAACCACCTTTTATTTGGTCATGCTAGTACATAATAAGCATCTTCGGATATCTATATCATATAAATCTAAAACCAATGTGGATGACAATCAATAGGCACAATCACACACTAGTATAGTCATAGGTATATAATTTATTCATAAGATATCCACCTCCCTAGATAGCAAGACTCAGGCAGTATTGTCGCACAGGTTTCTGAAAAGAAGGGTATCATGAAACCAAAGATTTGTACATGAGGTTTGTACAATTTAGTAATTAATATGCATTTGTCAAGCTAATGTAACTGGATGAGACTATAAGAATATCTCACAGACTAGGTGATGAATTAAGTACAATGATTTGGCAGATGCATGAAATATCAAGGGTTTATGAAATTTACATACCTTGGAACCTTCGTAATTATTATAAAAAATAATGGCATATGCTAGAGAATCCTAAAGATGAAGGTAAGGCATTTTCTAGGACATTGTAGAGTTCAAGATGAAGAAGGCAAGGTATTTATGTCAATAGAGGATTAGAAGTGGCCAATGTGATAGAGTGGAAACCAAATAAGTGTGCCAAAGCTGAGTGGTGGGACAATGTCCTACCTGATTTATTTCTTTCATACATAAAATTCCAAAATGCTTATATGTCTATGATCTGTAAACGATGGATTTATACTCCACTCATTTCACCAATTCAGATACTATGCAGAATAAAATTCTGGTCTTTGTTCTTAAAGTTATACAGAGAGCTCTGTTTTTCAGAATGGCTTCAAGGCCTCAGCGCTTGGTGTAGCCTGCAAAACAAAAAAACACAACTCCAACGCAAGCAATGATCAGTGTTATGAGTTAGGTTATATGTTATTCTCACCAGGTAGGATGACAAGGACTGCCTATACTTCTCTGCTTTAAGGCCTGACTTCCTCTTGTTTGATAATGCTCTATTTTCAAGAGCCAATGCTAATCCGAGAGGAAGCTATCATCCAGGCTTATGAATGCAATACTCAGCTGACCTTGTATACTGGAAGAAGTCTGTTATAATTGTGTCCTGTGGTTTTATTTTCAAATCCATTTCAACTTGAACACCTTTCATTGAGGCACATGTTCACCGATATTTTGTGGATAAGCAACCCAGTGTAGCACTGGTGTGATGAAATGACAGTCTCAGCAATGCAATAAACTGCCCCTGAGATGGCCTCCTAAAGAATACATGTTAGGGAATAATTCAGTGTTATGAAGTGGCTGTCAATCAACTGTTGAGTTGGCAAGAGAATACAACAAATTCCCTTGTATTAGTGTTATGCCACCATGAACAAATGGACAGTGAAGATTACTCTTGCCAAGTTGTATATCACATGAGTGATTATCATCCAACAACTGCAAGACAATGCTGAGCCAAGATTCAGTGCCCAGTCACAAATATTACAAACTGTACAGTTCAATAGATAATATACGTATAGGCTAGAAGTTATCCCAACATATGAAAATGGAAAACTCCAATCAACAACCCAATAACTCAATTAAAAGCTGAGCAATTTGAATTGCTCTGCGTATTGGCCTTTACCCGATGAATGCCAAGTGGATAATAAACTATGTGGCATGTTTCACACGCAATAAGATAGCCATGAGACAAATTGACTCCAAGAATAGGTGTATGATCTGGACTTCATTTAATTCACCCACCAGCAATTCAGAACCACACAAAATTTTGCTAACACTCAGCAAAAGGGAGTGCATATCACCTTGTTCAAGAAAAGAAGGAAAACAGACTCTGGTGAAGGAGAAAAATGCTCCAGGTAGGTTGCATTTCACCCAACAATCATTAAAAACACCCAAGAATGGTAGAGAAACATCTAGGGATGGCTAAATTCGCACAACCATGTGTGAAAACACCCAAGCAATTATAAAAACGCCCCAAGGAACACAAATTTGACTCAGGAGATGAGAAAGATGCCCAGGCAAGTGGATTTCACCCAGCAATCATTAAAAGTGCCCAAGTAAATTGCTGTGCTTTAAACAGTTAATTCTATATGATCTACCCAATCATTAATTAGTGGTGACCTCATCCTATGTGGTAAGTGGATACACAGAATACACGAGGGTTGATGGTGCCATAATAGGTTCATTAAATTTCCTTTGGTTATACTAGCTTGGGATTTAATCATTTAGACCAATGTTACCAGACACTGTTTGAAAAAAATATCAACAAGGCAGATGACTCAAGAGTTTGACTCAGCTCAGGAAACACTTGACAAATACTAAAAATAAAAATGATTCATTTGCCACAGCTTCTGGGAATATATAGGCATTTGGAAAGTGAACTCGGGTTGACTAAGTTTGACCCAAGTCTAACACAGTCAACACAAATTTGACTCACCTTGAATCAGTTTTGCTTATTTTCCTTGGGAGCAAGTCAAACATGTAAGTCTGGTATTCCAACTTCAACCCTTAACCCAAGCAAATTAGGTATCATATACTGTATAGTTAGGTTACATCATATATGACCAGATATCTAATTTTATACCATTAAGGAGCATCTTGAAAAACCTTTCTAGAAAGCAAGGCAGTTAAAAATTTCTCAGCATATTAAAGGAAGTATGGGACCTCATTGTACTAGTCACCTTTGTGACTAAGTCTTAAGCAACTAAACATAATATTTATAAAATACTAGATACGGATATCTAGTTTGCCTTGAATAAGAATTCACATGAAAATATGAAAAGAGTCAAATTATTTTTAAAGATGCAATAGATGGCCACCAAACTCTACCTCAAAAATGATCTAAGGAACTAATCACCAACAATGGATCATCAGGCACCACATAATAGCAGTGTGTGAGATTTGACAATGACTTCCAACTCTTCAATAGTCTTGTCAAGTCCCTTTTGAAACAAGTCATCAGGGCTAACCTAGCCCAGAGCTTGCAATGACTCACTGAACCTCAGCAAAAACCAAAATATAAAAGCCACAAGGGTTAGCTCAATCAAGCAATGCATCCAACCAAGGAATGCTGTCAACAGGGACGCTATTGTGGATGTCTATTCTATGCCCTAGAAATGGTTTCATATTGACTTTCAAAATCTTGACATCACTGTCAATTTTTTCTAGATTGACTTTCAAAATCTCAACTCATTTTGCTTTTCCAGAAAAGAGTCAGAGGCAGAGAAATCGGTGAAGTGGTTGAGGAGACTTACAGGTAAAGCATCTCGCCTGCTCGGACTATACATTCAAATGGTTTTGGGCCATTAAAATATCTGGGGAGCAACATTTTTTCTTGTTCAGCTTGTGACAATGGTGGGTAAGGATCGACACTTGACCATGGAACATACCGCAATGGTGTATCTAACTCTATTTTGAAATCTCCAGTTTCCTGTGATGAATTTCCAAACAACAACAAAATAAGCTTAGAGTCATATCCAGCGTCCTGCTAAGAATCATTAAAGAGATTGCATCATTTGTTCCAAAAGCAAAATCCAGTGAGTGTATCATGCGAATTGCAGAGCACACTTGAAAACAATCAAATATTAGAACCTTATCCAACATACCAAGACAAAAGAAAAGAACAGACATTGAAACAGTAAAATAAAAATCCACATAACCTAAGAAATCAAAGATGGATAAATCTGCTATCTGACAATAGAATATGCCAAGCTCTACTTTAGGAAAATGGAGGATAATATATTCTCTCGTGCTGGAGGATATAGTGCAAGGGAAGACAAGAAACGATTCCTTCCTTCTCTTTGACATAGCTCCTGCCTTCTAAAATGGATGACAGAGTCATCCAGGTTTCTGGAAGCAACAAGATAATGTTTGTTATATTGTTGTTTTATGTGTTAATTGTAAGCAGTGACTCCATTTCAAGACATCAAATCCACTACAAGCAGTACAGGTAAATCCATCTACAGAAAATAAACTTAATTGAGATTTTCTCATGGTACAAATGCTAAAGTTCTGCATCTATAGTTACCCTATGTTTCAGTAGATTAATAAATTGTAAAAAGAGCAACACAGTATACACTAGTAGTTGTGTAGCTTATATTGCATTTATTCTTGGTATTTTTTCATTTATTTTGAGCTCAACGAAGTTTATTTACAAGATGGTATTTTTATTTATTTTTTGTTCTGCTATTAGTGTGTCATAGACTCACAAGCTCCAAAGAAGATTAAACAATACCTATTACAGCAATAGGACAATCTAAAGACTAAAGCCTTCTAAAATGGATGACAGAGTCACCAGGATTCTGCAAGCAACAATATAATATTTGTTATATTGTTGTTTTCTATGTGTAGAGTCAATCTAACATAAATTGATCAATTTTTAATAGTAACAGTTGTACGAAAGTAGGGCTTGTGCATATTCATAAAGACAATGGTGGAAACTTTGGTTATTATTAAGGCATAGTGCATGGCTGTCTTTAATTTTATCATTGCTCTAGGAAGGTCTATGGAAAGTGTCTCTGATCTTTCTCGAGGTTTTTCTCATTTCATGTGACAAAGTTGAGGCTAAGCCTCTGCAAATTAGTCTTCCTATACCACATTTCTTATCCTACTTTGTTATCTCTTTGGGATCCTATGGTAATGCAAGTAATTCCATAGTCAACACAATGGATACAAATCGTAAAGCACAAACAGATATTGTACTACTATTTCAATCTGACACTTCATAATTGAGAATACAAATCCATTCATCTCATTTTAAAAATTCACTGAAATCAAATTGGGAAATCTTCTAAAGGCCCAACTATTTGATTTTCCATCTATTACAATGACTCGTTATTGGGAAGCAAGTCAATATCATAACCTTGGTTCTTAATTTAGTTTCTATGAACCATTAACCTGCCTCAATGGTAATCTCGTGTCAAAATCATCAGTAATCCTGGTTGGAGTATCTTACACTTGTGTAATTTGCTGTCTCTCATGATTTCCTCGTAGAATTGTAATTCTATCCCTATAGCTCATTTTCAGAGAAACTAGCAGTGTCACTGTCTGAACAGAATAGTATCCCCGATCTGCAAAGATATCGATAAGATATAGGTTGAGTTTAAAATTTTAAATTAGACATGCTAAGCTTCAAACAGAATATTTGCATTATGCAATAGAGGGAAAATAATAAGATCACACAGCAATATAATCCTTATCCCGAAGAGCAATAAAAGAAGAAACTTGAAATTCTATTGCCACATTTTTTTGCAAAGAAACACTATAAAGTTCCATAACTACCCTGTTCCATATCAATTTAGTCTAAAAAGCAGACAATAAGCATACCAAGCTTCCTGAAAACTATTTTGTTTGACAAGGAATACATTCACTTTGTTATCAATATTTTGTTACACATTTGTGTCTCTTTTAATCTCCAGTAGGGTATAGCTAAGAAATTTTATATGAACTGCACAGTGTTAATAGGCTTAAACTGACTGCATAGCAACCACGAGGGAAAAATATCTCTTACAAAGTCTCATTATAGAAACCCAGCTATGCTTCTCAAAATACAACACAACAAATTTATATTGTCTACATAGCAATATTTTGGGAAACTAAAACTTTTTAAGTGGCACTGAGATAGTGAATAACATGTGGAAAGAACAAATAATGTTTCTTTAATAACTGATATCACAAAAACCATCCATTTAAAATAAAATAAATATGAGCGAATGAATGGAATTTGAAGTTTGAACCGGCCTGAGTGACAGCAGAACACCTAGGAAAAGAAGAAAGCAACACTAAACCATTGTTTCCAGATGGGTAATGCTAAGTAAATTCACTTTGCAATAGATCTTATATGGTAATTTCCAAAGTCAACTCACTAATGTCTAGGACATCGCCATGGCATTGCTTTTGGATTCCATACATGGATGATGAGACACCTGAGACACCCCATTTAGACACAGTATGGCAGGGGATTCTCCCTCACAGCTCACCATCCCTAGGGGATAGGATGCATCCACAATCCTATGGAACATTAGAAAGAATCCACAAAAATCAAACTAGTAAGACCAAAAATTATGCACAATTAACTTGCAGGCCTTTGACGACTGCAGAATATATGTTACATGTTGGTGTAGACCGAAAGTGGAAATGTGGATATCAGGAATAAAAAGAGAAGACAATTAAAGCACAAATGAAGAGTTTGGGGGATTTTGAGCAAGGCCCTTTAATACGAATAAAAATTAACCATCGAAATGAAAGAAAAAGTATATACTTGGAATTCCCTAAGATAAGTTATAACAGAAACCTAAGATCAACATTCCCAGGCACACCGATGCATGAGTGATTGTGATTTGTGTGCACATAAGAAAAATCACAGGAATTTAACTGTTAACACTTCCACAAGAATCACCTGTTACCCACCATACAAAACCTATAGTCTAACATCAAAGATAGATTATGTAACAATTTAGCAACCTTGCAAAAGATACACCAAGATAATTCAAACATGAAAGAAACAGGGGCATCAACAAGCATTCCTAAAATCACGGACTAACAAGCTCACAACAATGACAAACTTTCAAAATAGCATTTATAAACAAAAGAAATACCTCCACCTCGATCTAATCAATAAACTAAGCAAGAAAATGTTATGACAGATTGGTCCAGAGAAATAATAGTTCAGATATTGAAAGATAGGCATTTTCAATAACCATTAGTCTACTAGTAATTCAAACAGCACAAAGCTGCTCTGTCATTGTGGTAAAAACTCAAGTGCATCTGGACTAAGAGAGCATTTGAAAATAAAGCATATGAAACCCAATCAAACAGAACTATCTAATCACCTACATAGTCCCCCATGAATAAATAATTAGTGTCAGGAGCCTTTCCACCGATACGGAACAGCTCTAACAAATCATGGAACTGCCCATGGATTTCTCCACACACTGTAACATGACACTTCACAGGCTACACATTCCATTCCTCCACCAGAATTTCCCTGGTATGTTCACACAGATTCTTTACCTCAGCCTCGGATAAATATTTGTATTCCAACAGTTGCTCTATCTGTCTATTCAAATCAGCATAGGAAGGCATATCTAATCCCAAGCGGATCCAGCACCAACCGATCTCTCTATTAACAAATCCAAAATCTCTCCTCGCCTCTTCTCCAAAATCCCCAAAATCCAATAGCCGGCCAGAGTCAAAATCCTTAACTAACTATAGAAAGCTCCAGATCTCCCAAAATCCCGACCTGCTTTCCAAAATTCAAAACCCTACCACTTGCTAAACAATCTGAAGATAAAGTTTAATCACCATTCTGAGAAAAACCCACCTTTCATATAAGCATTCCACTGCTGGAAATGCAATCAGATCCACAACAGGTGCCCTCGTTACTGGCCCTATGTCGCTGTCATTATGTATATGTACTAGAACATATACAATCAGATTTAATCCAAAACATCAAAAGCTAGAATTACCCAGGTCGGAATTTTATTGTGTATGCCTGCCCATCAAATCATTTTACCTCATTTCGCCTTGAAATTCTTCTGATCTCTCGCCCCCTTCCCTCTGTGTTTGTCACTCACACAAATTTGAAATCATCTTTTCAAACTAAATGAAATTCACTCTAATGACGGATACATTGCAGACAAATTAGATCACGATGTGCCTAGTTGTTACATACTCAATTTGTATTATATCATAGTTTCGGCTTTCACAATGTTATATTTTATGTGATATTTTCATATATTTTAGTAAATAAATTATCCTTGAACACCCCCTAAAAGGCACCTAAACTTCAATTAGGTTGAATATTTTTTTAGGTAATAAATAAAGACCAATAACACCTACCCACGAAGGCATGTCTCCAATTTGAGAAAAGCTCAAAGTTGTTCAACTAGGGTGGGGTGGGTGATTGAGGTAACCACCATTGAATTTAACGATATATTATTATAGGCATCCATTTCAAGATCCATGGAAGGAAAAGTTGTGAAAATATTAAAATTAAGTTAAGATTGGATTCTGGTTAAAAATAATAATATGTTTTGGGAATTGCGCATGATTGCTATTTAAACAAAAAAAGTTTATCTCTCCATGTATGGAACCTTATGTATATTGGACTATCTTTGGGTTACTAAAAGACCATATAGCTAGTTTAATACTTATGCTGGACAAGTGTAGACAGCATCAGATTTCCTTGAACTTGAAAAAGTGTATCTTTTGTGCACCGTTTGGAATTCTGCTAGGTCACATTGTATGTAAGCAAGGATTAATGATGGATCCTGTGAATATAGCCATTATTGTGAACCTGCCCCCTCTAAAGTCCATTAAAAAACTTCACACCACGCTTGGCCATACTGGATATTACAGGAAATTCATTAAAGGATATGCTCAAATAATAGCCCCTATGGAAAAGTAGTTGAAGAAAGATATTAAGTTTGAATGGACACCTGAGTGTCAAGCAAGCTTGGATATTTTGAAGGAAAAGATGGTAACTGCCCCTATCTTAGTATTCCTTGACTGGAATAAGGAGTTTCATGTGCATGTCGATGCATCCTCCATTGCTCTGGGTATAGTATTGGCTCAGTCAGGTGAAGGTAATATTGATCACCCTATTTCTTTTGCAAGTAGAAAATTGTCCACAGCACAAGAAAAAAAATTTACTACGACAGAACAAGAAGGTCTAGCTATGGTTTATGCATTGCAGAAGTTTCGACACTGTCTGTTAGGATCTCATTTTAAATGTTCACTGACCATTCTGGTCTGAAGTATTTGGTTAACAAGCCTGTGCTAGGTGGAAGGATATGCAGATGGCTAATTCTATTTCAGAAATATGACTTTGAGATCATTGTTAAGCCTGAAAGACTTAACCTAGGGCCGGACCACTTGTCGAGGCTCAAGTCAGGCAAAGAACCCACTAGTTTGGATGAAGGTCTTCCCGATGCCTAGTTGGTTTCCATCCAGATGGTTGACGACTATTTTCAGGATAGTGTTCAGTACTTGTCTATAGGTTTTGCACCCACCGAGATGACAACACAGTAGAAGAAGCAACTGGTGGTTAGAGCATCCAACTTTACCCTAATAGTAGGATAGCTGTATAAGATGGGACCAGATGAAATACTGCATAGATGTGTCCTGGAGCATGAAAATCCATTGATTTTGGCTAAGGCACATCCTCGAGCAGCAAGAGGTCATTATGTAGGAAAAGCTACAGCACAGAAGATTTTGACAGCCGGATTGTGGTGGCCCACACTCCATAAGGATGCAAGAGAGTATTGTCACAGCTGCGACATCTATCAGAGGATAGGAAAACCATCCAAGAGAGATGAGATGCCTCTGGTTCCATAGGTAACTTTAAAAGCATTTGACAAGTGGGCTATTGATTTTGTTGGACCTATCAATCCCCTTGCGAAGAAATCAGGAGCAAGATACATTATTACAGCAACTAACTACCTTACCCATTGGGTGGAAGCTCAACCAGTCAAGAACTATAGCACTGCTACAGCTGCGAAGTTCATCTTCGATAATATCTTGTCAAGATTTGGGTGTCCTAGAATTCTTATGAGTGATCAAGGGTCACATTTCCTAAATAAGACTATCGAAGTATTGACTGAAGAATTTCAAGTATATCATCAGAAGAGTACTGCCTATCATCCTCAAGCAAATGGAACTATCGAAGCCTTTAACAAGATCCTTGAACATGCTCTGACGAAGGTTTGCAATGTTAACAGAAATGATTGGGATCTTAGAATTGTAGCAGTACTATGGGCTTATAGAAACACCTGTAAGAAGTTGACAGGCCATACACCTTTTAGGTTGGTCTATGGACAAGAAGTAGTCATGCCCATGGAGTACATTGTTCCCGGCCTCAGAATATCTGCTTTCACAGAGATGGATGACCCAGCTGTAATAAAAGAAAGGATGGAAAAGATACTAGAACTTGAAGAGGACAGATTCATTGCAGGGTTCCAACAGCAAGTATAGAAAGCTGGAGAAAAAGCATGGCATGATAGACACATTAAGAAGAACCAGTTCCAGAATGGTGATATTGTGCTTTTATATGACACTAAATTCATGAAATTCCTAGGTAAGTTCAAGACAGATTGGAAAGGACCATATATAGTGCAGAGAGTTACCGATGGTGGCCCAGTCCAGTTAGCTAAATTGAATGGAGAAATTTTACCTTCCATGGTGAACGAAAGTAGATTAAAGAAGTACAAGGACAAGCTGGGACCCCCTAATCAGAAGTAATAGCAAGAAGGAGAGTCTAAGTACCAAGGACAGTTGAAATTGGGTACTAGACTGTAATGAAGCTATTCTCAAAGCTACGAAGTGTTGAAAACTATCAAATTTTGAAGGTTGAAGTTTGGTTGCCACGTGGGTCAAGATGGGTCGAAGTTCAATATTGCGTCGAAGGTACTCATTGAGGCGAAGCTGAAGTTAGTGGGTATGTCAAAGAAGAAAGGTGTGTCATAGCCTAAAATGTGACTGATGGGAAAAACTAGACTTGGCGGCACCGGCACGTGAACCACCTTAATTTCCTGTAATGATGAGATCTAGGGAAAATCCAACGCCGTGTGGACAGGATTTCCCGCCGCTCCATTAGATTTGGCGTCATTAATGCACCATGATGATAGATTTTGTTGCAGGATTCTATAAGAAGCTACACTGACCTGGGACTCCTGCATTGCACACTTCTTTGAGTTTACAGTTAGCACCATGTCGAATGATCATGAAGTCCAAGAATTGTTATGAGAGTTTAGGGAGAGAGGTCTACAGAACCTTATGAGCAATCCACCCTGTAAGGAGATGTTCCCAGTGCCGAAGCAGCCAATGCAGACATGATCAACCAGAAAGAAAGTTAAGGTATAAGTTCACCCTAAGCGGAACGAAGAAAGGCACAAGCCCTCAGGAAAGACCCCAGAGGACCTCGAGATGTATCCTCTTGGCTCAGTAGAATGGAGGCATGTTGTTTGTCTTATGCAAAAGTATGATAATGTGCTAATCCCAGGGGTACCGCCTGTTAAGGACCCAAAGTTGTGAATGGTCAAATGTTCAATAGAACATGAACGGGAGGCAGTTCAAGAGATGGGTTCGCTAATATATTTAGAAGACCCAATGACTCCCATGACCATCATAAATATACAGAGATGTAGATAGATATAGAGCTTCACAGAGTGTGAAAGGAGACCATAAGGAAGGAGCAAGCAGCCGACGATAGCATGTATGGCCTCGAAAAGCAGTGCACTATCTTCACCAACAATATTCTACCACCAGAACAGTAGCAATGTCCCAAAATGAGACACTGGTGAGTCTTAGGTGCCTATTGGGGTGCGCACCTTAATGGTCCTTAAGTTTGGTAACTTCACGGGTTTTGTTGAAGCTTGTAAGCGGAGTTATGACTCAAAATAGTCTTAGGTGTGTCGGGGTTGAGTCAAAGCCCTCCTTTTGTAATTAACCCATGGTTTAATCCCAGGTTTTATGGTTCGGGGTGCCCATGGTTTAAGCCCAAGGTTTTGTAATAAGTGCACTGTATAAATAAGAACTCTTGTAAATGAGTCAGGTTAGGATTTTGATGTAAGATGAATTGATGCGAAGCTAAGGCTAGTTTTGTAAGAAAGGTTAAGTCCCAACTGTGTGTGTGGATGACCTCTGCAGCTGTGTGCGCAAAGGGTTTTTGGGTGATTACGGTGATTTGCAGCTGTGTGCATAGAGATCTGCAGCTAAGTGCGCAGCTTTGAGGAATTGAAGGGATCTGCAGCTGAGTGCACAGATCAGAACTGTGGTTTTTGTAAAGAGTTGAATAAAACACAGTTCTGTGGACGTAGCCCCTAAACTAGGGGTGAACCACATTATATCTTGTGTTGTGGTTCTTTTGTGTTGTTCTTTTATGTTCTTTTATGAATTAATACGTATATAATGGATAAGTAATATCACTTCTAAAATACTAACTTCGCTGTGAATTCCCAGTAAGGGTTAAGCAAGTCACATTTTGTTTATCTAACTGCGAAGCTGAATAAGTGAATTTCGGCTCTGTATTGTATGATTATTATTTGTTAAAGTCTAAAGGTACAGTAATATCCCTCTTCTGCTTGCAGAAACCTGATTCTGCGGCACCCCATAGTTGTTTCGGGTGAGACTGCAACCTGCTCGCAGGTTGTTGCCGAAAGGGCCAACACTGTGGGTCTTTTGTTGGTGTGGAGACAAAAGTATAGAACCCGGGTCTGCCCTAAGCCCAACAATAACCATGGATTCACAATGAAATTCCATGACCACAAAGGTATAACCTATGATGAAATTATAGAATCCTTCCTCCATAATATAGTAGAATCAAGAGTTGCAGTGAGACAGTTATGCAAGAATATTGTAACATTACTAAAAGAACAATTTGATGGTAATGGAATGGAAGGGTTTGTCTGATTAATACAAACCTTCCAAAGTTCTTTTCAAGTGTGCATCAAACAATAGTTGAGAGAATGAAACAAAATTTATTGAACTTTTATCATAGCTTTTAATATAAATGTATATTTCACATGAAAATAAAAAATGCATGCACATGTCTCAGATGTTACTCTTTGGACTATACCTCATTTTGTCATCAAGCATGATCCTTCACTCAATCAAGAACAATTTTCAAATAAGGGTACTTAATAGTGTTGAACAATTCCTTCATATGGTAGATGTGAATCTTCAAGGATGAACACTCCTCCTTGATAGGATAGGGAACTCCTTGATATGTCATCAAATCCTCTAAATGATAGATTGAAAACTTTCTCAAATTACCAAGCTTGTTGCCCCAAAAAATACCCATCATTTAACAAAATGAATAAAAGGGATTGCTTCTCAATGTTTCAAAGGAATGTTCCTACAGGAAATTGCTTCACATATTGCCTAGTACTAAAGATGATCATGCACTTGTTTAAAAACAAACTAAAAAAATTTGGACTCTAATGGAACTATTTGTTTACCGATATTTTTCTTTTAGGGTATGCCAATAACTCTTGAACTGTACTTGGACCTGATATTTTTTTTTTCCATGGCTATAAGTAATTCTTGACTACCCATAACTCATGATGCACCCAACATGCTTGTTATTGTTGTAACCCTTACTTTTAATGGTTGTAAGTGGTTTTTAGTTTTCCCATGAATGTTGTTGTGATGTTGTAGATGATTGTCCATTTTACCTAATATGTTTTGGGTGAATCCGCGGATCTGGGTAACACTTTTTGGCAAGCGCATTTCAGCAAAAACAAAAAAACGCACCTCGGTCGAGGGCTTGTTAAGCCCTCGACCGAGGTCTTAATATCTCGACCGAGGTTTTATCAAGCCCTCGATCGAGGTATTGCGGGCTTTAAAAACCCTCGGTCGAGGGCTTAAAAAAACAGACTTAGCCCACATTCAAACAAATGGAAAATTTCCTGTGCCTTGCAGAGGTGTAAACCCTGCCATTCCTAACACATAACTGAGCAGAGTTGATACCGATAGATTCACCAACGAATCTTCTATCCATTGAGGTATCATACACGCATTTTGGCATTCATATGATATTTATTTTTTAATTACTTCTAAAACTTATACTTAGAAAACCACACTCCAACTTCGAAGTAGCTCAAAGAAAAATCCGCAGAGTTAAAAATACACAGCCAAAAAATTCGTAAAAATGCACACATCACATATCGATGTGTCCTCTTCAAAAGGGTATCTTTTGTTTTTCAATTTTTGAAAAAATAGAAAAAATTCCTTTACGTGGACAAATATGTGTTTAAAGCGATGCTGAAATCGAATGTGGTCACTTTCGAAAAATAATAAATAATTGTATAATGCGAAAAAAATTAACAAAAAAATATGCACATCACACTGCATTTTATGTAGATCATGCTCATATATTTATTTTTTTAAAATTATTAATGCAAGATTGAATTACTCTACGTGGACATGAGCCACTTATTAGCTTCTTCAAATTTTTAAGGTCACACAATTCATTAAATGCAAAAATTCACACATTAAATGACATTGGAATATTTTTTTAAAAATATCACTATGAAGCCAACATAATATTCTACAATTTGTTTTTTTACTGCAAGTCAAAATTCACATGGCATATATGCATTTTGAGGGCTTCTATCTAGAACATGAGTAAAAAATCAGGTTTTCATCCCCAAATTTGGCCAAAAAGTGTTACCCATCTTCATGGAATCACCCTTTTATGATTTTTTGCATCATTTCTAGGGTGCACATACCTGTTGTTTATGGCTTCTTAAGCTTGAAAGATGAAGGGCATAAAAGTGCCCATATCTCATGTAGGACCCTTTAAGAGTCATAATAACAACTATTGTTAGAGGATGTTATTCGCCAAATGATACACCAAAACCATACTTATTAGTTAATATTTGTATACTGATGTTTTTCTCTCTCCCATAATTTATCATACTAATGGGATTGTGAGTATTAAGTCAATGCCTTATTTGAATATTGGAAATCCTACAACACTACACTAGAATGTCTTATGACTAACTCATGAATCTTCTCGTGATTATTAAACATCCATCTATAAACCAGTATTGTCATTTCATCATTGCTCCCAATCAAGAAGAAAAAAGTAGATATGACTTATTTCCCTACATTAAGTCCACATGCACATAATGCATAGCTTTGGTACTTCCTAACTGTTCAATCTTCCTTTTGACAACAAAATTGAAACATGAAACAATATCCTTACTTTTAGGATCTTTCACAGCTAATGGCTTTCTTCGAAATGTATAAGTACTTTATTCCCCAAGTAAATATTTTGAGACCTACCAACGAAGGGGAGAGAGATGAATGGTTGAAGGACTCCAATGGAGGATGAATTAATGCCCCATTCATCCTACCAAAAGGTCCTTTTATAATGAATATTATCCCCAACTTATCCTTGATTTGTAGTATTCTATTTTTCACCCATATTGCTAAAATCAACACAGTTTTATGTTGATCTAGTATGTATCTTCTTGTCACAAGTTCTACCTTGCAGATGAATATCGAACCCTAGAAGGTAGTGTTGATTTGGAAATATGATTTTACAATGTTTCATCCCATATTTATGACAATATGGAGAGTAATTTATGGTATAACATTAACATATTAATTATCAACCCTAAGGAAACGCTAACTTGAATAGATTTAGGATATTTCAAGTAGGTACCACCAAACTAATGGGATAAATCAGACCAGCTGCTACATCCATTCTTGGAGGCATATTTCCCAGTGGTAACATACAACAATCATATATATATCATTCAATAAGCTCACAATAGATTTGTACATCACTCAATTAGTCTAACTCATGGTGGTGAAGAGCTGACATTTCTAGATATCCTATGTGGCACATTCAGGAATGAAAACAATGTTTTAAATACATTTGTTTTCATTCCTAAATAATGTATTGTTAGAATAATCAACCCATAGTTAGCTACCATAGACATTAATTTAATTATTTTTGTCTTATTTGCCTAGTTCATGTGTCCCACCTTATGCAAGTTGTCATTTACCTATCCATAGTTGTCCAGCTTGCCTAATTTGACTCATGTAGCACTTGGGAAACCTCAAGGAATCAATTCTACTTTATTCCTGGTCTCCTAGGCACCCTTCTGCTTTTTCTGCTTTATTGCCTTCTTTTTCAGTGCTTTAAGGCAATTGGGAAAGTTTGACTAGGTGAGGTGAACTAGTTTTTTGTCCTCTTCATCCTCCACTCTTTTCTCATTGGAAAAGCATGTATGAGTTGTCATTCTATCACTCTTTAGCTTGCCTAAGTGATTTTTCCAATTCGTGAGCTCCATGACTGACTTGGGATCAGCTTTTTGCACCTATGGGGGATTTGCTTAATTTTGGTAATCCTGCTTTTGACTAGATTCGAATTCCTCCTCATGCATTCGAATCCATTATGTAATTATTTAATGCAGCAACCTATTATGTTATAGGGTTGGCTATTGTACACTGAGTTAATACATTTTAGTGTTCAACTCCAATTTCAATCTCTTTTGTGAGTGATTTTGCATGATCAATTGATAATTGTTGTGAGTAAAATTAATATATCACTTGGTTCAATTTACACATGGTATTAGAGCCATTGTAGATCAATTTCTCTCCTTCAAAATTGTTTTGCAGGTTCAACATCAGTGACTGGGATCCTTCTACTGATAGCCGGGATAGATTTCTAAGCTATGGATCAATCTCAGAAGATCATCTTGACTCCCTTCAATTTATTTGAATGGAAAGTAGAGATGGAGATACTGTTGAGAGAGAAAGGACTCTACAGGGTGACTATGGCAATAGAAGTAGAGCCCAATGTAGCTACAGAGAAGATAAAATGGCACAACAGGAGGGATGAGACCTATGGTCTCCTGTGTCTGAGTATTTCCAAAGACCTCCTTTTCCATCTTGATGGATTGACATCACCGAATGAAGTGTGGGAGAAGCTTACTAATATTTTTGGAAAGACAGACGAGATGAGGGGACATCAAATCGAAAATGAGCTGATTTCTCTAAGTCCCAATAGCTTTAAATCTCTGGAACTCTATTTCTCCAAGTTCAAAGCACTTGGTTTGTAGCTAAAACAGTGTGGGATCGAAAAGAAGGATGATCAATTAGTATTGGCCATTCTCTCAAAGCTTGGTCCTGACTACTCGGTGTTTGTTTTGACCTTCTATGCCACAAAGTTGACAGCTCGAACCTGGAAGATGCCTAGCCTTGCAGATTTCATGGAATCTCTCACACAAGAACAAGACAAGATGGTGATGATGGGCACCATCAAACCATCCAAAGACCAAGCTCTGGTTGCTGGATACTCGAAGGTGGATTCAAAAATAAAAAAGAAAGATAAAAAGCCACCTGAGCAAAAGAGAGACAAGAACAAGTCTCCGGAGGAGCCACAAGGTTCCAAGAAGAACTACCAGAAGAAGAAGAATAAAGGAGAAATGAGCATGTGCGCATACTGCAATAAGGGAAATCACACTGAAAGATCTTGCATGAAAAATAAAATAGACATGCTGACCCAAATCCTGGAGAAGAATGGCATCTCCCTTCCAGACAGCTCAAAGAAGAGAGAAGGAGGATCAAGTTCAGAAGACAGAGAGAGAGTTCATGCATTGGTTGTTGGCACATCAAGCTCACCTAGCTTCATCATTGATTCTGGAGCTTCTAGACACATGGTTTCAACCAAGGAGTCATTCTACTCACTTGACATGTCGAAAGGACCACCTATAGGACTAGGAGATGACTCTCTCACTAAAAGTTTGGGCAAAGGGAAGATTGATCTTTATCATGGTCAGTTCAGCAATGTGTTGTATGTGCCTGGCCTTGCCTCCAACCTCTTGTTAGTGTACCAGATGAATCACACTGGGTCTCCTAAGAAATTCATATTCTCCCCTAATGAAGTTGAGATCACAAAGATCTCAAGTGGTAAAGTCATTGCAAAAGGAGTTGCAAATCATGCTCAAAAGGTATACATGTTCTCACACTTCCTACCCTACTCAAACCCCTCTGCTCTTCTGATTCATGCTAATGAGGCAAGCAAGATTTGGCATGAAATATTTGGCCACCTAAATTACAAGTATCTATCTGATCTTAGTGAAAAATAGATGGTCATAGGGTTTCCCAAGATAAAATTTTCCAAAAGAGTCTGCCAAGGTTGTATCCTAGGAAAACACCTAGAGCATAAATTTGAGAGAGCTAGTCATGAGAGAACCTCTGCACCCCTCAATCTGATCCACAGCGATGTTGCTGGCCATTCCCTCATATGTCCATGATTCAGGCCAAATATGCATTGACTCTCATAGATGAATTTTCCAGGTATTGTTGGGTCTACTTCCTGAAACACAAGTCTAAGGTTTTTGGCATCTTCAAAGTCTTTAAGGCTTTGGTTGAAAACCAGCCTAGGAGGAAACTCAAGGTCCTCATATCTGACAATGGTGGTGAGTATGTCAAGTCTAATTTTATTAATTATTGTGCAGATGCAAGTATTCAGATGCATCATTCTATCCCTTACACACCACAACAAAATGGTGTTGCTGAGAGGAAGAATAGATCACTGAAGGAGATGGCAACATGCATGTTGGAGGCCAAAACTTTGCCACCAAAGTACTGGGCTGAAGCTATAAATTGTGCAGCCTATATCCAAAATAGGGTGCCTCATAAAAAGCTTGAAGGTATGACTCCTTTCGAAGCATGGAGTGGGCACAAGCCAGATGTGACCCATTTCAGGATTTTTGGCTCAAGGGCTTGGGCTAGAATTCCAACAGAAAAGAGAAAGGATTTGTAGCCCCAAAGCCAAGAGTCTATATTTTTTGGGTACTATGAAGATTCAAATGGGTACAAGATGATAAATTTGAGCACAAACAAATCCTTTATTGAAAGGTGTGTTCAGTTTCAAGAAGAACCCCCTGCAGCAGTGGAAGTTGGAGAAGCCTCTTCACCTCCTGATCCTTTGAAAGTAAGTGAAGAGTTTGTTGAACATGATGATTCTGATATGTATTATGGTGATGAGTTTATTTCATACCCTAACATCCCTCCAAGGAAAAAATTGGCAGCGAAGACACTACATGCAGCAGGAGAGCTAGCTGGGGATCCCAATGACCCAAGGAGGACTAGATCTCAATTTGAGAGTGGTTTGTGCATGAAGGATCCTATGTTTGTTGAGAAATGATATTTGATGGTGGAATATGATCCTCAAACATATGAATAAATAGCAGGCGATCCAATATGGCAAGAAACCATGAAGGAAGAGTTCAACTCACTCCAGAAGAGCAACACATGGGAGCTAGTGGATCTTCCCCCAGGGAGGAAGTTAGTTCAGTGTAAGTGGGTCTACAAGAACAAATTTTATGCTGATGGTTCACCTCTGAAGTACAAGGCTATATTGGTAGCCAAGGGATACTCATAGGTTCATGGCATAGATTACAATGAGACCTTTGCACCAGTGGCAAAGATGGACTCCATCAGGCTAGCCCTAGCCATTGCAGCCTCAAAGCAATGGGAGGTACATCACATGGATGTAAAATGTGCCTTCCTGAATGGAGATCTCACTGAAGAGATATATATGCAGCAGCCTCAAGGATTTTCTTCTAACCCTTCTCTTGTGTGCAGGTTGAGAAAGTCATTGTATGGGCTAAAGCAAGCCCCCAGGGCTTGGTATGCCAAGATTGATAGCTTCTTACTATCACTGAATTTTGTTCGGTGCAAATCAGATCCAAATGTCTATTTGAAGTTAGTTAATGGTTCATTAATGATCATTGTGTTATATTTTGATGACCTTCTCATTACAGGAAGATCAAAGGATGAGATTGCTTCCTTGAAGGGTGCAATGAACCAAGCTTTCTCCATGACAAATTTGGGGCTCTTAAGCCAATTATTGGGGCTTGAGGTTGCTCAAACCAAAGATGGAATCAAGGTGCACCAGTCCAAGTATGCCTTGTATTTTCTGAACAAATTTAGAATGAAGGACTGGAAACCAAGCAAGACTCCTTTCCTTTCAGGAGTGAAGCTGGAAGAAGCTGATTCTTCACCTATGGTAAACAATACACTGTATAGGCAATTGATTGGATGTTTGTTGTATCTTACACATACTAGACCTGATATTTCTTATGCAGTAAGTGTGGCTTATATATACATGGATCGGCCTCATGATATCCATTGGAAAGAAGCCAAAAGGATCCTTAACTTTGTTTAGGGAACAAGGACACATGGGATCTTCTACAAAGCAAAATATGATGTTGATTTGATTGGATTTACTGACAGTGATTGGGAAGGTGATAGCACAGATAGAAAGTCCACATTAGGATATGTGTTCATGCTTGTAGAAGGGAAAATCAGCTGGTCAAGCAAGAAACAGAGTGCCATTGCACTCTCATCTACAGAAGCAGAGTACAGAGGAGTTGTTAATGCAGCAACTCAATGTTTATGGTTGCAGGGATTACTTGGAGAGTGTGGCTTCAAATTAGAGTACTCAACTACCATCTACTGTGATAACTAGAGTACCATTCAAATCTACAAAGATCCAGTTCAGAAGCAGAGAACCAAACACATTGAGATCCATATGGACTACATCAGAGAGCTTGTGCATGATGGCACCATTCACTTACTCTTCTGTTCATCTTCAGAACAAGTAGCTGATATCTTCACCAAAGAATTTTGTGAGAAGACCTTAAACACTCTCAAATCACTGCTGGGGATTGCTGATCATGCTGTGAAGCATGAGTGAAGACAATATTTCCAAATTTTGTTTTACAGTCCATGTTTAAGGGAGGATTTTCCCATGTGGTTTTTGCCTCTTTCCTTGGTTGTATGGACATGCAATATGTAAAGGGTGACTAAGCCTTGTTGCTAGGCCCTATAATTTTCTGATATATTACTCATAAGTCAGGCTTAATGGGGGGTGTTAGAATAATCAACCCATAGTTAGCTACCATAAACATTAATTTAATTATTTTTGTCTTATTTGCCTAGTTCATGTGTCCCACCTTATGCAAGTTGTCATTTACCTATCCATAGTGGTCCAACTTGCCTAATTTGAATCATGTAGCACTTGGGAAACCTCAAGGAATCAATTCTACTTTATTCCTAGTCTCCTAGGTGCCCTTCTGCTTTTTCTGCTTTATTGCCTACTTTTTCAGTGCTTTAAGGCAATTGGGAAAGTTTGACTAGGTGAGGTGAACTAGTTTTTTTTCCTCTTCATCCTCCACTCTTTTCTCCTTGGAAAAGCATGTATGAGTTGTAATTCCATCACTCTTTAGCTTTCCTAAGTGCTTTTTCCAATTCGTGAGCTCCATGACTGACTTGGGATCATCTTTTTGCACCTATGGGGGATTTGCTTAATTTTGGTAAGCCTGCTTTTGACTAGATTTGAATTGCTCCTCATGCATTCGAATCCCTTATGTAATTATTTAATGCAAAAACCTATTATGTTACAGGTTTGGCTATTGTACACTGAGTTAATACAGTTTAGTGTTCAGCTCCAATTTCAGTCTCTTTTGTGAGTGATTTTGCATGATCAATTGATAATTGTTGTGAGTAAAATTAATCTATCACTAGGTTCAATTTCCACACATACAACACTCATGTATATATCATTCAATAAGCTCACAGTAGATTTTTACATCACTCAATTAGTCTAACTCATTTTGGTGAAGAGCTAACATTTCTAGATATCCTATGTGGCGCATTCACGAATGAAAACAATGTTTTAAATAGATTTGTTTCATTCCTGAAAACAATGTTACTATTTTAAATACATTTTTTTTAAATACATTTGGGAGATCATCTTACTGTTTTGGGGTTTTACTTTCGGTGCTGATTCTATCTTTGAGGAAGTTGCGAGGTTTTCTCCATTTATGGTTTCCTTAAGGAAAAAAACTGTGTTCATTGTCTCTTGTGTTTGATTGTTGTGCTTGTTATTCTCTTAGTTAAAGATCCTAATATAATGCTAGCTTAACGTTAAAAATATAACATGGTATCAGAGCTAACCTGAGAAGAAGACACTGTGCAGTTGCAGGAAATAGGGATTCCTACTTTTTGGATCTCTCTCCACAGATTTTCAGCAAAATAAGGTTGGGTTGACACTCCTCTATAGGGCACATCTTTCTATCGAAGCATAAGCCAATTCTGATATTTTTCTATTTTGGACCTGACACTACTACCAAAAATTAGGGCTTTCCGCAGAAGTGGAATTTTTCAGTGAGCCCAGGCCTAGATTGATCTCCTCCTCAAAATCAAAGTTTAGAGATCAAGATCAAAGCATCTGGTTGGAAAGAACTCCAGAAAATCAAAACCCTAGTCTGCTCTTGAACCAGCACTATAGAATTTCAGCTCCAAATCCAGTTCTGACATCTTGACCTGATAAGATCTAAATATTTGGTATTTCCATTTGAGATTATTAGCTAAGATGTCCCATCATACCAAGCTTGATGAAAAGCTTGAGGGATCTTATAACTTTTGAGCCTGGAAGTATATGATCTCCCTGGTCCTAGAAGAAAATGAGTTGGACTCCTATATCAATGAGGAGGTTCCAGTTCCAGAGGGAGATGAGGATTAGGTATTACAACAGAATAATTTGGTTATGGAAAAGAGGATTATTGCTGATTCAATCAATGATCACCTCATACCATAGGTGTCCTCCCTAAAGCTATGTTTGATTCCCTAACCAAAATGTTTGAAGGAAAGAGCATAAACCAGAAGATGATTATGAGGAACCAGTTGAAGAATGTAAATATCCATAATGCAGAGACCATCCATTCTTACTTTACAAGGGTCTCTCAGATCAAGGAACAACTAAAAGGCAGTAGATGAATAAGTAGATAATGAAAATATTGTAATGACCACCTTGAATGGTCTCTCTAGATTATGGGACTCTTTTATTCAAGGAATCTATGCAAAAAATAAGTTAGTCAAGTTCAACATACTATGGGAAGAATGTTCTCAAGAAGAAGCTCGAATAGAAGCTCGAGAATAAAATATGGGAAGTGAAGATCAAGCTCTCACAGTACACTCTAAAAAAATGAGAAGAAGTTCTCATCACCCCAAAGGTAAGCCCTTCCACAAAGATAACACTAGAAAATATTTCTCTAGAATCATATGTTATACATGTGACGAGAAAGGAAACTATGCTAGAGAATGTCCTAGAAACAAAAATGTCTCTCACAAGAAGAAGGGAAACAAGAGAAGACATAATGCTCATGCTGCAGAGGATGATGAACCTTCCACAAAGAGAACCAGACATGAAATTGAAGACTCTTCAAGTGATGAAGAATATGTTTTGATTTCCGCTCTCACAGGAAAAATTACACATAGAAGAAATGATTGGCTTATAGATAGCGAGGCTTCCAAACATATGGCCGGATTCAAGGAATCCTTCGTGAAACTATCAGAAGATGAATCACCACATAAGGTGAAACTTGGAAATGACTGCCAGTATCCAATAAAAGGTAGTGGGGAATCCTCTTATAATCTAGACTCTAGAAAGTCTATGACAATGAAGGATGTATTGTTTGTACCAGGACTAAAGAAGAACCTCCCCTCCATATCTGCATTGGATGCAAAAGGCATGAGGGTTGCATTTATAGATGGACAAGTTATCATGTGGAAAAAATGAAAGGCTATTAATGATGCAGTAGTGATTGGGGACGGAGAAGGAGGTCTATACAAATTGAAGGGTTATCCAACATAAGCCTTGGTCCATGACACAGTAAAGCCAAATGAACTTTGGCATAGAAGGCTTGCACATGTGCATTACAGAGCACTACCACTTGCAAGAAAAGATATTGAAGGTCTTCTAGAAATTCAAGCAAAACATGATGGAGTTTGCAAAGGATGTGCAAAAGGAAAAATCACAAAGAAGACATTTCCAAGTAGCGAGAACAAGGCAAAAGGAATCTTGGAAATCATCCACTCCGATGTATGCGGTCGAATGTCATCAAGTTCACTAAGCAGGTATGTATACTATGTTTATTTCATTGATGTCTTTTATAGGAAGACATGGATTTACTTCATGAAGAACAAAGATGAAGTATTCAGTAAGTTCAAGGAATTCAAAATCTTGATCGAGAACCACATTGAAAAGAAGATCAATACCTTTAGATCATATAATGGCAGAAAATTCACATCAAATGAATTCAAAGAGTTATGCAAAGACTCAGGGATTAAGAGGGAGTTTTCCACTCCATATAATCCACAACAGAATGGGATTGTAGAAAGGAAGAATAGAACTATCTTGGAAGCTACAAGAGCAATGATTCATGATCAATATCTTCCCATGCATCTATGGACATAAGCTTCCAGAACACCGGTGAATGTATAGAACTATACTCCACACAGAATACTCGAGAACAAGACACCTGAAGAAGCTTTTTCCAATATGAAACCAGAAGTTAGCCATCTTAGAATATTTGACTGTATAGTGTACATACACTTTCCAAAAGAGAAGAGGACAAAATTAGATCCTTCAATATGGAAGGGTTTATTTGTGGGATACTCTGAAAGCTCGAAGGCTTACAGAATATACTTCCCAGGATTCAAGAAGATCGACATCAACAGGGATGTTACATTTGATGAAGACTCAGCTTACAACAAATCCAGAAAGAGACCTACTAAAGAAACTGAAGAATTATAAGCACCTAGAATTCATGACACAACCATGAACAAAGAAACTCAAGAAGAATATCAAGAATTTGAAGAACCTCAAGAACCTGTAGATCCACCTCAGGAGAAGAATTGTCACAAGAGGAAACCTGCTTGGGTACGAGAAGCTATCCAAGGTGTGAAAAGATATGGTGCTCTAGAAGAGAAACAAAGAGAAAGAAAGAGGACCAGGTCCTGCTCCAGATATGTAGCATTATTATGTGATTTCATCGATAATAAACCTTCCACCTACGAAGAAGCAGGGGAACAAAAGAATGGAAGGATGCTATGATCGAAGAGTATCAATCGATCATAGAGAATGATGTTTGGGATGTTGTCCCAAGACTAGAAGGGAAGTCTGTTGTAACTTCCAAATGGATCTACAAGATCAAGCATGCTACAGACAATAGCATAGAAAAATATAAGACAAGATTTGTTGCTCATGGCTTCTCACAGAAAGAAGGAATAGATTATGAAGAAACTTTTGCACCTGTAGCTAGATACATTTCCATTATATCACTACTTGCTCTGGCCATAGTGATGAAATGGAAGATACAGTAGATGGATGTCAAGACTTCTTTCTTGAATGGTGTAGTGGAAGAGGAAGTGTATGTGGAGTAGGCACTCGTTTTTGAGACACATGATAGGGTATGTGTGTATATTGAAGAAAGCCCTGTATGGTTTGAAACAAGCACCCAAGACATGGTACGAAAGAATCAACAGCTTTCTATCTAGTTTGGGATTTACCAAGAGTAAAGCAGAATCCAACCTTTACTAGAAGGTTGAAGATGGCTACCCAGTGATTCTCCTACTGTATGTAGATGATCTGTTTGTAACAGGTATGGATGGGTTGTTTACTGATATGAAGAGGGAGCTTGCTGTCGAGATTGAAATGAAGGACTTGGGTATGATGCATTATTTTCTAGGCATGGAGGTGTAGCAGAATGTGGATGGAATCTCCCTTGGATAAGGGAAGTATGTAGTAGATGATATCTTGAAGAGGTTTGGGATGATGGACTGCAAGGCCATGACCACACCTATGGCATCAAACCTGAAGCTATTGAGTGACGATTTATTAGAAGCAGTTGATGCTACGATGTATCATCAGATGATTGGGTCCTTGATGTACCTGACGAACATGAGACCAGATATTTTCTTTGCTATGAACAACTTGAACCAGTTCTTGACAGATCTGAGACATGTTCACTTGGTTGCTGCAAAGCATTTTCTGAGGTACTTGATGGGTATAGTTGATTATGGGCTCAAGTATGAGGAAAATCAAAATATTTTCCTAGAGGGTTATGTTGATTGAGATTGGGCAGGCAGTGCCATCGATAGGAATATCACTTTATGGTGTTGATTCAGTATGGGATTAGGTGTGATCTCTTGGTTTAACAGGAAGCAGTCCTATGTGGCACTGAGTATAGCTGAATCAGAGTATGTCGCAGCTTGTTCAGCTAGTTGTGAGGTAGTATGGATAAGGAAGCTACTATCTGATTTATTTGATATCCAGTTGGAAGCTACTTGTATATATTGCGACAACCAGAGTTGTGTGAAGTTGTTGGAGAACCCGGTGTTCCATGACAAGTTGAAGCATATTGAGATCAAGTATCACTATATTAGGGATATGGTGCAGAGGGGAGTAGTGAAGCTCTAGTATGTTGTGGTGGACGAACAGATAGCTGATGTGTTGACAAAGCCAATAGCCAGAGTGAAGTTTGAGTACTTCAGGGAGAAGCTTGGTGTTCTCCAGCTCTAGGTTCCCTCCAAGGGGGAGTAATGAATCTGTGAGACATTTTGACATTGTGAGAGGATTGGTTCCTTCCATGGTCAAATGTAATGTCCGAGCCATTCTGTCATGGTGAGAGGATTGGTTCCTTCCATGTCACATATGAGTGATAATCCATTCTGATATGACTATAGGATTCGTTCCTACTTGATCAGATATAAGGGCTATTTCCATTCTTTAAACGGAGGTTCCTGGTTAGTTACCAGGAAAACTCAGTCTAGGAATGAGGACCATTCTAATATGACTGTGAGATGTGTTCTCACATAATCAGATATGAGTGCATGGCCATTCTGATGTGATTGAAGGATGTGTTTCCACTTGATTGGATATAAGGGATGTTTCTATTATTTGAATGGAGGAACCTGGTTAGTTACCATGAATCCTCAGTCTGGGACTAAGATCCATTTTAATGTGACTGTGGGATTGGTTCCCACATGATCAGATGTAAGTGCAAATCCTTTCCACAAATGATAGTAGGTGTTTCCTATCATGTTGGTGGATGTGAGTGCTAGCCTTTCCACAAATGATAGTAGGTGTGTCCTGTCATGCTGGTGGATGTGAGTGTGTGCCTTTTCATAGATGGTAGTAGGTGTGTCCTACCATGATGGTTATTGTAAGTGCTATTCCTTTCCATAGATGGTAGTTAGGCTATGTCCTACCATGATGGTGGATGTGAGTGCTATGCCTTTCCACAAATGATAGTAGTTGTGTCCTATCATGCTAGTGGTTATAAGTGCTAATCCTTTTCCCAGATGATAGTAGGTGTGTCCTATCATTTTGGTGAATGTAAGTGCTGGTCCTTTATGACATGACTGGATTGGTTCCTATCATGGTCAGATGTAAGTGTTGGGCATGCCTTTCTGACATGGTGTTGGATGTGTTCCTCTCATGGTCATATGTAAGTGCTTGGAAGGGCATTCTAACTTAGGGTCATATATAAGTGTTGAAGAATACCTACATGGAGCTAAGGCCTACAACCAACATGAAAAAGGGCTGGCTCTATAGAACTTCCTGTGACAAGGAGAATCATGAGATAGCACCCATGATGATCCTGTGATGATGATCCAACAGTGATGATCCATATCTAGTGATGATCCAGATCGAGTGATGATCCAGATCCGACGATGAAGATGACTTGAAGATGAAGATGAATTGAAGATGAAAGATGATTTAAAGATGATAAGGACTCGATGATGATCTAGATGATACAGAGAAGAAGACTTGTGCTGATAAATTGTATTGAGAGAATACCTTCCTAGTTAGTAGGGAGTGTTAATGTATTTGTAACTTCGGAATGTATTCATTCTTATATCTTATGTATTGTACCCCAATCTTTATTCTGGTATGTGGCTGTAATGTAATTGAGTCATGCCATGCCTTGATGTTCCTATCAAGAGGTTCTATAATGTAAACAAGTCATGTCAAGTCATTGTGGATAACCCTCCTATTGATTAAGGGTTAATGTCCCCGCAGTTCCATGGCACTAGGGTAATTAGACTCTCCCATAGAAGTTTTCCCTAGTAGGTTATTGTCAAGTCAGGAATTAGTATAAATAGAGAGTGATTCTCTCTATTTATCACACACTCACTCACACTTAGTTGTAGCACATAGCTAAGGAAGAAGAAAACACTGGGGCTAGGAAGAAAGAGGCTACTGTTGTTGGGAGATCATCTTACAGTTTTGGGGTTTTACTTTTGGTGCTGATTCTATCTCTGAGGATGTTGTGGGGTTTTCTCCATTTATGGTTTCCCTGAGGAAATATTTTTTGTTCATTGTCTCTTGTGTTTGATTGTTGTGCTTGTTATTCTCTCAGTTAAAGATCCTAATATAATTCTAGCTTAATGTTAAAAATATAATAGTTTCACCCATCTCTTTATACTGAAATGTAAGTGCGAACCCTTCAGCAACATATCATAAGTTATGTAGCGGGGATTTCTCCCTTACTATAGGGAAGGAATGGCTACCTTCTATCTATAGGACGGAAGGGTAGGTTTCCTGGTGTTTGTGGAAGAAAAAAGAAATAGAAATGAAATCAGAACATAAATGAAGAACCCCTCTGCACCCAAGGTTATGGTTTAAGCTCTAAGACCCTGTACAAAACTCTTAGAAGCATCCAAAAACTTGCAAACAAACAATGGAGACCTGCAAAAACATGTTAGGCCATAAAATTACAACCAAAGATATGTTAGAAAAACTCAAATTAAAAAAACAAAACAAAAATTATACCTCGTTTTGGTGGAAATGGGCCACCATGACCTAGCTTGGAGAAGCACCTCTCTTGAGAATGGGGGAGCTATGGCTCAATGGGAGGATGGATGAGAGGGAGGGTGAATAGCTTGAAAGAAAAATGGCCTCAAGGAACTCGCTTAGGAAGCTTAATAGTATGCAAGGAAGGAAAATGTTTTGAGAGTGACCCCCACCCTCTATTTATAGCTTTTTTTAGGGTTCTAAGCCCTTGGTCAAGGATTTAGCCCTTTTTTGGGGGTTTTAGCCCCTTTCACTCAACCTTTAGCTCTTTTGGGGGTTTTAGCCCCTTTCACTCAACCTTTAGCTCTTTTGGGGGTTTTAGGCTCCTTTGAGGGGTTTTAGCCCCTTTTTAGAGGCTTTAGCCCCTATGAGATATTTTTTGGCTCTTTTTAGGGGATTTTAAGCCCTTTTGCATATTTTTGAGCCTTTTTGAGGGTGTGGGGGTCAAATGCGGTCAAATGAGGGTCATGTATGGGTGTCCTTGGGTGGTGTAGGACATGTAGAGCTGAGTGATGGATTTTTTGGTTTAACAAATTTCCCCCTGATGTGTGAGGGTAGGAGCTCATCGTATGGTTGCTGGACATCATAGGATTTTCTGCGGAGAGGTGGTGCTTCCTAGGCTCAGGCATGGTGGCTTTTGGTTTTTGTATTAATATGGTTCCCATCAATGGGTGAGATACAAATAATGTGTGGCATGTATATGGATGAGGTGGGAATCCCCATGCTCGTAGCAATGTCAAAATAATAATGTGATCTATGCTCTATAATACAAGAGCAGATCATGTACAACTGATGATACATAGTGGTTGCATCAATGGGAGGATGAATACAATATTGATATGAAGAACTGCTACATTAGACCCATGGAATTTTCATGGAATACTATATCTTCATGAATTATGGCCTAATAGATCTAGAATGGTACATAGCTATATGGACTTGCTGATGGAGAGTCAGAGTCTCTTTGGTACAAGTACGATGCATCAATCATAAATCTATATAGAAGCACTGAACCTTTGACTCCAACACAAACCAAAAATCATAAGAACATCAACCTTTTTAGGTCCCTCGAATAGACTCACCAATGTGCATGGACCAATACCCTGTATGAATCTCAACGGTACAATTATGTAGTTGGAGTCGAGCATGTGAGAAAAAACATCCTAAGAGGCATTAAGGACTCCTCTGAAGTGGTCCAAGGAACTCATGAATGAGGTTAATGAAACCAAGATACAGGGACCTTTGGGTCTATTCTATGGAATATGTGTGTTGTTGTTGACAGAAGGAGACCTACCCCTAGTCAATGCAATGGTGTTTCCTTAACCAGAAGCGTGAGGGAGATAATCGAAAGATGTGAGACAATCTGAGGACTGACCCATTGAATGGGGGGGGGGGGGGGAAAGAGTTGAACAGGGGCAGAGGGAGTGTAGTAGACTCAAAATTCCTTTGTTCGGAGTATGAAGGAAGGGCGTACCAGGCAGCAAATGAAACTGACTCATGGGAATGTGATCATAGCTATATTATTTGGATTGTCACTGCAGATGGGAAATACTTGGGGGAGGTAGATACTTTTCATAATGATGGGATCCAAGGAAGACACATTGCAGACTACTCTCAACAAAGGCAAACCAATGTGGGAATGCTACCAAACTGCTATATATGGGGTGGTGTCTAGAGAGACCATTGTGGTACGATCTTGTGGATTTTTGGCGAGTCCGAGAAAGTAAATGCTCAATGGTGCTTTCAATTTTAGAGAGTCTGAAAGCATGAAGAAGACTCTAGTGGGGGATCTTTTTTGTTGGTAGTCTCCTGTGCCCATAAAAGGATAAAAGTATACATAGGATCACTCCCCCATTGTGTAGGGGATGAGACACTTATTTACTGTTGGTAGTCCAATTAGGTCGAAAAAGGTTAAACCTATACTGATTGGAAGGCCACTCAGATACTTTATAGGCATGAACGAAACCAAGTTTACCCGACAATATTTTCTTGTTGAGAAGGATGGAAAATATCTTAATGACAACCCATGGTGAGCTTTTTCATAAATTTCGTCCCCTCTGCCCAAGAAAGCATAAAAGTATGTAGAGGGGAAACGTCTTGGCTTGAACGTGCCAAGGTGGTCCTTTTCATTTGATGGTCTACATAGGTCGCAAAAGGAGATAAACGAGGTGATGTAGATGCCCTTCCCTATAATTTAATGAGCAGGAAAGGAAGCAGCTGTGCTCGGCCATATTTTCATTCTTTTAGGAGTTAGAAAAGAGCTTAAAAGAAACTCTAATATGTTCAACCAATTGCAGTGGCACAAGCAGTGACCCATATCGGGACAATGGATAGTGGTCCAAAGGTCATCTGTGCAGTATGGATTGAGGAGGTGGCTCTTATACATACCAATACATGCACAGGATACATCGTGGTAGAGTCACACGAGTTGGTGTGGTAGAGGCATGCAAACTGAGGTGGCTCTCGGACAGAGGTCAGGAGAGCTTTGTGTGAGTTGTGATGGACAGAATTGACTACATGTGATGTGAGTACAAGTCCAAAGGAGGTTATATGCCAAATGCATGTAAAGGAATTGATCCATCCTCTGGATGATGGTCTAGAGATCTGCATAAGGTGTGGTCGATGGGGTAGACAGCTATATGTTAAAATAAAAATGATGTGCCTTACGAGTAGTGGCTTGAGAACCTACATGATTGGTGGTAGGAAAGTGTGATGCAACTATAGGTCCAAAGACACTTGCATCACCATAATGTGGCTTGTAAATTGAGGTAACTTTCAGGAAGTCATCTTGAAAATTACTTGTTAAACATGAGACGATGGTCTCATAAAAAGATAGAGGATGAAAATTTGAGCCTGAAGGTGTGAGAGGTGTCTTGAATAGGCTCTGGGTGACTCTGAACTGGAAGCTAATGGTGCTACCCCTGACTTGTGGTTAAAAAATGTTGAAAAACAAAAGGGGAAAAAACTACACTATAAGGGACTGATAGTGGTTATGAGGCATAGACTCTCTTGAGGTGGAGCCCGTTGTGCAGATTCTTCAAGAGTCGACCATATGAGTCAGCAAAGAGGTATGCCCCCTTGCTGAGATGAAGGTCATTAGCAAGGTAGGATGATAGAATATGGTATTTTATGGGAAGAACCAATTCCACACTATGGTTTAAAGGGAATGGGGTAAAACCGGAGGTGGTCTTATGGATTTCTCTGTCATCACATAAGTGGTTCCGTGATAGATGAGGTGGATCTTCCACAAGCAATGAGATGGAATGGTGACTGGTGCTAGAGATCATGTAAATGGTATTGGTTGTGGCTTTGGTCACCTTTCCCCCAGTCTCTATTGGAGGATGAGGGGCAGGCCTGGAGATGAGAGGACTCTTTGATGGACCTGGAGGTAGGTGCAGCATATTCTCAATTGGCTGGACATTAGTCAACACAGCTTGGGGCCTCACAGGTAGGGTAGGTTGTTCAAGGTACCACAGAGGATCTCCCAGTGTGAAATCCTATAGATTGATGGTTTCCAAGGTATACTTAGCCATGATCCTGGATGGTAGGAAAAAGAAAAGAAAAAGGATTGTGTTGAGTGGGAATGAACCCCACTATTTCTGTGGTAACTTAGGTTGAGTTTGCGACTGAGGCTGCGGCTCAGCTAGGGTTGTGGCTGCAAATGGAGCTGCAACTATGGATGGAGCTATAGCTACAGATGGAGCTACGACTGTAGTTGGTGCTACAGCTATGGGTGGTGCTACGTATCCGGCTAAGGATGGAGCTGTGACTGTAGTTTTTACTGCGACTATGGATGGAGTTGCAACTGCGATTGGTGTTGTGGTTGTGGTTGGATTTTAGGTGAAATGGTGATGGATGAGAGCATGCACAAATCCACAGTCTCATTTGGTGTTAGTGGTGGTGACACTAATGGAAAAGAGCCCATCATGGTGGTATAGAAAAACAACCCAGTGCCCACATTCAACACTAAGGAGGATGGTATGTTGTCAACCATGGTGTTTACCGCATGGATAACATTGGCGGGTGTGGTCATCCCTTATGGATCAATGGTGTTGATCGTAGGGATAAAGTGTGTAGGTTCCATTATCCCTTGTAGATCGTGATAATTCAGTTGGTCAACCATCATGATTTTCTATTTGTGGGGGAACATCATGAGACAGAAAATAGTTGATGCTATGACTCTCATGGCATACATATAACTTCTTCCGAGGAGAAGGTTATAGTCCAATTAAGCATTGAAAACCTCTATGTCAATCAGTACTCTTTCCCAGCTAATGTGATGGGGACATGGGAGAGGATTCCTTTGGCTTTAGTGGGATGACCATCGTAAGCCTGCAGAGTTGTAGAGGCTGGTTACAAAATTAGGGATCCAAGCTTCTGCCAGACTAGGGTGGACATAACACACATGGATGGCCCCTCATCCACTATGCACCGGTGTATGACCAAATTCTGGATAAACACCGGGATTTGGAAGGCAATGGTTGATGGAATCCACAGTTCTCCATTCTTTGTGTCAAATGTGATCAACTTGGAGTCAGAAGGATTGACAGCACCAAGGCTAGCTAGTAAGGCTTTCCGCTACATTGGGAAATTTTTGAGTACCCCAAGATTGGACATGGTGGTAGGTGTTTGGGCCATATCATCCATGATTTTGTAGCTGATAGTAGCTCTATCCATGGTGTTGTTGGCAACCTGACGTATGAGGGGGTGCAGGAAAGGGGGTAACTGAAGAGGTGCATTGTATTTTTTAAATGTAGATGTCACTGATGTGTCAGCGGGTTCAGTGTTGGTCCTATACTAATTTCGTCTAGTTTGTAAATTGACCTCTTTAGTTGTCATAGCTCGAAGGTGGTGAACACCTATTTCTGCTGTGGGAGTTGGCCCTAGAGCATTGGGATTGGGTTGGGGAGGGCATTGTAGTTTCCACCAATCCTTGGATTGGTAATGGGTTTTGAAGAACCATAGGAGGAGATCTTTGTTATACAGCTGAATGGCACCTCTCCGTCCGAGTGCTGATATCCCTCATGTCGGCACACAAAAGGACACTTATGGATAGAGGTTTGCCCATTTCCATTATACATTGG
The DNA here is from genome assembly GCA_001517045.1 of Pseudotsuga menziesii. Lineage (NCBI taxonomy): Eukaryota > Viridiplantae > Streptophyta > Pinopsida > Pinales > Pinaceae > Pseudotsuga > Pseudotsuga menziesii. Next base: position 462,068 of record LPNX010410101.1, read on the forward strand.
CTCATCAGGAAATACATTGCCTATATGCCCAGCTGATTACTTTGCCATTTTATGATTTTGAGTTGCATACGCGACTATCTCTATTGACATGTCACGCATCATACGCGGGTTTCATGTTTAGCAGGTCGCGCATGCTTGTATGCGCGGGTTTCCCTTGTACAGAGTCGCGTATCATACGTGGGTTTCCTTACTACTGACCCGTGTATTCCTTCCTCAAAATTAATATTTAAAAACACGAGTTAATGGGAGATTTGTTTACTCATTTATCTTAATCCCATTAACTTCTATAACCTCCTCAACCTTCGAAGAACTGCCTCATTTCCTTCAGATAAATAGAGGCCTTGGGGAGGGTGTTAGAGAGTCATACTTGGAGAGCAAAGTTATGCTGGTGGATTTTCTACAGAGTCTTTGGAGCAGAGAAACTCAGAGTCCTTTGGTGACAGAGGAGTCCCTTGTTCAGACATTGGGTTGTAACCTAAACTCCTTCTATTATTGTTAATAAAGCAGAGAATTTCTTCCATATTGTGTTTCATGTGTTGTAGATTGGTGAATGTTTTCATTTCATTATAATATATGATTTGCCTAACTTGCATCTTTATATGTGAATCATACTGTATTTGGAAGAATCTTGGTTAACAGGTGAAGGAGGAACTATCCTGAAGATTTTGGAAGTGGATCAGAGAGGAAGAAGCTAGCTTGGATCAACCTTCATATTTCACAAGTAAGTTCCTGCTACTTTCTTATTTCCTATTCTGTGCTTCTAAAATCAATTTGTTTGCAAGGTCATAGTATGTTGGTAACCCCCCAGACCTAGGCTATTAGGTGAATTATCCTGTACAACAGAATCGGCGAATCCACTGGGGATGCCAAGTCTGCTTTAGGTCTTTTTCTGTTGTCCTGACCAGTGATTGCTCGAAGTCTTGTTTGTGATCTTTTGTCCTGCTTTCTTACATACTTACAGCATTTGAAAGTCTTGGTTTTTTCTCTATTTTCTGATAAATTTTTATACCCATGCACGGGTTGTCTGTCTAGATAGTCGCATATGTCCACTTGAATTCGTGGGTTGTCATATAGAACAGTCGCATATCATTTGCGACCTGCTCTACTACACAGTCGCGTATACTCCTAAAAACTGTGATTTTTTGTGTTAAATTTTGCTTGTTCTTTGGCCTTCTATAAGTCCTGTTTTTGGTTAAGACTTTCTTTAAGAGTGTTGTATAGTTGTCTGAGCATATCAGGTGATCACATATTAAGTGCTTTTTGAAGCCCTTGGGTTCTTTTTACTTGTCTTTATTTACTATCTACATCTTGAAACTTTCTGGCCTATTTGTATTATTGGTGTGAGTGCATGAGTCTAGATCAGTGATCAGGGTCTTAGGCTCTGTCTTTCCAGTCTGATTTCTATCAGTTATTAGTTTGCACCTGCCTATTTAAAAGTCTGCAGTGATTTCTTGATCATTGTCTGCACCCAAGATTGAGGTCTTAGTCTGCTTTCTTGCTGGCTTTTGGTCCTGTATGCCTGTTAGTTTTAGTTTGTGTCTTTTTTATAGTTTATAAGTGTCAAGTCTACTCAAGCATTGCATTTATATATGCACAGTAGTTTTTTGAGCATTTTTTAAAGTGGAAAACAAAACATAAATAATCTTCTGCATTGCAATTTTTTCATTAGAATAGTGTTTGTTTCAGTTTAAGAAATACATATCTCAGAAAAATACAAAACATATAGGCTAGTTTCTCTTATTTAAGTGCTGATAGTTCATCATACATATTTGAAAAAAAAATGAAAAAGAAGCTTATTTTATAGTGTTAGATTGCTTTAGATGCACCTTTATTTAATTTATTTTCTGCTGAGTCAAAACATCATACAGTCCATCACTACCGCTTCCTTTGAGTAAAGAACAGCCCTTAAAATTAACGCTTAAATTTAAAATCTATTAGTAAGTTTTTATTTTTAGGGCCTTCCACCTACTAGCTTAGGCTAGATTTGTGGGCTAGGGAGTGTAAACTTCCCACAAAATTTAAACTCAAACGTAGTGGGCCATTCATTAGGTAAATCCTTGGTTCTACCGCTATATCTGGGAAGCTCCTCTCAAAAGGGAGTTAAGCACGAGGCCGCGTGGAGACTTGGACAGAGGGGATAACCCCCCGAATCCTTGTCAAAACGTAACCCAGGACTTTTACGCATCTGAGGATTTTGTCTAGGCAGAATTTCGGGCTCAGCTACCCTGCACATGCGTACAAGACCGGCTTGCGACTGTCCCCCCAGATAGTAGGTATTGTCAAGGTAGCCTTTAGTCTCTTGTCTTTTAGGGCTCATACACAGGTAAACTGGAAGGTTATTTCTGGTTGACCTTGAACAGACTTGGAAGGTAACCCTTGTGGAAAGTCCAGGAGGGCGGTTGGGTGATTCCTCTACTTGTTCCTGAGAACCCCTCAAGGACGCCAAGTAACTGTTCATCAGCCTTCTTCTGGAAGGTATATCTTTATAGCCTGTTTTGCTTGCTTGAGACTCTAGGATCTTTTTAGTGTATGCTCTGTGGATTTGCTTGTGATTAGTCTGACCTTAGGGTGTGGTTTCTTTGAGTCTTAATTTTGGAGGACCAACTGCATAGAAGGTCAATAAGGTTGAGAAACATTCCTCCTCTCACACCACTGGAACCTCCACCTTTACCCCAAAGGAGGAGATTAAGCACAGGTGGTTCTTTTGAACCAGTAGGAACTAGTGAAGTTCTTGGTGAACCTGAGTTAATAGCTAACTGCTTTGATTTAGACACAGTTGAGATAGAAGAGCTGCAAGCTGACGAGCTTGCAAGACATTATAATACCCCCTTGACTGATTTGAACGATCCAGTGATCGTGCAGGTTAGGCCTTTTAGTTCACCAGCACTAGGTGTACCTGTAGGTAGAGCTATGTCTTCTGAAGGAGAAAGTTCATTTGTTTTCACCTCAACCCTTCCGGTTGAAGGGGTACTACCTCCCCCGGTTAGTACCCCTAGATCTAATTTACCTTCCACACCCTTAACTCCAGCAAGCCGGGTGGTTCAACCACCGGTTTACTCGAACATAGGAAGTATGTCTAGTGATATGGCTACTGGGATTCCCAGTATACCTACAATACCTTCTTCTTTTCCTTACCCTACCCACAGTGGTCCTGTGGGATCCTCGGCCTTTGTCCAAGGATTCCCTTGGAATGGGGGGCACATACCCCCTTCCAGTCCATACGTTGGTCCACCTCCTGCATATGTGGGAGTGCAGTTTGGTAGCAACACCTCTTATGGGCAAGGCTACCAAACCCCTGTTTCGGTCCCATACACGAGCTCTCCCTTCTCTTTGTTTAGTGGAGGGATACCTGCTCCAGTCTTTTAGACCCCAACTTCTATGGGGGAAGCCCAAACCACTTATACTACACCCCCCACCCAAAACCCAGTGGCTTACGGATGGAACCCATTCCAAAGCAACATACCCACTTCACAACCGGTGTCTGGGGAAAACCCCACTTTTACTTATGGGCGATCGGAGGCAAGTCCCTCTAATCCCCAAGCTAGTACATCTACTACACCGGCTAGGCCAAAGCTTCCTTTTCTGGCAAATTTGAACTTGCCAGACTTATCGAAATTGATGAACGATCCGGTGAGGCATGACCCTTTGTGGCCACCTGTTCCCACCAAACTGCCTTCGGACATCCCTAAGTTCGAAGGGAAAGATGGTGAAGATCCTGGGGCACATGCCACCACCTTCCATCTTTGGTGTTCTTCCAACTCATTGAACAAGGATTCAGTGAGACTTAGGCTGTTCCAGAGGACATTAACTGGCACTGCAGCAAAATGGTACATTGAGCTGCCTTTTGCTACTTTTAGCAGCTTCTGGGACTTGGCTACCGCTTTCCTTAGCCACTTTCAGCTTCCAGTTCGTTACGATTTCGGAACGGACTTGTTGTCCACCTTTAGACAAAATAAGGCAACCCACATCTCGGATCATATCCAAGAGTGGAGGAGGCGAAAGAGCCTTATTAAAGCTACCATCCCTCTTGAGTTTTTACTAGAATGGTTCCTTAAATATTTATTGCCCTATATATCTAAGGATGTTTCTACATCAGGAGTTACTAGTGAGGAAGAAGCCATACTTAGGGCCCAGCAGTTAGACTTGATATATTCACAGTATGGGATTTTATATGAAATCATCCCTGAGGCACCAAGGCCTTCTCATGAGGCCGAGAAACCCAAGCCTGGACCCCATGCCGATGGTGTGGTTGGGTCCGTCAGTTCTCCCACTATAGAGTCTTTGACAAAACAAATTCAACAATTGTCTGTCAAATAGTCTACAGCGGAGGCAGCAAAGGCTGCCCCCTCTCCCCAAAATGCAAATGTATTTTCTCAATCTTCTCAAAAGGGCAATCAGCAGTCCGGTGGTAAGAAGAAGAAGGGAAAAAAAGGAGAGGGAAACCAAAACCAAAACAAGCCCAAGCCCGCAAACAATGCTGATGGGGGCAAGAAAGATAAAAAGAAAGTCAAGTTTCCTTGTAAGTTGTGCCAGGGATACCATTTGACCCACCTTTGTCCCCTCATGGAACAAGCTCAGAAGCTGTTGAAAACCCAACCAACGGCTGTCCTGAAGGATCCATTTCCCCAAGGACAGAATTCTGCGTCAGCTTCTACTGTAGCAGGGGGCAGCCAAGTTGCTCCTGACCCTAATTATATCAACATGGTTAGATCCTCTACTTTGTTGCAAACCAGGAACAAGAACTATGAGAAGGAGAAAGAGACCGAGGAGAAGGGTAAAGCTGTAGCTGAACCCTCCAATCCTCTTACTATAGAGAAACCATTGGAAATAATGCCAAAGATACCCAAAGGTGTCTTTAAGAAGGCTTTGCATAATCCCAATAGGGCTACTTCCAACTACTCAGTAGTTGAAGATCTAGCTCAAACCCCATGTGCAATGTCTGCTTTGGAGGTGCTTCAGAGTTGTCCCGCCCAGCGGGATGCCCTTTTAGCAGCTCTAGGTAGTATGGACTCTTCGAGTCTCACGGTGAAGCTTTGTTTGTTTGATGTCAAAATTCGCCTCCCTTACCATGTAGCCCTATCCATAGATGTTGTCCATGGTGGTAAGACCATTGGACGAGCTGTTGTGGATGAGGGAGCCTCTACTTGTGTCATGTCCCTAGCATGCTGGAAAGATCTAGGAGCCCCAGAGCTGGTCCCATCAACCACTTTACTTACTGCTTTCGATGGAAGGTCTTTCCGTCCACATGGTATCTTGCCAGCTTTCGAGATTAAGTTG
>LPNX010410124.1:0-28598 GCA_001517045.1 Pseudotsuga menziesii
TTTCCTGTTGAGGATTCTTTCCTAGACGAGCATCTATTTGCACTTTCAGTTCATTCTCCATGGTATGCAGACGTTGCTAACTATTTGGTTGCAGGGAAGCTCACGCCATATATGACAAAACGAGAAAAAAGAAAAATTATTCAGCGCAGTGCCAGGTTTTGTTGGTTAAATGGCCATCTCTTCTACACAGGGCTTGATCTTGAGATCAGGAGATGTGTAAGAGAAGATGAGATCTTTCCTATATTAAAAGCCTGTCATGAGGGGCCTTGTGGAGGCCACTTTGCAGATAAAAGAACGGGGCACAAAGCACTGCGGATGGGCTATTACTGGCCAACTCTGTTCAGGGATGCCAAGAAGTATGTCCAGTCCTGTGACAGTTGCCAAAGGATGGGCCAACCCAATCGAACAGATCAGATGCCCCTACAGTCCCAACTTGTAGTTGAACCATTTGTGAGATGGGCACTGGATTTTGTTGGCCCTATCAGTCCTCCCTCTAACCAGAAGGTCTATATTCTGGTATGTACTGATTACATGACCAAGTGGGTGGAGGCTGTAGCTTTGGCTAAGGATAATGATCAGGCAGTAATTGATTTTCTGTACAGTGAGATCTTTACCCGTTTTGGGGTGCCAAAAGAAGTAGTTACTGATGGAGGTCCATAGTTCGTGTCACACCGATTTGAATCCTTGCTCAGGAAGTATCATGTGCAGCACATGGTGTCTTCACCTTATCACCCCCAGGCTAATGGTCAGGTGGAAAGCACCAATAAGGTTATTGAAAATATCCTTACTAAAACAGTCAATAGTCATCAAAAGGATTGGGCTGACAGGCTTCCAGAAGCACTGTGGGCATATCGCACGACTTGGCGTGACACTACAGGGTTCTCCGCATATGATCTGGTGTATGGAAAAAGTGTTGTCTTTCCAATTGAGTTCGAGATTAAAACCTTGAAGACAGCCACTGAAATGAACCTGGACATAACAGAAGCGCAGAAGCAAAGACTGAATCAATTAAATGAACTGGACGAGAAGCGGTTGGCGGCAGTAGATCAGAATTTGTTGCTTCAGCAACAGAGATCTAATTGGCACGACCGGTTTATTAAAAAGAAGGTCTTCAGTGAAGGAGACTGGGCGTTACTTTATGACTCCAGATTCAAAAGATATTTTAAAGGGAAACTGCGTACACGGTGACTAGGTCCATACTTGGTTGACAGGGTTTTTGACAACGGCACTGTCCGTCTGGTGACCATTGACGACAATCGTATACCATTACTTGCTAATGGCCACAGACTAAGACTGTACCGTAAGCCTATCTCGAAGGACGCATTCATTTCGCAGATTGCTGTCAACCCAGAGTATCAGCTGTTACCAGGGCAGGAACTTCTCTCTGCCTCTGCCAACCTTTAAATTGTAAATCGCACTATTGAATCATTGTACATAAATAAGTCTTTTCTACTGTAGCGAATAACTCTTGATTGTTTATTTTTGCATTTTATCTCTTTGGTTGTTGTTTTTCAAAGAAATAAAATTGCAGGGAAGTACCAGGCGAACGACCAGAATGGGCCCGCTGAACGAAAAACGTTTTCCTTTGTTCCCTGTGTTGCATTTTCCTTTTCTCAGAATAAACATTCCCGGCGGCTGAACAAACACTCCCGCGGCTGAACATACTTTCCCACAGCCGCAATTCTTTTTCCAAAGGCCTGAAATTTTTTTTCCCGGCGGCTGAACAAACATTGCCGCAGCTGAACAAACTTTCCCACAGCCGCAACCCTTTTTCCAAAGCCCCGCAAATTCTTTTTCTCGGCGGATGAACATAAGTTTCCCGGCGGATGAACATAAGCTTCCGGCGGCCGAACATAATCTTCCGGTGGCCGAACATAATCTTCCGGCGGCCGAACATAATCTTCCGGTGGCTGAACATACACTCCCGGTGGCCGACCCACGTGCTCCCACGGCTGCGACATCGTTTCCCAGCCATTGTGAATTCTGACAGCCGCGATTTTTTCCCTGTACCGCCAATTTTTTTTCCGACACCGTGATCTTCCTTGACGGCTGTAACATCTTTTAATTGGCCGCGATATCATGCCGGGAAACTTCAATCCCGCTTTATTTGGCGGACCTTTTAGCATTACAGACGGTTCTTTTATTCTTTGCAGTAGTAACTCCTGTGTTAACCAAAGCAAATTGCTTCCGCTATTACTTATGGCTCTGATTTATTCCACTCGTGCCGACCAATTTGGCATAATGCCGACTCCGATGACGCGATGTTTTCTCCATTTTTCACTGGCTATGGAATTATGGCATTAATTGCTATTATTATGATCGATTTAACGCCTGCGCACGAGCTCGGCCTTCCCGCGTCAGCAAACACACGGATCATCATTCCTCGCAGGTCATTCGATGCACAGTCACACGAGGTATGGCTTTGATTTTTACATGATTAAGTGTTAATTTGGGTTTAATGATATCAGTCGTGCCTTAATACATATTACCATTATGAATTAATTAACCCCTCCCCCGTGCGACGTAAAAGCTCATAACCGCCACCCTCCCCAATTTGGAATAAAAATTTTGAACCTCCCTCTGCACTGCACTTTCCAAATTTGCCATCTCCCTACTCACATCTCCGCTCAGCGATCTGTGCATTCCCCGCTCTGCAACCTCCACTCGCGGACTCTAGAACTCTGTTTCCAGGACCATGGGGCTTCCAGCTCGTCATGAACCTTTAAACACGCAGGAACTCCGAAACAATCCTGAGGTTTTTTCCATCTTTCAAGCCGCTGGATGGATTGAATTCTTCGAGCGAATAGACGAATTTAACAGGGAAGCAGCTTTGCAATTCGCTTTACACCTCAAGGATACTCACTCTGAGGTATGGGGGCTATGGATAGAAGTTTTCGAGGCTATATATCTGAAGTTACTGCTCTTCCAATGGTGGGAAAGGCATGGTTTGAACGACGAATCCCCACGATGGTTGCACGGGAGGAATTTCTACGAGAGGGGGAGCACGTTCAATCATCGAAGAAAGGAATTGTACTGCAATCACTACCGCGACCATGGGATCAGGTTGCTGTCTTCCTTAAGAAATACATCACTTGCGAAGGTAGGTACCAAGTTGTTTATAATTTTGAACTACCTTTGCTTTCCCATCTTCGCCATGGCATTTTGTTGAATATTCCATACTATCTCTTCCATAACCTACGCCAGATGGCGATGTTTGTTCAAACGGCTAAACATCCACATGTTTCCCTAACCCACCATGGTCTTATTAAATTAATCATTTCAAGAACCCTGGCCCAGCACAATATCACCTGGGATCAATTCACAGCCCGCACTCAGGAGCCTGTTCCTGTCCTGGGTCTCCCAGCAGAACCGGCATAGCTTCAACATCATCAGGAGGATCGGTGTCCCTCCAATATACTTGGGGGGGGGATGATATTGTACCAGAACAAGCACAACAGGGGACACAAGCAGAACCATTGAGGGAAAGTGTTGATAAAAATCTTGAGAGACATGCAGACAACAAGGTAGCTCTGTCATCAGAAGGAGAAATTGGAGCAGCATTGAATGCTGCGACAATTGAACCTGAAGATGACAGAGCTAAGGCAATTGAAGAACAGATGGAACAGATGGAGCTGGTCACTGTTGAATCCTCACCTGAGTGGGAAGGAGGAACCCTAATTGAGGAGGAGAGATATAAGGCGCAAGAAAACATTCCTTTGACCCCAGCAGTGAATCCTGATAAGTCAGCCCCTCAAACGAAAACGTCACGAAAAGGAAGAAAGAGACCAATTAAGGAGCCGAGCATAACTGCACCAATAGGAGGCAAAAGACTCAAACCAAATACAATCTCAGAGGCAGCCAGAAAAAGATGGGAAACCCTGGAGTCATAGGTTGAGATCCCAATCCTTGTACCAAGGCCAATGGATGCTCCAAAAAGGCGAGTTGAGGTAGAACCCAGCCTTGAAGGACTTCTGGAAGAAAACACAGTATTAAAGGAGGAAGTCCAAATACTTCGAAGGGAAGTGGAGACATGGAAGGAAACTTGTAGGAAACAAGGCGAGAAGAAAATGTATACATTGGTGGAGGCAGAAGACTACCTCGAGGGAGCAGAATCTATTGACCCTGACAAGGAGGAGGAGCAAGTAATGTGCCCCAATTGTGGGGAAATTTTCAAAAAGAAGGGCCATGGGGTCATAGTTCGCACAATGCAACAGCCCACGTCCACAAGGGAAGAACTTACAGAAGAAGAAGATGCTGCAACACAAGAACCAGCATCTTTGATCATCCTTGCTGAGGCTGCTACTAATCCCGGGGCAGAGAATGAAATCAGGAGTGATGATGGAAATGAGGATTGCATTGTGAACCCAGAATTCTCCCACGATATAGAGATGATAGAAACTGAGCCACGAGGGCAGAACATTGATGAACCTGAACAGGGGACTGCAATTTCAGAAATGCAGATGGAAAGAGGAAAAGAATCTGGAATGGAGGACACTCTGGAACCCAATGAAGAGTTTGACACTGTGAATCCAGAATGTCCCCATGATACAAAGCTCAAAGAAGAACTGCAGCCACAGGAGGATGAAGAGGTAATCCAGGATGTTGCCACACAAGAACCAACATCCTCGGGAATTCCTGAATTTCAAACAGAAGATGATCCAGGGATAGATATCATACCCGATATACAGTGTAGTGAGGATGAGCAGACAATGGCCTCAGCTGACACTGAAGTCCTTGAGGAAGAGCTGTATGATGAGGAATATATCCAATCTCAGAAGCAGGGGAACGAAGATGTTGCTGCTACATAAGAACCAGCAACACAACCATTGGATTCAGAAATGCAGGAGGAAGACACTGTCACACAAGAACCAGTGTCCTTAAAAGCAATGGAGGTTGATGCTGAGGAGAGTTTGAAAGATGTTGCGGCCACACAAGAACCAGCAACACATGAATCAGATTCAGAAATGCAGGCTGATCAGGGAGAAGACACTGTTACACAAGAACCAGTGTCTCAACAAGACTTGGATACAGCTGTAGAAAATAACCCAGGGGGTGTTGCTGTCACACAAGAACCAGCAACACAAGAATCAATTTCAGAAATGCAGATGGATCAGGGAGAAGACACTGTTACACAAGAACCAGTGTCTCAACAAGCATCAATCACAGTTATGGAAGAAAATCCAGGGCATGTTACTGTCACACAAGAACTAGCAACTCTCATAGAAGAAGTGCAGGAAGACACTGTCTCACAAGAGACAATACTCCTCCCTTGCAGAAATTTTATTGATTTGGGTGCAGAACAGGAGGAACATTATAAAAAGGAGATTTCAGATATTACAGCAGAAGTTTCATCCCTGAGGATGGAAGTAATTAAATGGAGAAGTCAGGTGGAAGAAAAACAGAAAAAGACAATTGCGTTGGATGAGCATAAGAGAATTATTAGAGTGCTGGAAGAACAGGGGGATGAAGAATGTATGGGCCACAGAGTTCAGGTAGAGGAGCTGCAGCAGGAGATAAAGAAATTGAAGAAATTCTCATCCATGCAGAAGGATAAGGATCAAATGTATGACCTATCCCGAGAACTCATAGGCACGACGAAGCCCTCTTCCTCTTATCCAGTGTTTCTTTTCGAGCAATTTGTCTGGTTCAAATTAAAAGCTGTACAAGAGGGGAGGTTATTCGAAATTGCAACCTCAGAAAAAATTTTGGAGACATTTCTTGGGAGCAACTTTGAAGAGCAGAACTTGCTATGTGAACTGTACCTGCACGAGATGGAATGCCCTATGGATCGGCACTCAAATCCTGTTCCATTTGCAGGAGATGTTCAGCTACAAGCATTTGCCTCTTTTGTGAACAATCATGTTCAGTGGGAAAGGTCTTTTCATACCTTTTCCCACAATGAAGGCTATACTAATTTATGGATCCGTAGTGAACCCCAGAATCCTGGCATTCTCTTGGCTCGGTATAAAATTTTTCTTTCCATTCCTTCCCAGGAGCAACACATCATGAAACTGCAGGAGGAGGTAATCTCCACATGTACCAAATCTATTTCTAGGCAGCAGCAGGTTGCATTAGATGGCAGCCGGCATAGATGGCAGGCTGCCTCCTCTGCACTGAGAAGTAGGGACCCCTACTTCTTTAAAAATTTTAAACATGCACTCTCAAGAGTCAAGGGTTATGTAGGGTGTATGAAGGAATGTGGAGTCAACTGGCTAGGTTTAAAGTTCAAATTTCCTCTTATTTGGTGGCCAGCAGAACCATACAACAGGGATTTTTCCATGAATAGGGCAGAGGAGCAAAAATATTGGTAGTTCTAGGTTATTCACAGAGGTTTTATGAAGGCAGATAAGAAACCTGAGTTTCCCTACAATTTTTCTTCTCTCCACGAACAGAGCTCAATGCAGGATTCAGATTCTAAGTGAAGCAGGGTGTTGCATGAGGACATGCAACAGGGTAGTTGGGGGGAGATTTTGAGTCCAAATTTGGTCCATTTTTAACCACCTTTAATCACCTTTCTTCCCTTGTTTTACACTACTTAGCATGCCAATCAGACCGACTTTCTTCACCTTTATTCCCTAAATTGTCAAGGTAAGACTGATTATTGTTCTACCTTATTAATGCTTATTCTTGTGACAATTAAGGCTATTTATCTCTCGAAATTGTGCTAATATGTGTGATGTATGAAGATAATATGAGATGAGCAGAATGCAGGGGGATGAAGCTGAACAAGTCCAGGGACGAGGGATGGTCGTGACACAAAAGGGATCCTCAACCTGTCCATCATCGATTGAGGCACGTGACATTCCAGACAAGAGCCGGTCAGAGTAGCCATAACAGAATGTGCTATGATCGAGGGATCTCCAGTGTAGCTGCTCGAATATTATGGCGATCTGAGAAGATCACCACTTCTGGGCCAATCAGCAGTCTTCTCGCACTTTCTATAATTGTATCATGCCACGTCTTGTAACAACCAGTGTTATTCAGGGCGCCTGAAGATCAGAGATCTTCATGGCTGCCCTTTGTAATAGGATTGGATGTTATCGCTTGTATGTATAAATGCAGAAGGCTGTCTCAACCCAGGGGGGTTGGAAAATAGTTAATTCATTTGGTGTATTAACAGCGGGAGCAATCTGTAATAATCCTTCCTTTTTAATACAAAGAGTTACTGCTGGTTTAAGGCAGTTGTACATTGTTCATCCAGCATCTCTGTGTGAAGGCTGGGCCCGCCTTCCGCAGAGATTGTTGAGTTAAGGTAGGATCTTTTAATTTGTGGTTGTGTGATGTTTCGTTAATCATATTTTCTGTGAGCGCAACAGTAGTGTGTGTGATTTACAGTATTGCATTTTCCTAAGATCAATAACTGTAACAGTCGACTGAGTAGATAATCTTTAGGCAATTTATTCAATAGTTGTACACAACTCTGTTCATTTCATGGTTTCAGGTTGATATCCCACGAACCCTGTGTAATTCTTGGATTGTTATAATTGTTGATCTTTATTTCTGCAATTCAATTCTTAGAATATCCGAGCTTGATTTGTCGCAATTGAATTTCTAGATTACAATTAATTTATGGTTACAGATTCCGAGTGTGATTAGATCAATAGGCAATTCCTTTAATCTGGGCTGTGAATAGGATTTCCTTTCTGTCAGTAATTGTTGATTTCATTTCTGGTTGATGCATAGAAGGACAAGGTTGAAATTGTAGAGTTAGAAGATTGGTGGGATCACACAAAGTTTGAGGGATGAACATAGTTGTTTAAGAACAGTATTCACTACAATTATTTGGTGTTTAGCATATATTGTGCACTTACCCTTTGAAACAAAAGAATTCCTCGGGTTGACAATGAATTTCGTAAGCTCTGTGTGTTGATAATAACTTATCTGCATTTAGGGTGCTCAACAATTATGACCCCAATGTCTATACTAAGAAAGTAGGAAACCATGTCATCATACTTGTTCTTTATGTTGATGATCTTACCCCTACTGGTAGTGACCCTAAACTTATAACCCATGTGAAATCCAGTCTTAAGAAAAATTTTGAAATGTCAGAATTAGGACATTTGCATTATTTTCTTGGTCTCCAAATATTTCCTTCCCAGTCTAAGTATGCTTGTGACCTTCTTCGTCGCTTCCACATGGAATACTGTAAACCAGCCCCTTCTCCTTTCCAGTCTGGAGTCAAAATTTATGCCACTTATACTTCCCCTGAAGTATATGCCACCTTGTATCATCAGCTTGTTGGTAGTCTCTTATACTTGACTCATTCCCGTCCTGACCTTTCCTTTGCCATTGGTCATGTTTCCCGTTATATGCAAACACCTCATGAAAGTCACTGGAAAGAAGCAAAAAGAATACTTCGATATATTCGAGGTACAATTTAGTTTGGGATTCATTACATTACAGGGGGGAAACCTTTGTTGGTTGGTTTCACTGATTCAGATTGTGTCGGTGACCCTGATGATCAAAAGTCTACTGCAGGTTATGTTTCCAGTGTAGGATCTGGACCTGTTGCTTGAGCTTGTAAGAAACAACAAGCTCTTACTCTTTCTTCAGCAGAAGCAAAATATCGAGTCACAGTTAATTCCAGTCAGTAAGCTTTATGGCTTCGACATATCCTTTTAGAGTTTGAATTCGAGTAGCAACAACCTACTCCACTTTGGTGTGACAATAAAAGTTCCATCAAGCTTACCAAAGATCCAATTCTACATCAGCACAACAAACACATTGAGGTACACATGCACTTCATCATAATTCTTGTTCATGATCATGTTATTGAAGTGCTCTATTTCCCTACAGATGATCAAGTTGTAGACATCTTCACCAAGTCTCTTACAGAAGTGAAGTTTTCTAAAATTCGATCTATGTTAGGAATTCAGGAATGTGTCCTTAAGGGGGGATAGCCTCTAATTCCTCCTTCCTTCTCCTAATAGTGTCACGTTTGTAAGTCCTTCAATCCTATCCCAAGTTGTTCTTAAGGGGGGATGTTAGGATATTTAGACACTTAGGAGTTAATTAAGATCAACTTGTGTAATATATCTGTTAGGTGAAAGTGTGTTTCTTTAGTATGCATTAGTATGCATTTGTAAATATTCTAATCTAGCGGTCACGATATGTTCTAGACATAGAGTGATCCAAAAATTCAACTTCTCTTATATCATACCTACCATTGATCCATGGCTTAACACCCGATTGGTCCATGATCTCTATTTAAAGAGCATGGAGGGTGCTTGGCTAGTTGATCGATTATGAGAAGCTCATGTAACTTTATTTCTTTTGCATAATAAATTTCTCCAAGTAGCTATTTGGTTGGGGTCATGGAATGTTTCCCTCTCGAGGGTTTTAAACACATGACAAACATCGGTGTGTTGATATGTGATCTATTTGTGTGAAGCAGTTGCTCAAGATGTTCGGTCTTTTGGGAGTACCCTGTGTACCCAAACATTTTGAGGGATAAGTTGAGAGAATAGTGGACCTGTAATTATGATTAGTTATCTTGAATTCATGTATAAATAGGAGGGATATCTCCTCATTTTGGTTAGATATATATCTAGTGGTTTGGAAGTAGAGAGTAGTTTAGAGTTAGTCATAGACTGGATTTCGATTGTTATGTAATGGAGATGATGCTTTTATGCACATCCTTTGATTCTCTTCTATTAATATAGATTTTCATTATTTATTTCTATGAATTGCTAATGTAGATTTTCAGTTATGTTTTGCTTACAAATTGTTAGTATAGAAATACTGTGAGCTCACAAGTTAATGTCGATTGCTTTATAGCAGTTTATTTCATGCAATTTCAGTCTTTCTTTATCAAGTTAATTTATGCAATTTCATGTTTTCTGCAATTAGATTTATTTCCATACAATTTCCTATTTTCATAACTTAGATTCAATTTCATTTGTAGAATAGGTTAGAAATACTCTTCTCGTGCATATATTTTGTATATACCTCACAAGTTTACACTTTCTCCGGGTTGGATATTCGTTATAATTTGTTTAATATATTTGCACCAACACTCTAACTTCTCCGTTTTGTGGAATATTTCACAAAGCTCAGTGACCAATCAAACCTATCTTTCGAAAATATCTAATGGCATATTTCAAAGAGGCCTAATGGACCATCAACTCGTCTTTTGAAAGTGTGTGAACATCTTTCGAAAATCCTATTGGCCTATAATTCCAGCTATATTCTTTCAAAATTTCCCAATGACATTTTTCGAGGAGACTCAATGGCATATCAACCTATCCATGGAAATTTCTTGATGCCATATTTTAAAGAGGCTTGATGGCCTTGAGTTTCTAAGGGTGGATGCTTCTTTAAAAGAGGGCATGATCTTTTAAATAGGCCAAATATATTTTCCATCAGTAGATCTATAAAAAGGGGCCTAATTTTTTGAATATACTCTATGACCTTTCCATTAGGAATATATTTAAAATGGATTGAAGGCTTCTTGTATGTACCAATATTATTTGTTGGATAGAGTTTAAAAAGGGGTGTTGTGTGTGGTTTTTAACCCATGCAACAAGGATTAGTTTAAAGGAAAAAGGGGTTAATTAAACCCTGCATGATTAATGGCAATGAAAAAATACAAATTATATATCCCCCCAACTTAATCGAACTATAGAGGGGATGGTTATATAGAACATAGCCCTCAATTAAGGCGCTATGAAATTGGAATCATCTACTTTGAACCCATCTCATGGTCCCAAATGATGCTTGAAGTGACCTTTTACCCTTTTCAAGATGGTTCTTGTCCCCCCACAAGAGTATGTAGTCCAACTATTGTTACAGAATGTAGAAATCCCTTTCTACCAACACAACAAAACCCCCTTTAGAGGCGGTTTTAGCTTGCGATGATATTTCTAAAACCATCTCTAAAAAAATTTTAGGGTTTTAGGGGTGATTCTAACCCCCCCAAAATAAAATTCATAAAAATTTGATCTTTGGGGGGGGCCATGGGGGGGGGGGCGTGGTGAGGATTTATCCTCACTATAGGAGTAGGAATGACTCCCTTGTGCCTATAGGGCACAAGGGTAGGTTCCTACTGTTGGAAAGCAGGAAAAATGAAATGGAAATGCAAGTAAACAAAACAGTAAATTAAACTAAGTTAATCTAGTGAGATAAACCATAACTAAACTAAATCATAAGCAAGAGAAGAAAGAAGAAGTGGAAGCTTTGTGAACCCCTCTGCAGAAACGGGTTAGGGTTCCACCTCCTTAAACCCTGCAAAACAAACCTAAGCTACAATGGAGAAACCTGAAAACAATGTTAAACAAAATCTGCAAGAAACAATGGTTAGAAGTCAAAGAAATCTAAATAGCTAAGAAGCAAACACAAATATACCTTCTCTTAGTGGGTAATGGGCCACCATGCCCTGGCTCCTAGAAGCCTCTCTCTCTTGGTTGGGGGAGCAATGGCTCAAATGGGAATGGATGCGGAGGAGAGGGAATGTGGGTGGTTTGAGAGGAAAAGGTCTCAAAGCATCCACGAGAAGCATAACAATAAGCAAGGGAGAAGTGTTTTGAGAGTGACCCCCCACCCTCCTTTTATAGTTTTTCCAAGGGATTTTAGGGTTTTAAGCCCTTGGTCAGGGCTTTAGCCCCTTTTTTGGGCCTTTAGCCCCTTCCGCCCTAACTTTAGCCCATTTTAGGGTTTTAGCCCCTTTTTGAGGGCTTTAGCTCCTAGGGGGCTATTTTGGGCTCCTTTTTGGGGGTTTTTAGCCCTTTTTCTTCATCCTTAGGCTATTTGGAGGTGTGGGGGTCTATTGGAGGGTCTTATGGAGTGATATGAGGGTTGTGAGATGGTTTCCTTGGGTGGTGTAGGCCATTGAGAACTATGTGGGGGATTTTTTTGTCAACATATTTCCCCCTAATGTGTGAGGGCAGGAGCTCAACATATGGCCGATGGAAATCATAGGATTTGCTGTGTAGAGGTGGTGCTTCTGGGGTTGGGGCATGGTGGCTTTTTGTTTTTGTATTAATTTGGTTACCATCAATGGGTGAGATACAATAAATGTGTGACATGTATATGGACGAGGCGGGCATCCCCATGCTCATGACAATGTCGAAAGAATCATTTGATCTATGCTCTAAAATACAAGAGACGATCATGTACAACTGATGTTATAATAATGGTTGCCTCTCATGTGAGGCTGAATACAATACTGATCTGGTACATTGGACCCATGGAATTCTCATGGAATGCTATATCTTCATGACTGATGGTCTACTGGATCTAGTACATAGCTGTGTGGACTCGCTGGTTGAGAGTCAGAGTCTCTACGGTACAAGTATGTTGTATCAATCATAAAGGTATATCAAATCACTGCTGGGGCTTCTGAACACTGTCTCCAACGCAACCCAAAAATCACAAGGGACATAACCTGTTTAGGTCCCTCGAGTGGACTCACCAATGTGCTAGAGTCAGGTGCCATCCGGGGTCTTCAACAAAGTATTGTGCGGAACAAACCCTGTACGAATCTCAACAATGCGATGATGGAGTTGAAGTCGAGCACGTGAGAAACAACCATCCCAAGAGGAACTAAGGACTCCTCTCAAGTGGTCCAAGGAACTCATTAATGATGTTAATGAAACCAAGGTATAGGGACCTCTAGGTCTATCCTCTGGAATATGTGTGTTGGCATCGACAGAGGGAGACCTGCCCCTAGTCAAGGCAATGATGTTTCCTTGACCAAGGGCATGAGAGAGAAAACTGAAAGGTGTGAAGCAATCTACGTACTAAATCACTGAAATGGGGGGGGGGGGGGGGAGGGAAGGGAAATAATTAAACAGGGGCAGGGGGGGAGTGGGAGATTCAAACTTCCTTTGTTCAGAGTATGACGGCAGGGAAGACTAGGTAGAAAATGAAACTGACTCAAGGGAATGGGATCATAGCTGTAATACCAGGAATATCACTGCATATGGGAAATACTTGGAGGAGGTGGACACTTTTGATACTGATGGGATCAAAGGAAGACACATTGCAGAGTACTCTGAAGAAAGGCAACCCAATGTGGGAATGATGCTAAACTATTTTCTGTGGGGTGGTTTCTAGGGACATCATTGTGGTATGATCTCATGCATTTTTGGCGAGCCTGAGAAGGTAAATGCTCAATGGTGCTTTCAATTTTAGAGAGTTTGAAAGCATGAAGAAGAATCCAGTGGGGGATCTTTTTCGTTGGTAGTCTTCTGTGTCCAAAAAAGGATAAAAGTATACATAGGAGAGCTCGCCCATCCTGTAGGGGATGAGAGACTTCTTTATCATTGGTAGTCTAATCAGGCTAGAAAAGGTTAAACCTATACCAACTGGACGATCATTCAGATACTTTTACGAGCATGAATGAAACCAAGTTTGCTCAGCAACATTTTCTTGATGAGACGGCTGGAAAAGAGCTTAACGACAACTGATGGTGAGATTTTTCGTAAAGTGTGGCCCCTCTACCCAAGAAAGCATAAAAGTATGCAGAGGGGAATGGTCTTGGCTTGAGTGTGCCAAGGAGGTCCTTTTCAATTTATGGTCTACATGGTCCGCAAAAAGGGGTAAACGATACGATGTAGATGCCCATTCCTATACTTTAGCAAGCGGGAAAGGAAGCAGTTGCACTCGACAATATTTTCATTGTTTTAAGGAGTTAGAAAAGAGCTTAAATGAAACTCCAATGTGGTTAACTGATGGTGGCACATGCGCTGCCCCATGTCAGGATGGTGGACAGAGGTCCACAGGTCATCCACATAGTATGGTAGGAGCAAAAGGCTCTCAAACATACCAATACATGCGTGGGATAGATCGTGGCAGAAGCTCGAGATTCGGTGCAGCAAAGGCACGCAAATCAAAGTGGCTCTTAGATAGAGGTCATGAGAGTGTGTGTGTGTGTTGCGATGGACGAACTTGACCACATGCGATGTGAGTGCAAGTCCATGGACACTTATATGCCAAATACATGGAAGAAAAATAAAGGCTTTTGTGTACGATGGTCCAGATGACTACATAAGGTGCAGTGAAAAAAGACAATTATCTGTTAAAAATGAAAAAAAAAAGCTAAAATTATAGTCCTTAACAGGTGTTGGCCCGAAAACTCGCACGAGTTGCGATTGGGAAGTGTGTTGCAAGTACCGGTCCGTAGACACTCACATTGTCATGTCATGGCTCGTAAATTGAGTTGACTGGTGGGAAATGGTCCCAAAATTGATTTATTAAAAATGAGACAATGGTGTGGAAATTGAACCCATTGATAGAAAAATTACACTCACAACAATTATCAATTGTACATGTAAAATCACTCACAAAAGAGACTGAATATGGAGCTGAACACTAAACTGTATTGAATAAGTGTACAATATCCAACCCTATGAATTCATAGGCTACCACAATAAATAGTTACATGATGGATTCGAATGCATGAAGAGGAAATTCAAATCTAGTCAAAAGCAGGCTTACTAAATCTAAGCAAATCCCCCATAGGTGCATAAAGCAGTTTCCAAAACTATCAAGGAGCTCAAGAATTGGAAAAATAAATTAGGAAAGATAAAAGGTAATGGAAGGACAACTCATACATTCTTTTCATAGGATAAAAGAGTGGAGGATGTGGAGGACAAAAAACTAGTTAACCTCACCTAGTCAAACTTTCCCAATTGCCTTAAAGCACTGAAAAAGCAGACAATAAAGTAGAAAAAGTAGAAGGGTGTTTAGGAGGCCACGAATAAAGCATATTTGATTCTAGGAGGTTTCTCAAGCACTCCATGAGTCAAAATTAGCAAGTTTGACCACTATGGATGTGTAGATGACAACTTGCATAAGGTGGAACATGGAAACTAGGCAAATAAGACAAAAATGGATTAATTAATGTCTAAGGTAGCTAACTATGGGTTGATTATTCTAACACCCCCCCTTAATCCTGACTTATGAGTAATATATCAGAAATTATAGGGCCTAGAAACAAGGCTTAGTCACCCTTTACATACTGCATGTCCATTTAACCAAGGAAAGAGGCAAAAACCCAGTGGGAAAATCCTTCCTTAAACATGGACTGTAAAACAAAATATGGAAATCTTGTCATCACTCATGCTTCATAGCATGATCAAAAATCCCCAGCAGTGATTTGAGATTGCTGAATGTCTTCTCACAAAATGCTTTGGTGAAGATATCAACTACTTGTTCTGAAGATGAACAGAAGAGTAGGTGAATGGTGCCATCATGCACAAGCTCTCTGATGTAGTGCATATGGATCTCAATGTGTTTGGTTCTCTGATTCTGAACTTGATCATTGCAGATTCGAATGGTACTCTGATTATCACAGTATATAGTAGTTGAGTATTCTGATTCGAAGCCACACTCTCCAAGTAACCCCTGCAACCATAAACATTGAGTTGTTGCATTTACAACTCCTCTGTACTCTGCTTCTGTAGATGAGAGTGCAATGGAACTCTATTTCTTTCTTGACCAGATGATTGGCCCTTCTGCAAGCATGAACACATACCTTGATGTGGACTTTATGTCCGTGCTATCACCTTCCCAATCACTGTCAGTAAACCCAATCAAATCAAGATTAGATTTAGCTTTATAGAAGATCCCATGTGTCCTTGTTCACTGAACAAAGTTAAGGATGCTTTTGGCTGCTTTCCAATGGATCTCATGAGGCCGATCCATGTATCTAGAAGCCACACTTATTGCATAAGAAATATCAGGTCTAGTATGTGTAAGATACAACAAACATCCAATCAATTGCCTGTACAGTGTATTGTTTACCATAGGTGAAGAATCATCTTCTTCAAGATTCACTCCTGAAAGGAAAGGATTCTTTCTTGGCTTGCAATTCTTCATTCTGAATTTTTTCAGCAAATCCAAGGCATACTTGTACTGGTGCACCTTGATTCCAGCTTTGGTTTGAGCAATCTCAAGCCCCAAGAATTGACGTAAGAGCCCCAAATCTGTCATGGAGAAGGCTTGGTTCATTGCACCCTTTAAGGAAGCAATTTCATCCTTTGAGCTTCCTGTAATGAGAAAGTCATAAAAATATAACACAATGATCATTAATGAACCATTAATCAACTTAAAATAGACATTTAGATCTGATTTGCATCGAACAAAATTCATTGATAGCAAGAAGCTATCAATCTTGGCATACCAAGCCCTGGGGGCTTGCTTTAGCCCATACAATGACTTCCTTAGCCTACACACAAGAGGCGGGTTAGTATCAAATCCTTGAGTTTTCTGCATGTATATCTATTCAGTGAGATATCCATTTAGAAAGGCACACTTTACATCCATGTGATGTAGCTCCCATTTCTTTGAAGCTGCAATGGCTAAGGCTAGCCTTATGGAGTCCATCTTTGCCACTGGTGCAAAGGTCTCATTGTAATCTATGCCATGAACCTATGAGTAGCCATTGGATACCAATATAGCATTTTACTTCAGAGGTGAACCATCAGCAGCAAATTTGGTCTTGTACACCCACTTACACTGAACTAGCTTCCTCCCTGGGGGAAGATCAACCAGCTCCCAAGTGTTGCTCTTCTGGAGTGAGCTGAACTCTTCTTTCATGGCTGCTTGCCATCTTGGATCTCCTGTTGCATATTCATATGTCTGAGGATCTGGTTCCACCATCAGATAGCATTTCTCAGCAAACATAGGATCCTTCATGCACAGAGCACTCTCAAATTGAGATCTAGTCCTCCTAGGGTCATTAGGATTTCCAGCTACCTCTCCTGCTGCATGAATGGTATTGGCTGCCCATTTTGGCCTTGTAGGGATGTTAGGATATGCAATAAATTCATCACTATCAGACATATCCGAATCAGCATGTTCAACTATATCTTCACTTACATTCAGAGGTTCTAGTGGTGAAGAGGCTTCTCCAACTTCCACTATTGCTAGGGGTTCTTCTTGAAACTGAACACACCTTTCAATGAAGGATTTGTTTGTGCGCAAATTTATCAGCTCGTACCCTTTTGAATCTTTAGAGTACCCAAAAAATAGACACTCTTGGCTTTGGGGCTGCAAATCCTTTCTCTTTTCTGTTGGAATTCTAGTCCAAGCCCTTGAGCCAAAAATCCTGAAATGGGTCACATCTTGCTTGTGCCCACTCCATACTTCGAAAGGAGTCATACCATCAAGATGTTTATGAGGAACCATATTCTGGATATAGGCTGCATAGTTTATAGCTTCGACCCAGTACTTTGGTGGCAAAGTCTTAACTTCCATCATGCATGTTGCCATCTCCTTCAGTGATCTGTTCTTCCTCTCAGCAACACCATTCTGTTGTGGTATGTAAGGGATAGAATGTTGCATATGAATACCTACATATACACAATATTGAATAAAATCAAACTTGACATACCAACCACCATTTTCATATCTGAGGACCTTGAGTTTCCTCCTAGACTGGTTTTCAACCAAAGCCTTAAAGACTTTGAAGAGGCCAAAAACTTCAGACTTGTGTTTCAGGAAGTAAACCCAGCAATACCTGGAAAAGTCATCTATGAAATTCAACGCAGATTTTGCCTGAATCATGGACATATGAGGGAATGGGCCAGAAACATCACTGTGGATCAACTTGAGGGGTGTAGAGGTTCTCTCATGACTAGCTCTCTCAAATTTATGCTCTGGGTGTTTTCCTAGGATGCAACCTTGGCAGACTCCTTTGGAAAATTTTATCTTGGGTAACCCTATGACCATTTCTTTTTCACTAAGATCAGAAAGATACTTGTAATTTAGGTGGCCAAATATTTCATGCCAAATCTTCCTTGCCTCATTAGCATGAATCAGAAGAGCAGAGGGGTTTGAGTAGGGTAGGAAGTGTGAGAACATGTATACCTTTGAAGTATGATTTGCAACTCCTTTTGCAATGACTTTACCACTTGATATCTCTATGATCTCAAATTCATCAGGGGAGAATATGACCTTCTTTGGAGACCCTGTGTGGGTCATCTGATACACTGATAAGAGGTTAGAGGCAAGACCTGGAACATACAATACATTGCTGAATTGACCATGATCAAGATCAATCCTCCCTTTACCCAAAATTTCAGTGAGAGAGTCATCTCCTAGTACTATTGGTGGACCTTTCGACATGTCAAGTGAGGTGAATTCCTCCTTGTTCGAAACCATATGTCTTGAAGCTCCAAAATCAATGATGAAACTAGGTGGGCTTGATGTGCCAGCAACCAATGCATGAACTCTCTCTCTGTCTTCTGAACTTGATCCTCCTTCTCTCTTCTTTGAGTTGTCTGGAAGGGAGATGCCATTCTTCTCCAGGAGTTGGGTCAGCATGTCTATTTGCTTCTTCATGTAGGAGCTCTCAGAATGATTTCCCTTACTGCAGTATGCGCACTTGCTCATTTCTCCTTTGGTCTTCTTCTTCTGGTAGTTCTTCTTGGAACCTTGTGGCTCCTCCGGAGACTTGTTCTTGTCTCTCTTTTGCTCAGGTGGATTTTTAGCTTTATTTTTTCTTTTTGAATCCACCCTCAAATCTCCAACAACAAGAGCTTGGTCTTTGGATGGTTTGATGGTGCCATCATCACCAGTTTATCTTGTTCTTGTGTGAGAGATTCCATGAAATCTACAAGGCTAGGAATCTTCCAGGTTCGAGCTGTCAACTTTGTGGCATAGAAGGTCGAAGCAAACACTGAATAGTCAGGTCCAAGCTTCGAGAGTATGGCCAAGACCAACTGATCATCCTTCTTTTCAATCCCACATTGTTTTAGCTACAAAACAAGTGCTTTGAACTTGGAGAAATAGAGTTGCAGGGATTCAAAGCTATTGGGACTCAGGGAGATTAGTTCATTTTCAATTTGATGTCCCCTCATCTCATCTGTCTTTCCAAAAATATCAACAAGCTTCTCCCATACTTCATTCGTTGATGTCAATCCATCAAGATGGAAAAGGAGGTCTCTAGATATGCTCAGACACAAGAGACCATAGGCCTCATCCCTCATGTTGTGCGATTTTATCTTCTCTGTAGCTGTAGTGGGCTCTGCTTCTGTTTCCATAGTAACTCTGTAGAGTCCTTTCGCTCTCAACAGTATCTCCATCTCTGCTTTCCATTCAAATAAGTTAAATGGAGTCAAGATGATCTTCTGAGATTGATCCATAGCTCAGAAATTGTCCCGGCTGTCAGTAGAAGGCTCCCAGTCACTGATGTCGAACCTGCAAAACAAATTGGAAGGAGAGAAATTGATATACAAAGGCTCTAATACCATGTGGAAATTGAACCCAGTGATAGAAAAATTACACTCACAACAATTATCAATTGTACATGCAAAATCACTCACAAAAGAGAATGAATATGGAGCTAAACACTAAACTGTCTTGAATAAGTGTACAATAGAAAACCTTGTGAAGTCATAGGCTGCCACAATAAATAGTTACATGAAGGATTAAAATGCATGAAGAGGCAATTTGAATCTAGTCAAAAGCAGGCTTACTAAATCTAAGCAAATCCCCCATAGGTGCATAAAGCAGTTTCCAAAACTGTCAAGAAGCTCACGAATTGGAAAAATCAATTAGGGAAGCTAAAAGGTAATGGAAGGACAACTCATACATGCTTTTCATAGGAGAAAAGAGTGGAGGATGTGGAGGACAAAAAACTAGTTAACCTCACCTAGTCAAACTTTCCCAATTGCCTTAAAGCACTGAAAAAGCAAGCAATAAAGCAGAAAAAGAAGAAGAGCACTTAGGAGGCCAGGAATAAAGCATATTTGATTCCAGGAGGTTTCCCAAGCACTCCATGAGTCAAAATTAGCAAGTTTGACCACTATGGATGTGTAAATGACAACTTGCATAAGGTGGAACATGGAAACTAGGCAAATAAGACAAAAATGGATTAATTAATGTCTAAGGTAGCTAACTATGGGTTGATTATTCTAACAAATGGCCTCATAAAGAGATAGAAATTTGGAAGCGAAGGTGTGACGGGTGTCTCGAATAGGTTCCGGGTGACTTTGAATTAGCAGCTGATGGTGTTGCCCCTAACTTGTGCTAAAAAATGTTGAAAAACAAGAAAGGGAAAAAACCACGCTATAAGGGACTCATAGTGGTTATATCAGGAATGGACTCTCTTGAGGTGGATCCTGTTGTGTGGCTTCTTCAAGAGTCAACCATCTGAGTCAGTGAAGAGATATGCCCCCTTGCCGAGACGAAGGTCATTGGCAAGGCAGGGTGACAGAATCTGGTCTTTTATGGGAAGAACCAATTCCACACTGTGGTTTAAAGGGAATGGGGTAGAACCAAAGGTGGTCTTACATATATCTCCATCAGCACGTAAGTGGTGCCGAGGTAGATCAGGTGGATCTTCCACGGCCGATGAGGAAAAAGGGCAACTGGTGCTAGAGATCATGTAAATGGTACTGGTTGTGGTTTTTGTGGCCTTGCCCCCAGTCTTTGTTGGAGGAAGAGGGGCAGGCCTGGAGGCAGAAATGAGTCTTTGATGGCCTAGAGGTGGGTGCAACATCATCTCAATTGGTTGGACATGAGTTAACACATCCTGGGGACTCAGAGGTATGGTAGGTGGTTCAAGGTACCACATAGGATCTCCCGGTGTGAAATCCTGTAGATTGAGGGTTTCCAAGATAGACTTACTCATGATATCGGATGGTAGGAAAATAAAAAGGAAAAGGAAAAGGAAAATGAACATGTTGATCGGGAATGAACCCCACTATTTCCCTGGTAACTGAGGTTGAGGTTGCAACTGAGGTTGCAACAGTGGCTGGGGAAACAACAGAAGAGAGAGGTCTGATGGACCATCAGTGATGGTGGAGACAAGAGGGTCTATAGAATTGGAAATAATGTAAATGGACATGGTGTCTGAAGAAGGAGGTGGGGGATGGAATTATTTGATCAAGGTGATCTTAGACTCAAGGGAATGGTGACGAAGGTCAGTGAGAGCCATTCGAAACTTGGGCAGGTCTTGGAAATGGTGGGAGTAATGTTCATACAAGCTGCAAAGGGCTCAAGCATGGTTTGTCCTCAATGCCTTGTTCCTTACTACTGGCACGGTTGGGAGTTCAACCATGGGTATGTTTTCATTCGTATCCATGGCATCCATATGCGCACGGATCACTGGGATTTCAGGTCAATTCTGAGTTGGATGGCCCTGTTGTTCGCAGACAGCAAAAGGTGGGACTTGTCGTGGTTCTGCAATGGATTTGGTGTTCTTCCTCCTGGCTCTTTTGGTTTGGGGTGGTGCAGGTGTGGGTGCAGCAGTTGGCTTGTGTGGACTGGGTGGAGGGTGAGACTCAACCAAAATAGGTTGCACCGGGGTTAAAACAACCTTGGCCATTGCTAGTTGAGCTGGTGGATCAAGATACCACACCGGGATGCCCAACATAAAGTTGGGTAGGGTTAAGGTGGCCATGACCGGCTTGCTCATGACACTGGGTGGAGGAAAGAGGAAGGGAATTGTATGGACTGGAGATGAGCCCACATAAATCCCAGCCAGTTTCATGTGGGGGTGAGGTTGTGGTTGCAGTTGCGCATAATGCTGCTGCTGTGGGTGATGTTGTGGCTGCTGTTGGCATTGTGGCTGTGGATGATGTTGTGGTTGTGGCTGCGATTGTCGTTTGGGTGCAGTGGTGCTTGATGAGACCATGCACAAGTCCATAGTTTGTTTTTGTGTCGGTGGTGGTGACACCAACAGGAAATGAGATGTCATGGTGGGATCGGTAAACAACCCAGGGCCCACATTCAACGGTGGGGAAGCTGGTGTGTTTTCAACCACAGTGTTGGTTGCAGGGATGACATTAGCGTGTGTGGTCGCCCCTTGCAGCTCAATGGTGGTGATGTTATGGATAACATTGGAAGGTGCTATTAACCCTTGTGGATCATGGTAGGTGAGTTGGTCAACCGTCACAATCTTCCCTTCATGGGGGAACATCATGAGGCGGAAGACAGTTGACGCGACGATGCGCATGGCATACATGTAACTCCTTCCGAGGAGGAGGTTGTAGTCCAGTTGAGCATTGAAAACTTCGATGTCAATCAAGACTGTCTTCCCGGCTAACGTGATGGGGACATGGGGGAGGATTCCTTGGGATTTAGTGGGATGTCCATCATAAGCCCGCAGAGTCATGGAGAGTCATGGAGGACGGTTGCATGATTGGTGATCCAAGATTCTACCAAACCAAGGTAAACATGATGCACATGGATGCCCCCTCATCCACTATGCATTGGTGCACAACCAAATTCTAGATGTACACTAGGATTTGGAAGGCAATAGTGGAGGGCATGCTTGGTTCCCCATTCTCTGTGTCAAAGGTGATCAGCTTGGAGTCGGAGGGGTCTACTGCCCCTAGAGCAGCTAGTAAGGCTTTCCGCTGCGTTGGGCATGTTTTAAGTACCTCAGGAGTGGACATGGCGGTTGGCGTTTTGGCCAAATCATCCATAATGCTATAGCTTACTGTAGCTCTAGCTGTGGAATTATTGACATTTCTGCATATGGGGGGTGCAAGAATGGGGGTAACTGGAGAGGTAGGTTGGATGTCTTAGATGTGGATGTTGCTGATGAGTTGACAGGTTTGGTGGTGGTACTGTACTGATTTCATCTAGTCTGTAAGTTGACCTCTTCATTGGTCATGGTTAGCAGGTGGTGAAAACCTGTTTCGGCCGTGGGTGGTGCCCTTGGAGCATTGGGGTTGGGTTGGGGAGGGGGTGCGGTTGACACTAGTCCTTTGACTGGTAGTGGGTTTTGAAGCACCATAGGCAGAGACCCTTGAGGTGCCGGGTTGGGTGGTGCTTGGTTTGCAGCATTGGAAACCTATTGGGCCTCGTTTTGAATGGCCTACGTGCATGACCCATGAAGGGACACTCGAATGTGTAGTGCCCATAGACCTCACAGAGTGTGCATGGTTGGTTTGTGCACAATGGAGTGTTATGTCTTGGTGCATTTGGTCATGGGGGGTTTTGGGCTGGCCGGTTTGCTACGGCATTGTTGGGAGGATTCGGTTGTTGACCGCCTCCCTGCGGTTCGTTATTGCCTTGGTTGCGGGGCCGGTTGTTTCTAGCTTTCCCTTGTTGATTGTTGGGGGCAGGCTAGTTGGGACGGTTTTGTTGTGCGAACACTTGTCCCAACGGAGCAGGTGGGGTGGGGGTGGGGACTTGAACTTGTTGCACTGGTGGCGCATAGTAGATTTGTGGGGGTGGCGATGCCACAAATGTGGGAATTTTCCCCACATACTATTGTGTTGGCCAAGCCATGGTTTGAGCCTACTGCGGTGGAGTAGGTTGTGCATAAGAGGTTGTTGCTCCGGACTGGGAAATCATTATAGCATAGTTTGGAGCTTGGTTTTGGTAAGCAACATTAGCAGTGTTTCTTGGCTATGGTGTAATGGCAGGTGGTGTCAGTCGAGGCCGCAGCTATTGGGAGACCGATCCTATGATGCATCATAGTAGGAGATAATTAGATGGGGAGCATTTGGAATGACAGTATACAAGTATCCTGACTGGGTATATATGAGGTCAAATTGTTGGGCCTTCAGTATGGCCTCTTCTTCAGATTGGGGACGTTCAGATGCGATGTCCTTTGCGATGGGTGGGAGAAAAGTGTTAAGGAACCAATCCAAGAAGATCATTTTGTCTAGTTGGATTTTGCATAAGCTATGACATCGTCGCCACTCGTGGATATGGTCGGTTATGTGAGTGGCGGTGCTTTGTGTTGTACAGGATTACACACCTAATAACCATAGGTCTGGGGTTACCAACATACTCAATTAACTTGCAGATAATTGACTCTAAAGTGTAGTAAAGGAAATAGGAGGATTATAAAGACTTACTCGATTAACGAAGGTCGATCCTTGCTAGTCCTCTTCCACTCTGCTTCACCTCCAAAGTATTCAAGGTTGCTCCTCTTTCATCTGTCAAGAAACAATATTCCAGATACAAGATGATTCATATATATATATAAGCAAGTTAGATAAATCACATATAAGATGCATAAACACAAACATTTATCGAACCAAGATACATGAAACACATATGGAAGAAGGATTCTCTTTATTATCAATAATGAAGAAGTTCAGATTACAACCCAACGCCTAAGACAAGGACTCCTCTGCAACCAAAGGATTATGAGTTCCACTGCTCCAAAGACTTCTGTATAAACTCCACCAACATAACTTTGCTCTCCAAGTGTAGGTAACCAACACCCTCCCCAAGGCCTGTATTTATATGGAGGAAATAAGGCAGTTTCGAAGGTTGAGGAGGTTGAGACAGTTAAGAGGATTAATGGTAAATGGCTTAACTAATCTTAGATTATCGCGTGTTTTTATGTTTAACTGTTCAGGGACATATTCGCGGTTGTGTAGAAGGACAACCTGTGAATGATTCATGACTTGCTACAAGGGCAACCCACGAATACATCCATTCGCGACTTGCTATAAGGGACACTCGCAAATGACTCACGATTTGCATAAAAGGAGAGTCGCGAATACAAGTCAACATAGTAAAATGGCAAAGTAATCAACTAGATGGAGGAGGAATGTATCATATAGTAAGCCAATATATAGTGTTTTGGGAAAACCTCTATCCATAGATGTCCTTTTGTGTGCCAACATGAGGGATGTCGGCACTCGGACGGAGAGGTGCCAATCAGGTGTATAACAGATGCCCCCTAATGTGTGAGGTCAGAGGGAAATGATGGCTGAAATACATTATAATATTTAGCTTTGGAGAACTTAGAAATCCAATGGAGCAGAGAGAGTACCTGAAACAAATACATAGTAATGTCATATACAAAGTTACATCTGAGGATGCTATGTTCAATTTACTGGAACACTAGCTCCTTTACAATATTTGAGTACATCATATGATACGGGTATAGAACCATGTATATTACAAAGGTGGATCGAAGCCACAATAATATACAATAATGATGAGTCTTCAAAGATTTGGAAGCTATCTAGATAAATAGAACATAATCTTGTGCAACTTAGTCCATATGTGAGGGACTAAGGTCTTCATAAAGGATCCCAAAGAACCAGTACAATCCAAGCCATGTGAATAAGGGTAAGCTGAAGTCGAACATGGAAAGGATTCAATAGTTTGTCAACCAACAAGGGATAATTGACAACTGAAGCAAAGGAAGTCACCAATGATGAAAGTGAATCCTGAGGTACGATCGTCAAAACTCTAGGTCTTCATCATCAGGAAGTACTGAAATGGAACCATGCTGTGATAAGGGAGGCAACAGATCCTCCAACGGATCATAAGAGTGACTAGGAACTGGGAAAAAGAAGGGAGACACAAATAGATAACAGATATAACAATGATGGAATCAGGCTATAGATCAGACATTGGGTAGAGTCCTTGAACAGTGAGCACAACACAGAGATGACCCAAGGTAGCGTATAACGGATAGATAGAACAACTAGACTTATCTGTCATGTAGGAGACATGATCAGATTCACCAGGTATAACGGACAAGAGGAGGAGTAAGAAACTCAAAGTGATAGCTGAACACAAGTACACACTGAAACATGGATATCGGAAAGAAAAGAGTGCTATGTTCAAGGATGACATGCTGCCATTACTGAAAACAAGAGAAAACTTCTTCCTTACCTTCCCTGTTAAATTTTAACAAGTCCAGGAAAGTAAACTCGGTTCCCTCTTCATTTTTTAACAAGCTTGAAGAGATGGGAAAATAATGCTTAACAGTGTCACTAATTCGTGGATTTAATGAGCCCAAACTAGTACATGCTCAGCCGGTGTTTTCATATTTAGAGAGTCTGAAAACGCCAAAGAAGACTCCAGGGGGGTCCTTTTTCGTCCAATTTAGTCTCCTGAGGCCGAAAAAGTAAAAAACAAACCATAGAAGAACTCTCTTAACTTCCGAATAATAAAAGGCGCAACTTTTTCGTACTTAGTCAGGGAGGTCTGAAAAAGGTTAAATTACCACCTACCCAACGCTCCTTCCAGAACACCATAAAATAGCTTGATTTTTACAAGTATGAAGGAAAGCAAGATCACACGGAAAGATCCATTTGGTTACGAGAAATGGGGATTACAACAATAAACTCGTTGCTTTGTTCTTTCGTATTTAACGAGCATGACAAAGACACAAAGTACACTCAGAATCTTTTTCATGTTTGGGTCCAAAGCACGAAAAAGAGAAAACTAAGCTCAAACTGGGTGTTCCTTTTCCGTAAATTTAGTCCCTCAGGTCTGGAAAAGTGATAAACCTATACCTGAGAATACTCTTCTCAATTCAAAAGAAAAGAGAGTGATCCTTTCTCGTATTATTCCGCATGGTCCGAGAAAGAGATAACCTACCACCAATGTGGATGCCCGTTCACATATTCTTAACGAGCTTGAATGGACGAGATAACTTGGCAGTCAAGTCTGTTTTGAAGGAGTCGGACCTGGGCCTAAAGAAACTCCATAAGGGTGGGGAGTCCTATAAATGGATAGCTTGTAAAAAGAGATTTAGAAGAAGCTCTATTTGGCGTGAAAAATAGCTAAGAGGACACCCCTGAACCTAAAACAGTGGCGGCATGAGCACCAAAGGATGACAAAGGCATATAAAGATGATACTCATGAAATAGGGGCCCTAGCCATGGAGGAACAATGGTAAAGACAGGGGACTAATGGTTTAGAATACCATAGTCCGTGGCAAAGTGTAAAATACTAAGGTTAATGTGGAGTGATAAGATGCCAACATGTGTTGGATATAGCGAAACCACCCAATTGGAGCAATAACACTCTGTAAAAGTTGATAAATCTGTTCCAAGGCACAAAAGTATGGTATTAGTTGATTGGCATTTCAAACTATAGGAAAGAGACCCACTTTATGAAATATTATTTCTATAAATAGCTTGAAAATTAAAACAATTCTTACCATTTGAACTTTTTGAACCATAAAGAGCAAGATTACCCTCTACCTTTGATCGATCACCGTGGAGAATTGGACTGTCGGAATCAGAATCCATCAGCTTCAGGTAATTCTACACCCTAAGCCCGTCAAATTGATCCAAACAAATATTAGTTTTAATGGTGAATTCAATATATAATAGCACCCAAAATATGACAGTGTGCATACGCGGGTTGCTAAGCATGAAATTTGCGAATACGCGTTTCATTTGCGGGTTGTCTAACTAGACAGCCGCGAATGATCTGTGACCTGCTTAAATAGACAGTCGTGAATGCTGTGCAATGGGCCAAAGCTTTAAAAATATGCAAGATTTTTAAATTTTGATAGTGAAATACTGAATTAAATTGCTTATATTTTCCAGGTAAAAATGGTTCTGGAGTGGAGGGAAAGGGAGCACGAAACGATGGATCATGCGGCGCTCCAAAGTGTGGCCACATTGCAAGCATTGAGAACTAGTGGGCTGTTGAAATTCTTTTGTACATTGCCCATGAGGGCCAATGTCTGCATACTTGAGTTCATGGTCAATTTTTGGGATCATGACATGGGGATGTTCAATCTTCAAGGTGAGACCTTAGAGCTTACCGTAGAAGACATCTATTTCATTACCAGGTTGTCACGACGGGGAGCACCGGTGAATTTGGAGGGCACTGGCAGGGGCGGTGACCCCTTAAGTGTCCAAAACTATGTAGACATATTCTGTATACCAGGTACTCAAAAAAAGGGAAGCAGCGTTCTAATTGCAGACATCCAGGATTTCACTCTCCAGGTATTGGCTAGTACCATTGTGAGACTTGCAGGATCATCAGGGTTACATATGGCCACCAGAAATCAAATGAGGGTGGTGGTTGATTGCCCCCATTATGAAGAGGCAACTATCTGACTGTAAGAGGGGAAGACGCAAGAATTTTGGCTATGCAAGCATACTAGTAGCGTTCTTCTTCTTCGAGAGTACCATCCATGAGCCCTGCTATACCACTACAAGTCAGATCTCCGCGTCAGCCAAGGCTGAGCCGGTGGGGAGACATATTCCTCCGTCACGGAGGAGGAGACATAGTACATAGCATATATGATGCTGACTTTTATACTTGGTGGGAACGATAGCTGCCAGCGTTGGAGCAGTTTCCATACGCCGGGTTGGACTTCCGAGGTGACCCTGAACTTGTCCTCCCTCCAGGAGGAGCATGGGGAGAGATGGGTAAGTAATTTTTTAATTTTTAAATAATTATCAAATTTTTATGAATTTTTCAAATGATCGATATATACATATGTACAAGTCTTGATCCTATTCATGTGTCAAAATGCAGATGTTGGACCAGTCCACCCTGAAGGGCACCCTCGTATGTTCATACGTCCTGTCATGGGGGAGGATCAGGGATTGATCAGAGTACTTGAGGGGAAACTGGCCAGGTTAACCCAACGAGTACCGACTATACGGATAGAGCATATCCCTGCAGCCATGCAGGAGTTTGTAGTTGGGGTTCCACCAGTTTGGCTACGTCTTTTCAAATGGGTAGCTAGAGCAGTGCTTGTATACAGAGATGCGGTGGAGGCTGCCGAAGCCGAGGAGGCTGAGGAAGCCAGGGTACATAGAGATCATGGGGACCAGGGTGGTCCTAGTGGCCAGGGCGGTCCAGCTTAGACCTAGGGCATTTTGATGGATTATGATCCACATTTTGTACTTTTTGTATATGACGGGATCTACGGATCAGACTCGACCTATCTACAGATAGATATTTTACATATA